>OX940793.1:37477767-37527984 GCA_954870985.1 Trifolium fragiferum
GTTCTTAGCAGGGGATCTGATAGGTTTAGAAGAGGAAGCAACAATGGTTTCAGAATTTTGAGCTTGGTCAGACATTATGGTGTCAATGGCAGGAGATTTCTGGGGGGATGAAGTTTGAGTGGAGGGGACAAAGTCACCTTGAAGATGTTGTTCAAGGTGATGGAGAGTATCTGAGTGTTGTTCAGGATTGATGGTGGTTTGTTGTTCTTGGTGTTGAAGATCAACATATTTTTGGTGGAGTGAGTGAAGTTGTTGAAGAGTTTCATCTCTTTGAGATGCTACTGTATGAAGATTGGTTGTAGCATGCTCAACAACACTTTGTAGTTCAGGTGTAGATGGGGAGTTTGAGAGATTATGGAAAGCAGGAAAAACTTGGGAGCTATTTCAAAGAATCATGTTTATTGGTTCAGAATCATCAATGGGAGGTTCAGAGGTTGATGAGGGAAAAGGTATTTCAGAGTGAACAGAGGGTAAGGAAGATGTTTGAGCAACATTAGGAATATCTACAGAAGGATTAGGCATACCTGGCTCAACAATTGAGGAAGGTTTCTTGATACCTTGTTTCTTTCTGGGGCGCTTTGCTAGAGGTATATCATCTTCTTTCTCTGAATCATCAAGCACTTGAGACACAAAAGGTTCAACCTTTTCAGCTTCCTTCAGAGTTGATCCCTCAGAATGATCAACTTCTGGCTCCTCTGAAACCTTCAGAGTTCTTTTACTCTTCTTCTTCTTAACCACTTTCTTCACTTGACCCTCAGAGTCACTGTCAGCCTTCTTCTTTGAAGTGCGCTTTGTTTTCTTAACACAATCATATTTAGGTTCAGATTCCAGATCATCAAGGGTGATGTATACTCCTTCTTTCCTTCTTTAAGCAATATAATGAGCAATTACCTCAATTGGCTCATTTTTGTGGATAGGAATAACATCATATCTTAAAGCTATTTTAAGCTTTCTCTTTAATGGATGATCTGGATACACTAAATTTTCTTTAGAGATCTTGTGCACATTGCACAGATTTTCAGCAGTCAAAAATGAACTCCTTTTCTCCTGAAGAAGTTCATGCACACCAATTTCCTTCAATTTTTCAACAAGTCTACACCGATGAAATAATTCAGAAAGTAATCTAGGAAAGGCAACCCATGCTTTTCCCTTCTCAGTAGAATTTCTGACATAGATGCAGAGTGAATGAAATAGATAAAGCAGGCAAATTCATCTTAGTACCATTTACTAAGAACATCAACATATGCTTATGGTCCCATGAAACTTGATCAGAAGACTGAAAGAGGGCAAGAGAAGCAGGAATTAGAAGAAGAGGTCAGATATATGCAAGAGCGAAAGAGGCAGTTAGAAACACGTTTAAAAGCTGCAATGAGACTGAAAGAGATGGCCATTCAGCTGGTCAAAGATATGAAGAAGTATGGGAAGAAGGAGGAGGAAGATACAGAAACAGACAAGTCAGAAGAAGATTATCAAGAATATCTGAGGAAGTACGCTGAGAGAATTGCAGAAGAAGATGATAAAGCTACTAAGCCTTAGGATTTTTCTTTTATGAAATTCTTGTAATGATGTTAGGTACTCGTCTTCCTTTTTTTTAATAAATAAAAGCTTTTGTTTAATTTTGCAGATGAAACACAAGAGGCAAAAAAATAATCCAAATAAAACAAACTAAGAAAAGGAAAAACAGTAAATAAGCCAAGAGTAATCCAGATAAATAAACAAAGCAAAAAAAAATGTTCAGAAATAAACCAAAACGAACACCCAAAACAGAAAAATAAATCAAAGTTTAGAGATTAAAAAAAAAAAAAAATCCTAAAGTGCCTAAGAGATCTTAGGGTTTGGGGGTGAAGAGGGCAATGAGGTGCTTCAAATCTGCTGCCATAGCATCTTGTCTCGCTGCTAATTGATCAATCTTGATTTCCAATTCAGCTTGCTTTGCCTTTTGCTCAGCAAGTTCCTTCTGAACAGCAGTAATTTCTGAGGTAGAGGCAGAGGACTCAAGTATATCTTTTACAACAAACAAAGCCCCAGAAGCCAAAGAAAACTTCAGATGCGTAGAGAGAGAGCTCTGCATAGAAGTGGAAAAGTGGCTTCTGAGGTAGTCTTCCTGCCAGTGATGAGCTTCTTTCTGAGTGAGCTTCAGATGACTTTGTCTGACACTATCTACACAAGCTTGAAGTTCCCTCTGAAAGTCTAGCATTTAATTCAGATCTCCATCCACCAGATGATGTATAGCATCCAAAATTTCAGTTCTGACACTATACCAAGCATTAATGCAGTCTCTAGGGTTAAGAAGAGAGTATCTGACACCATGTAATGCTTTTACCGTTTTATAGATATTACGACTAATTTGCTCAAAAATGATATTGGATACAGGTGCAGGAGGAGGAGGAGGAATAATGTTCTGAGAGAAATCAGAGTCAAAGGATTCTTCAGAATCAGAGTCAGAAATTTCAATGACTCTTCTGGGTGGTCTGAAAGAAATAGGACGGTTATTGTTGACAGCTAGGGTGAAGCGAGGGCTTGTCTCAGAATTAAGAATTGTAGGAATGAGTTCTTGATCTGTTTCAGGTGATGGGGGATGATCAGTGGCAATAACAGCAGTAGTTGTATCAGAAGATGGAATGTTCTTAGCAGGGGATCTGATAGGTTTAGAAGAGGAAGCAACAATGGTTTCAGAATTTTGAGCTTGGTCAGACATTATGGTGTCAATGGCAGGAGATTTCTGGGGGGATGAAGTTTGAGTGGAGGGGACAAAGTCACCTTGAAGATGTTGTTCAAGGTGATGGAGAGTATCTGAGTGTTGTTCAGGATTGATGGTGGTTTGTTGTTCTTGGTGTTGAAGATCAACATATTTTTGGTGGAGTGAGTGAAGTTGTTGAAGAGTTTCATCTCTTTGAGATGCTACTGTATGAAGATTGGTTGTAGCATGCTCAACAACACTTTGTAGTTCAGGTGTAGATGGGGAGTTTGAGAGATTATGGAAAGCAGGAAAAACTTGGGAGCTATTTCAAAGAATCATGTTTATTGGTTCAGAATCATCAATGGGAGGTTCAGAGGTTGATGAGGGAAAAGGTATTTCAGAGTGAACAGAGGGTAAGGAAGATGTTTGAGCAACATTAGGAATATCTACAGAAGGATTAGGCATACCTGGCTCAACAATTGAGGAAGGTTTCTTGATACCTTGTTTCTTTCTGGGGCGCTTTGCTAGAGGTATATCATCTTCTTTCTCTGAATCATCAAGCACTTGAGACACAAAAGGTTCAACCTTTTCAGCTTCCTTCAGAGTTGATCCCTCAGAATGATCAACTTCTGGCTCCTCTGAAACCTTCAGAGTTCTTTTACTCTTCTTCTTCTTAACCACTTTCTTCACTTGACCCTCAGAGTCACTGTCAGCCTTCTTCTTTGAAGTGCGCTTTGTTTTCTTAACACAATCATATTTAGGTTCAGATTCCAGATCATCAAGGGTGATGTATACTCCTTCTTTCCTTCTTTAAGCAATATAATGAGCAATTACCTCAATTGGCTCATTTTTGTGGATAGGAATAACATCATATCTTAAAGCTATTTTAAGCTTTCTCTTTAATGGATGATCTGGATACACTAAATTTTCTTTAGAGATCTTGTGCACATTGCACAGATTTTCAGCAGTCAAAAATGAACTCCTTTTCTCCTGAAGAAGTTCATGCACACCAATTTCCTTCAATTTTTCAACAAGTCTACACCGATGAAATAATTCAGAAAGTAATCTAGGAAAGGCAACCCATGCTTTTCCCTTCTCAGTAGAATTTCTGACATAGATGCAGAGTGAATGAAATAGATAAAGCAGGCAAATTCATCTTAGTACCATTTACTAAGAACATCAACATATGCTTATGGTCCCATGAAACTTGATCAGAAGACTGAAAGAGGGCAAGAGAAGCAGGAATTAGAAGAAGAGGTCAGATATATGCAAGAGCGAAAGAGGCAGTTAGAAACACGTTTAAAAGCTGCAATGAGACTGAAAGAGATGGCCATTCAGCTGGTCAAAGATATGAAGAAGTATGGGAAGAAGGAGGAGGAAGATACAGAAACAGACAAGTCAGAAGAAGATTATCAAGAATATCTGAGGAAGTACGCTGAGAGAATTGCAGAAGAAGATGATAAAGCTACTAAGCCTTAGGATTTTTCTTTTATGAAATTCTTGTAATGATGTTAGGTACTCGTCTTCCTTTTTTTTAATAAATAAAAGCTTTTGTTTAATTTTGCAGATGAAACACAAGAGGCAAAAAAATAATCCAAATAAAACAAACTAAGAAAAGGAAAAACAGTAAATAAGCCAAGAGTAATCCAGATAAATAAACAAAGCAAAAAAAAATGTTCAGAAATAAACCAAAACGAACACCCAAAACAGAAAAATAAATCAAAGTTTAGAGATTAAAAAAAAAAAAAAATCCTAAAGTGCCTAAGAGATCTTAGGGTTTGGGGGTGAAGAGGGCAATGAGGTGCTTCAAATCTGCTGCCATAGCATCTTGTCTCGCTGCTAATTGATCAATCTTGATTTCCAATTCAGCTTGCTTTGCCTTTTGCTCAGCAAGTTCCTTCTGAACAGCAGTAATTTCTGAGGTAGAGGCAGAGGACTCAAGTATATCTTTTACAACAAACAAAGCCCCAGAAGCCAAAGAAAACTTCAGATGCGTAGAGAGAGAGCTCTGCATAGAAGTGGAAAAGTGGCTTCTGAGGTAGTCTTCCTGCCAGTGATGAGCTTCTTTCTGAGTGAGCTTCAGATGACTTTGTCTGACACTATCTACACAAGCTTGAAGTTCCCTCTGAAAGTCTAGCATTTAATTCAGATCTCCATCCACCAGATGATGTATAGCATCCAAAATTTCAGTTCTGACACTATACCAAGCATTAATGCAGTCTCTAGGGTTAAGAAGAGAGTATCTGACACCATGTAATGCTTTTACCGTTTTATAGATATTACGACTAATTTGCTCAAAAATGATATTGGATACAGGTGCAGGAGGAGGAGGAGGAATAATGTTCTGAGAGAAATCAGAGTCAAAGGATTCTTCAGAATCAGAGTCAGAAATTTCAATGACTCTTCTGGGTGGTCTGAAAGAAATAGGACGGTTATTGTTGACAGCTAGGGTGAAGCGAGGGCTTGTCTCAGAATTAAGAATTGTAGGAATGAGTTCTTGATCTGTTTCAGGTGATGGGGGATGATCAGTGGCAATAACAGCAGTAGTTGTATCAGAAGATGGAATGTTCTTAGCAGGGGATCTGATAGGTTTAGAAGAGGAAGCAACAATGGTTTCAGAATTTTGAGCTTGGTCAGACATTATGGTGTCAATGGCAGGAGATTTCTGGGGGGATGAAGTTTGAGTGGAGGGGACAAAGTCACCTTGAAGATGTTGTTCAAGGTGATGGAGAGTATCTGAGTGTTGTTCAGGATTGATGGTGGTTTGTTGTTCTTGGTGTTGAAGATCAACATATTTTTGGTGGAGTGAGTGAAGTTGTTGAAGAGTTTCATCTCTTTGAGATGCTACTGTATGAAGATTGGTTGTAGCATGCTCAACAACACTTTGTAGTTCAGGTGTAGATGGGGAGTTTGAGAGATTATGGAAAGCAGGAAAAACTTGGGAGCTATTTCAAAGAATCATGTTTATTGGTTCAGAATCATCAATGGGAGGTTCAGAGGTTGATGAGGGAAAAGGTATTTCAGAGTGAACAGAGGGTAAGGAAGATGTTTGAGCAACATTAGGAATATCTACAGAAGGATTAGGCATACCTGGCTCAACAATTGAGGAAGGTTTCTTGATACCTTGTTTCTTTCTGGGGCGCTTTGCTAGAGGTATATCATCTTCTTTCTCTGAATCATCAAGCACTTGAGACACAAAAGGTTCAACCTTTTCAGCTTCCTTCAGAGTTGATCCCTCAGAATGATCAACTTCTGGCTCCTCTGAAACCTTCAGAGTTCTTTTACTCTTCTTCTTCTTAACCACTTTCTTCACTTGACCCTCAGAGTCACTGTCAGCCTTCTTCTTTGAAGTGCGCTTTGTTTTCTTAACACAATCATATTTAGGTTCAGATTCCAGATCATCAAGGGTGATGTATACTCCTTCTTTCCTTCTTTAAGCAATATAATGAGCAATTACCTCAATTGGCTCATTTTTGTGGATAGGAATAACATCATATCTTAAAGCTATTTTAAGCTTTCTCTTTAATGGATGATCTGGATACACTAAATTTTCTTTAGAGATCTTGTGCACATTGCACAGATTTTCAGCAGTCAAAAATGAACTCCTTTTCTCCTGAAGAAGTTCATGCACACCAATTTCCTTCAATTTTTCAACAAGTCTACACCGATGAAATAATTCAGAAAGTAATCTAGGAAAGGCAACCCATGCTTTTCCCTTCTCAGTAGAATTTCTGACATAGATGCAGAGTGAATGAAATAGATAAAGCAGGCAAATTCATCTTAGTACCATTTACTAAGAACATCAACATATGCTTATGGTCCCATGAAACTTGATCAGAAGACTGAAAGAGGGCAAGAGAAGCAGGAATTAGAAGAAGAGGTCAGATATATGCAAGAGCGAAAGAGGCAGTTAGAAACACGTTTAAAAGCTGCAATGAGACTGAAAGAGATGGCCATTCAGCTGGTCAAAGATATGAAGAAGTATGGGAAGAAGGAGGAGGAAGATACAGAAACAGACAAGTCAGAAGAAGATTATCAAGAATATCTGAGGAAGTACGCTGAGAGAATTGCAGAAGAAGATGATAAAGCTACTAAGCCTTAGGATTTTTCTTTTATGAAATTCTTGTAATGATGTTAGGTACTCGTCTTCCTTTTTTTTAATAAATAAAAGCTTTTGTTTAATTTTGCAGATGAAACACAAGAGGCAAAAAAATAATCCAAATAAAACAAACTAAGAAAAGGAAAAACAGTAAATAAGCCAAGAGTAATCCAGATAAATAAACAAAGCAAAAAAAAATGTTCAGAAATAAACCAAAACGAACACCCAAAACAGAAAAATAAATCAAAGTTTAGAGATTAAAAAAAAAAAAAAATCCTAAAGTGCCTAAGAGATCTTAGGGTTTGGGGGTGAAGAGGGCAATGAGGTGCTTCAAATCTGCTGCCATAGCATCTTGTCTCGCTGCTAATTGATCAATCTTGATTTCCAATTCAGCTTGCTTTGCCTTTTGCTCAGCAAGTTCCTTCTGAACAGCAGTAATTTCTGAGGTAGAGGCAGAGGACTCAAGTATATCTTTTACAACAAACAAAGCCCCAGAAGCCAAAGAAAACTTCAGATGCGTAGAGAGAGAGCTCTGCATAGAAGTGGAAAAGTGGCTTCTGAGGTAGTCTTCCTGCCAGTGATGAGCTTCTTTCTGAGTGAGCTTCAGATGACTTTGTCTGACACTATCTACACAAGCTTGAAGTTCCCTCTGAAAGTCTAGCATTTAATTCAGATCTCCATCCACCAGATGATGTATAGCATCCAAAATTTCAGTTCTGACACTATACCAAGCATTAATGCAGTCTCTAGGGTTAAGAAGAGAGTATCTGACACCATGTAATGCTTTTACCGTTTTATAGATATTACGACTAATTTGCTCAAAAATGATATTGGATACAGGTGCAGGAGGAGGAGGAGGAATAATGTTCTGAGAGAAATCAGAGTCAAAGGATTCTTCAGAATCAGAGTCAGAAATTTCAATGACTCTTCTGGGTGGTCTGAAAGAAATAGGACGGTTATTGTTGACAGCTAGGGTGAAGCGAGGGCTTGTCTCAGAATTAAGAATTGTAGGAATGAGTTCTTGATCTGTTTCAGGTGATGGGGGATGATCAGTGGCAATAACAGCAGTAGTTGTATCAGAAGATGGAATGTTCTTAGCAGGGGATCTGATAGGTTTAGAAGAGGAAGCAACAATGGTTTCAGAATTTTGAGCTTGGTCAGACATTATGGTGTCAATGGCAGGAGATTTCTGGGGGGATGAAGTTTGAGTGGAGGGGACAAAGTCACCTTGAAGATGTTGTTCAAGGTGATGGAGAGTATCTGAGTGTTGTTCAGGATTGATGGTGGTTTGTTGTTCTTGGTGTTGAAGATCAACATATTTTTGGTGGAGTGAGTGAAGTTGTTGAAGAGTTTCATCTCTTTGAGATGCTACTGTATGAAGATTGGTTGTAGCATGCTCAACAACACTTTGTAGTTCAGGTGTAGATGGGGAGTTTGAGAGATTATGGAAAGCAGGAAAAACTTGGGAGCTATTTCAAAGAATCATGTTTATTGGTTCAGAATCATCAATGGGAGGTTCAGAGGTTGATGAGGGAAAAGGTATTTCAGAGTGAACAGAGGGTAAGGAAGATGTTTGAGCAACATTAGGAATATCTACAGAAGGATTAGGCATACCTGGCTCAACAATTGAGGAAGGTTTCTTGATACCTTGTTTCTTTCTGGGGCGCTTTGCTAGAGGTATATCATCTTCTTTCTCTGAATCATCAAGCACTTGAGACACAAAAGGTTCAACCTTTTCAGCTTCCTTCAGAGTTGATCCCTCAGAATGATCAACTTCTGGCTCCTCTGAAACCTTCAGAGTTCTTTTACTCTTCTTCTTCTTAACCACTTTCTTCACTTGACCCTCAGAGTCACTGTCAGCCTTCTTCTTTGAAGTGCGCTTTGTTTTCTTAACACAATCATATTTAGGTTCAGATTCCAGATCATCAAGGGTGATGTATACTCCTTCTTTCCTTCTTTAAGCAATATAATGAGCAATTACCTCAATTGGCTCATTTTTGTGGATAGGAATAACATCATATCTTAAAGCTATTTTAAGCTTTCTCTTTAATGGATGATCTGGATACACTAAATTTTCTTTAGAGATCTTGTGCACATTGCACAGATTTTCAGCAGTCAAAAATGAACTCCTTTTCTCCTGAAGAAGTTCATGCACACCAATTTCCTTCAATTTTTCAACAAGTCTACACCGATGAAATAATTCAGAAAGTAATCTAGGAAAGGCAACCCATGCTTTTCCCTTCTCAGTAGAATTTCTGACATAGATGCAGAGTGAATGAAATAGATAAAGCAGGCAAATTCATCTTAGTACCATTTACTAAGAACATCAACATATGCTTATGGTCCCATGAAACTTGATCAGAAGACTGAAAGAGGGCAAGAGAAGCAGGAATTAGAAGAAGAGGTCAGATATATGCAAGAGCGAAAGAGGCAGTTAGAAACACGTTTAAAAGCTGCAATGAGACTGAAAGAGATGGCCATTCAGCTGGTCAAAGATATGAAGAAGTATGGGAAGAAGGAGGAGGAAGATACAGAAACAGACAAGTCAGAAGAAGATTATCAAGAATATCTGAGGAAGTACGCTGAGAGAATTGCAGAAGAAGATGCTAAAGCTACTAAGCCTTAGGATTTTTCTTTTATGAAATTCTTGTAATGATGTTAGGTACTCGTCTTCCTTTTTTTTAATAAATAAAAGCTTTTGTTTAATTTTGCAGATGAAACACAAGAGGCAAAAAAATAATCCAAATAAAACAAACTAAGAAAAGGAAAAACAGTAAATAAGCCAAGAGTAATCCAGATAAATAAACAAAGCAAAAAAAAATGTTCAGAAATAAACCAAAACGAACACCCAAAACAGAAAAATAAATCAAAGTTTAGAGATTAAAAAAAAAAATAAATCCTAAAGTGCCTAAGAGATCTTAGGGTTTGGGGGTGAAGAGGGCAATGAGGTGCTTCAAATCTGCTGCCATAGCATCTTGTCTCGCTGCTAATTGATCAATCTTGATTTCCAATTCAGCTTGCTTTGCCTTTTGCTCAGCAAGTTCCTTCTGAACAGCAGTAATTTCTGAGGTAGAGGCAGAGGACTCAAGTATATCTTTTACAACAAACAAAGCCCCAGAAGCCAAAGAAAACTTCAGATGCGTAGAGAGAGAGCTCTGCATAGAAGTGGAAAAGTGGCTTCTGAGGTAGTCTTCCTGCCAGTGATGAGCTTCTTTCTGAGTGAGCTTCAGATGACTTTGTCTGACACTATCTACACAAGCTTGAAGTTCCCTCTGAAAGTCTAGCATTTAATTCAGATCTCCATCCACCAGATGATGTATAGCATCCAAAATTTCAGTTCTGACACTATACCAAGCATTAATGCAGTCTCTAGGGTTAAGAAGAGAGTATCTGACACCATGTAATGCTTTTACCGTTTTATAGATATTACGACTAATTTGCTCAAAAATGATATTGGATACAGGTGCAGGAGGAGGAGGAGGAATAATGTTCTGAGAGAAATCAGAGTCAAAGGATTCTTCAGAATCAGAGTCAGAAATTTCAATGACTCTTCTGGGTGGTCTGAAAGAAATAGGACGGTTATTGTTGACAGCTAGGGTGAAGCGAGGGCTTGTCTCAGAATTAAGAATTGTAGGAATGAGTTCTTGATCTGTTTCAGGTGATGGGGGATGATCAGTGGCAATAACAGCAGTAGTTGTATCAGAAGATGGAATGTTCTTAGCAGGGGATCTGATAGGTTTAGAAGAGGAAGCAACAATGGTTTCAGAATTTTGAGCTTGGTCAGACATTATGGTGTCAATGGCAGGAGATTTCTGGGGGGATGAAGTTTGAGTGGAGGGGACAAAGTCACCTTGAAGATGTTGTTCAAGGTGATGGAGAGTATCTGAGTGTTGTTCAGGATTGATGGTGGTTTGTTGTTCTTGGTGTTGAAGATCAACATATTTTTGGTGGAGTGAGTGAAGTTGTTGAAGAGTTTCATCTCTTTGAGATGCTACTGTATGAAGATTGGTTGTAGCATGCTCAACAACACTTTGTAGTTCAGGTGTAGATGGGGAGTTTGAGAGATTATGGAAAGCAGGAAAAACTTGGGAGCTATTTCAAAGAATCATGTTTATTGGTTCAGAATCATCAATGGGAGGTTCAGAGGTTGATGAGGGAAAAGGTATTTCAGAGTGAACAGAGGGTAAGGAAGATGTTTGAGCAACATTAGGAATATCTACAGAAGGATTAGGCATACCTGGCTCAACAATTGAGGAAGGTTTCTTGATACCTTGTTTCTTTCTGGGGCGCTTTGCTAGAGGTATATCATCTTCTTTCTCTGAATCATCAAGCACTTGAGACACAAAAGGTTCAACCTTTTCAGCTTCCTTCAGAGTTGATCCCTCAGAATGATCAACTTCTGGCTCCTCTGAAACCTTCAGAGTTCTTTTACTCTTCTTCTTCTTAACCACTTTCTTCACTTGACCCTCAGAGTCACTGTCAGCCTTCTTCTTTGAAGTGCGCTTTGTTTTCTTAACACAATCATATTTAGGTTCAGATTCCAGATCATCAAGGGTGATGTATACTCCTTCTTTCCTTCTTTAAGCAATATAATGAGCAATTACCTCAATTGGCTCATTTTTGTGGATAGGAATAACATCATATCTTAAAGCTATTTTAAGCTTTCTCTTTAATGGATGATCTGGATACACTAAATTTTCTTTAGAGATCTTGTGCACATTGCACAGATTTTCAGCAGTCAAAAATGAACTCCTTTTCTCCTGAAGAAGTTCATGCACACCAATTTCCTTCAATTTTTCAACAAGTCTACACCGATGAAATAATTCAGAAAGTAATCTAGGAAAGGCAACCCATGCTTTTCCCTTCTCAGTAGAATTTCTGACATAGATGCAGAGTGAATGAAATAGATAAAGCAGGCAAATTCATCTTAGTACCATTTACTAAGAACATCAACATATGCTTATGGTCCCATGAAACTTGATCAGAAGACTGAAAGAAGGCAAGAGAAGCAGGAATTAGAAGAAGAGGTCAGATATATGCAAGAGCGAAAGAGGCAGTTAGAAACACGTTTAAAAGCTGCAATGAGACTGAAAGAGATGGCCATTCAGCTGGTCAAAGATATGAAGAAGTATGGGAAGAAGGAGGAGGAAGATACAGAAACAGACAAGTCAGAAGAAGATTATCAAGAATATCTGAGGAAGTACGCTGAGAGAATTGCAGAAGAAGATGCTAAAGCTACTAAGCCTTAGGATTTTTCTTTTATGAAATTCTTGTAATGATGTTAGGTACTCGTCTTCCTTTTTTTTAATAAATAAAAGCTTTTGTTTAATTTTGCAGATGAAACACAAGAGCCAAAAAAATAATCCAAATAAAACAAACTAAGAAAAGGAAAAACAGTAAATAAGCCAAGAGTAATCCAGATAAATAAACAAAGCAAAAAAAAATGTTCAGAAATAAACCAAAACGAACACCCAAAACAGAAAAATAAATCAAAGTTTAGAGATTAAAAAAAAAAAAAAAAAATCCTAAAGTGCCTAAGAGATCTTAGGGTTTGGGGGTGAAGAGGGCAATGAGGTGCTTCAAATCTGCTGCCATAGCATCTTGTCTCGCTGCTAATTGATCAATCTTGATTTCCAATTCAGCTTGCTTTGCCTTTTGCTCAGCAAGTTCCTTCTGAACAGCAGTAATTTCTGAGGTAGAGGCAGAGGACTCAAGTATATCTTTTACAACAAACAAAGCCCCAGAAGCCAAAGAAAACTTCAGATGCGTAGAGAGAGAGCTCTGCATAGAAGTGGAAAAGTGGCTTCTGAGGTAGTCTTCCTGCCAGTGATGAGCTTCTTTCTGAGTGAGCTTTAGATGACTTTGTCTGACACTATCTACACAAGCTTGAAGTTCCCTCTGAAAGTCTAGCATTTAATTCAGATCTCCATCCACCAGATGATGTATAGCATCCAAAATTTCAGTTCTGACACTATACCAAGCATTAATGCAGTCTCTAGGGTTAAGAAGAGAGTATCTGACACCATGTAATGCTTTTACCGTTTTATAGATATTACGACTAATTTGCTCAAAAATGATATTGGATACAGGTGCAGGAGGAGGAGGAGGAATAATGTTCTGAGAGAAATCAGAGTCAAAGGATTCTTCAGAATCAGAGTCAGAAATTTCAATGACTCTTCTGGGTGGTCTGAAAGAAATAGGACGGTTATTGTTGACAGCTAGGGTGAAGCGAGGGCTTGTCTCAGAATTAAGAATTGTAGGAATGAGTTCTTGATCTGTTTCAGGTGATGAGGGATGATCAGTGGCAATAACAGCAGTAGTTGTATCAGAAGATGGAATGTTCTTAGCAGGGGATCTGATAGGTTTAGAAGAGGAAGCAACAATGGTTTCAGAATTTTGAGCTTGGTCAGACATTATGGTGTCAATGGCAGGAGATTTCTGGGGGGATGAAGTTTGAGTGGAGGGGACAAAGTCACCTTGAAGATGTTGTTCAAGGTGATGGAGAGTATCTGAGTGTTGTTCAGGATTGATGGTGGTTTGTTGTTCTTGGTGTTGAAGATCAACATATTTTTGGTGGAGTGAGTGAAGTTGTTGAAGAGTTTCATCTCTTTGAGATGCTACTGTATGAAGATTGGTTGTAGCATGCTCAACAACACTTTGTAGTTCAGGTGTAGATGGGGAGTTTGAGAGATTATGGAAAGCAGGAAAAACTTGGGAGCTATTTCAAAGAATCATGTTTATTGGTTCAGAATCATCAATGGGAGGTTCAGAGGTTGATGAGGGAAAAGGTATTTCAGAGTGAACAGAGGGTAAGGAAGATGTTTGAGCAACATTAGGAATATCTACAGAAGGATTAGGCATACCTAGCTCAACAATTGAGGAAGGTTTCTTGATACCTTGTTTCTTTCTGGGGCGCTTTGCTAGAGGTATATCATCTTCTTTCTCTGAATCATCAAGCAGTTGAGACACAAAAGGTTCAACCTTTTCAGCTTCCTTCAGAGTTGATCCCTCAGAATGATCAACTTCTGGCTCCTCTGAAACCTTCAGAGTTCTTTTACTCTTCTTCTTCTTAACCACTTTCTTCACTTGACCCTCAGAGTCACTGTCAGCCTTCTTCTTTGAAGTGCGCTTTGTTTTCTTAACACAATCATATTTAGGTTCAGATTCCAGATCATCAAGGGTGATGTATACTCTTTCTTTCCTTCTTTCAGCAATATAATGAGCAATTACCTCAATTGGCTCAATTTTGTGGATAGGAATAACATCATATCTTAAAGCTATTTTAAGCTTTCTCTTTAATGGATGATCTGGATACACTAAATTTTCTTTAGAGATCTTGTGCACATTGCACAGATTTTCAGCAGTCAAAAATGAACTCCTTTTCTCCTGAAGAAGTTCATGCACACCAATTTCCTTCAATTTTTCAACAAGTCTACTCCGATGAAATAATTCAGAAAGTAATCTAGGAAAGGCAACCCATGCTTTTCCCTTCTCAGTAGAATTTCTGACATAGATGCAGAGTGAATGAAATAGATAAAGCAGGCAAATTCATCTTAGTACCATTTACTAGGAACATCAACATATGCTTATGGTCCCATGAAACTTGATCAGAAGACTGAAAGAGGGCAAGAGAAGCAGGAATTAGAAGAAGAGGTCAGATATATGCAAGAGCGAAAGAGGCAGTTAGAAACACGTTTAAAAGCTGCAATGAGACTGAAAGAGATGGCCACTCAGCTGGTCAAAGATATGAAGAAGTATGGGAAGAAGGAGGAGGAAGATACAGAAACAGACAAGTCAGAAGAAGATTATCAAGAATATCTGAGGAAGTACGCTGAGAGAATTGCAGAAGAAGATGCTAAAGCAACTAAGCCTTAGGATTTTTCTTTTATGAAATTCTTGTAATGATGTTAGGTACTCGTCTTCCTTTTTTTTAATAAATAAAAGCTTCTGTTTAATTTTGCAGATGAAACACAAGAGGCAAAAAAATAATCCAAATAAAACAAACTAAGAAAAGGAAAAACAGTAAATAAGCCAAGAGTAATCCAGATAAATAAACAAAGCAAAAAAAAATGTTCAGAAATAAACCAAAACGAACACCCAAAACAGAAAAATAAATCAAAGTTTAGAGATTAAAAAAAAAAAAAATCCTAAAGTGCCTAAGAGATCTTAGGGTTTGGGGGTGAAGAGGGCAATGAGGTGCTTCAAATCTGCTGCCATAGCATCTTGTCTCGCTGCTAATTGATCAATCTTGATTTCCAATTCAGCTTGCTTTGCCTTTTGCTCAGCAAGTTCCTTCTGAACAGCAGTAATTTCTGAGGTAGAGGCAGAGGACTCAAGTATATCTTTTACAACAAACAAAGCCCCAGAAGCCAAAGAAAACTTCAGATGCGTAGAGAGAGAGCTCTGCATAGAAGTGGAAAAGTGGCTTCTGAGGTAGTCTTCCTGCCAGTGATGAGCTTCTTTCTGAGTGAGCTTCAGATGACTTTGTCTGACACTATCTACACAAGCTTGAAGTTCCCTCTGAAAGTCTAGCATTTAATTCAGATCTCCATCCACCAGATGATGTATAGCATCCAAAATTTCAGTTCTGACACTATACCAAGCATTAATGCAGTCTCTAGGGTTAAGAAGAGAGTATCTGACACCATGTAATGCTTTTACCGTTTTATAGATATTACGACTAATTTGCTCAAAAATGATATTGGATACAGGTGCAGGAGGAGGAGGAGGAATAATGTTCTGAGAGAAATCAGAGTCAAAGGATTCTTCAGAATCAGAGTCAGAAATTTCAATGACTCTTCTGGGTGGTCTGAAAGAAATAGGACGGTTATTGTTGACAGCTAGGGTGAAGCGAGGGCTTGTCTCAGAATTAAGAATTGTAGGAATGAGTTCTTGATCTGTTTCAGGTGATGAGGGATGATCAGTGGCAATAACAGCAGTAGTTGTATCAGAAGATGGAATGTTCTTAGCAGGGGATCTGATAGGTTTAGAAGAGGAAGCAACAATGGTTTCAGAATTTTGAGCTTGGTCGGACATTATGGTGTCAATGGCAGGAGATTTCTGGGGGGATGAAGTTTGAGTGGAGGGGACAAAGTCACCTTGAAGATGTTGTTCAAGGTGATGGAGAGTATCTGAGTGTTGTTCAGGATTGATGGTGGTTTGTTGTTCTTGGTGTTGAAGATCAACATATTTTTGGTGGAGTGAGTGAAGTTGTTGAAGAGTTTCATCTCTTTGAGATGCTACTGTATGAAGATTGGTTGTAGCATGCTCAACAACACTTTGTAGTTCAGGTGTAGATGGGGAGTTTGAGAGATTATGGAAAGCAGGAAAAACTTGGGAGCTATTTCAAAGAATCATGTTTATTGGTTCAGAATCATCAATGGGAGGTTCAGAGGTTGATGAGGGAAAAGGTATTTCAGAGTGAACAGAGGGTAAGGAAGATGTTTGAGCAACATTAGGAATATCTACAGAAGGATTAGGCATACCTGGCTCAACAATTGAGGAAGGTTTCTTGATACCTTGTTTCTTTCTGGGGCGCTTTGCTAGAGGTATATCATCTTCTTTCTCTGAATCATCAAGCACTTGAGACACAAAAGGTTCAACCTTTTCAGCTTCCTTCAGAGTTGATCCCTCAGAATGATCAACTTCTGGCTCCTCTGAAACCTTCAGAGTTCTTTTACTCTTCTTCTTCTTAACCACTTTCTTCACTTGACCCTCAGAGTCACTGTCAGCCTTCTTCTTTGAAGTGCGCTTTGTTTTCTTAACACAATCATATTTAGGTTCAGATTCCAGATCATCAAGGGTGATGTATACTCCTTTCCTTCTTTCAGCAATATAATGAGCAATTACCTCAATTGGCTCATTTTTGTGGATAGGAATAACATCATATCTTAAAGCTATTTTAAGCTTTCTCTTTAATGGATGATCTGGATACACTAAATTTTCTTTAGAGATCTTGTGCACATTGCACAGATTTTCAGCAGTCAAAAATGAACTCCTTTTCTCCTGAAGAAGTTCATGCACACCAATTTCCTTCAATTTTTCAACAAGTCTACACTGATGAAATAATTCAGAAAGTAATCTAGGAAAGGCAACCCATGCTTTTCCCTTCTCAGTAGAATTTCTGACATAGATGCAGAGTGAATGAAATAGATAAAGCAGGCAAATTCATCTTAGTACCATTTACTAGGAACATCAACATATGCTTATGGTCCCATGAAACTTGATCAGAAGACTGAAAGAGGGCAAGAGAAGCAGGAATTAGAAGAAGAGGTCAGATATATGCAAGAGCGAAAGAGGCAGTTAGAAACACGTTTAAAAGCTGCAATGAGACTGAAAGAGATGGCCACTCAGCTGGTCAAAGATATGAAGAAGTATGGGAAGAAGGAGGAGGAAGATACAGAAACAGACAAGTCAGAAGAAGATTATCAAGAATATCTGAGGAAGTACGCTGAGAGAATTGCAGAAGAAGATGCTAAAGCTACTAAGCCTTAGGATTTTTCTTTTATGAAATTCTTGTAATGATGTTAGGTACTCGTCTTCCTTTTTTTTAATAAATAAAAGCTTTTGTTTAATTTTGCAGATGAAACACAAGAGGCAAAAAAATAATCCAAATAAAACAAACTAAGAAAAGGAAAAACAGTAAATAAGCCAAGAGTAATCCAGATAAATAAACAAAGCAAAAAAAAATGTTCAGAAATAAACCAAAACGAACACCCAAAACAGAAAAATAAATCAAAGTTTAGAGATTAAAAAAAAAAAAAAAATCCTAAAGTGCCTAAGAGATCTTAGGGTTTGGGGGTGAAGAGGGCAATGAGGTGCTTCAAATCTGCTGCCATAGCATCTTGTCTCGCTGCTAATTGATCAATCTTGATTTCCAATTCAGCTTGCTTTGCCTTTTGCTCAGCAAGTTCCTTCTGAACAGCAGTAATTTCTGAGGTAGAGGCAGAGGACTCAAGTATATCTTTTACAACAAACAAAGCCCCAGAAGCCAAAGAAAACTTCAGATGCGTAGAGAGAGAGCTCTGCATAGAAGTGGAAAAGTGGCTTATGAGGTAGTCTTCCTGCCAGTGATGAGCTTCTTTCTGAGTGAGCTTCAGATGACTTTGTCTGACACTATCTACACAAGCTTGAAGTTCCCTCTGAAAGTCTAGCATTTAATTCAGATCTCCATCCACCAGATGATGTATAGCATCCAAAATTTCAGTTCTGACACTATACCAAGCATTAATGCAGTCTCTAGGGTTAAGAAGAGAGTATCTGACACCATGTAATGCTTTTACCGTTTTATAGATATTACGACTAATTTGCTCAAAAATGATATTGGATACAGGTGCAGGAGGAGGAGGAGGAATAATGTTCTGAGAGAAATCAGAGTCAAAGGATTCTTCAGAATCAGAGTCAGAAATTTCAATGACTCTTCTGGGTGGTCTGAAAGAAATAGGACGGTTATTGTTGACAGCTAGGGTGAAGCGAGGGCTTGTCTCAGAATTAAGAATTGTAGGAATGAGTTCTTGATCTGTTTCAGGTGATGAGGGATGATCAGTGGCAATAACAGCAGTAGTTGTATCAGAAGATGGAATGTTCTTAGCAGGGGATCTGATAGGTTTAGAAGAGGAAGCAACAATGGTTTCAGAATTTTGAGCTTGGTCAGACATTATGGTGTCAATGGCAGGAGATTTCTGGGGGGATGAAGTTTGAGTGGAGGGGACAAAGTCACCTTGAAGATGTTGTTCAAGGTGATGGAGAGTATCTGAGTGTTGTTCAGGATTGATGGTGGTTTGTTGTTCTTGGTGTTGAAGATCAACATATTTTTGGTGGAGTGAGTGAAGTTGTTGAAGAGTTTCATCTCTTTGAGATGCTACTGTATGAAGATTGGTTGTAGCATGCTCAACAACACTTTGTAGTTCAGGTGTAGATGGGGAGTTTGAGAGATTATGGAAAGCAGGAAAAACTTGGGAGCTATTTCAAAGAATCATGTTTATTGGTTCAGAATCATCAATGGGAGGTTCAGAGGTTGATGAGGGAAAAGGTATTTCAGAGTGAACAGAGGGTAAGGAAGATGTTTGAGCAACATTAGGAATATCTACAGAAGGATTAGGCATACCTGGCTCAACAATTGAGGAAGGTTTCTTGATACCTTGTTTCTTTCTGGGGCGCTTTGCTAGAGGTATATCATCTTCTTTCTCTGAATCATCAAGCACTTGAGACACAAAAGGTTCAACCTTTTCAGCTTCCTTCAGAGTTGATCCCTCAGAATGATCAACTTCTGGCTCCTCTGAAACCTTCAGAGTTCTTTTACTCTTCTTCTTCTTAACCACTTTCTTCACTTGACCCTCGGAGTCACTGTCAGCCTTCTTCTTTGAAGTGCGCTTTGTTTTCTTAACACAATCATATTTAGGTTCAGATTCCAGATCATCAAGGGTGATGTATACTCCTTCTTTCCTTCTTTCAGCAATATAATGAGCAATTACCTCAATTGGCTCATTTTTGTGGATAGGAATAACATCATATCTTAAAGCTATTTTAAGCTTTCTCTTTAATGGATGATCTGGATACACTAAATTTTCTTTAGAGATCTTGTGCACATTGCACAGATTTTCAGCAGTCAAAAATGAACTCCTTTTCTCCTGAAGAAGTTCATGCACACCAATTTCCTTCAATTTTTCAACAAGTCTACACTGATGAAATAATTCAGAAAGTAATCTAGGAAAGGCAACCCATGCTTTTCCCTTCTCAGTAGAATTTCTGACATAGATGCAGAGTGAATGAAATAGATAAAGCAGGCAAATTCATCTTAGTACCATTTACTAGGAACATCAACATATGCTTATGGTCCTATGAAACTTGATCAGAAGACTGAAAGAGGGCAAGAGAAGCAGGAATTAGAAGAAGAGGTCAGATATATGCAAGAGCGAAAGAGGCAGTTAGAAACACGTTTAAAAGCTGCAATGAGACTGAAAGAGATGGCCGCTCAGCTGGTCAAAGATATGAAGAAGTATGGGAAGAAGGAGGAGGAAGATACAGAAACAGACAAGTCAGAAGAAGATTATCAAGAATATCTGAGGAAGTACGCTGAGAGAATTGCAGAAGAAGATGCTAAAGCTACTAAGCCTTAGGATTTTTCTTTTATGAAATTCTTGTAATGATGTTAGGTACTCGTCTTCCTTTTTTTTAATAAATAAAAGCTTTTGTTTAATTTTGCAGATGAAACACAAGAGGCAAAAAAATAATCCAAATAAAACAAACTAAGAAAAGGAAAAACAGTAAATAAGCCAAGAGTAATCCAGATAAATAAACAAAGCAAAAAAAAATGTTCAGAAATAAACCAAAACGAACACCCAAAACAGAAAAATAAATCAAAGTTTAGAGATTAAAAAAAAAAAAATCCTAAAGTGCCTAAGAGATCTTAGGGTTTGGGGGTGAAGAGGGCAATGAGGTGCTTCAAATCTGCTGCCATAGCATCTTATCTCGCTGCTAATTGATCAATCTTGATTTCCAATTCAGCTTGCTTTGCCTTTTGCTCAGCAAGTTCCTTCTGAACAGCAGTAATTTCTGAGGTAGAGGCAGAGGACTCAAGTATATCTTTTACAACAAACAAAGCCCCAGAAGCCAAAGAAAACTTCAGATGCGTAGAGAGAGAGCTCTGCATAGAAGTGGAAAAGTGGCTTCTGAGGTAGTCTTCCTGCCAGTGATGAGCTTCTTTCTGAGTGAGCTTCAGATGACTTTGTCTGACACTATCTACACAAGCTTGAAGTTCCCTCTGAAAGTCTAGCATTTAATTCAGATCTCCATCCACCAGATGATGTATAGCATCCAAAATTTCAGTTCTGACACTATACCAAGCATTAATGCAGTCTCTAGGGTTAAGAAGAGAGTATCTGACACCATGTAATGCTTTTACCGTTTTATAGATATTACGACTAATTTGCTCAAAAATGATATTGGATACAGGTGCAGGAGGAGGAGGAGGAATAATGTTCTGAGAGAAATCAGAGTCAAAGGATTCTTCAGAATCAGAGTCAGAAATTTCAATGACTCTTCTGGGTGGTCTGAAAGAAATAGGACGGTTATTGTTGACAGCTAGGGTGAAGCGAGGGCTTGTCTCAGAATTAAGAATTGTAGGAATGAGTTCTTGATCTGTTTCAGGTGATGAGGGATGATCAGTGGCAATAACAGCAGTAGTTGTATCAGAAGATGGAATGTTCTTAGCAGGGGATCTGATAGGTTTAGAAGAGGAAGCAACAATGGTTTCAGAATTTTGAGCTTGGTCGGACATTATGGTGTCAATGGCAGGAGATTTCTGGGGGGATGAAGTTTGAGTGGAGGGGACAAAGTCACCTTGAAGATGTTGTTCAAGGTGATGGAGAGTATCTGAGTGTTGTTCAGGATTGATGGTGGTTTGTTGTTCTTGGTGTTGAAGATCAACATATTTTTGGTGGAGTGAGTGAAGTTGTTGAAGAGTTTCATCTCTTTGAGATGCTACTGTATGAAGATTGGTTGTAGCATGCTCAACAACACTTTGTAGTTCAGGTGTAGATGGGGAGTTTGAGAGATTATGGAAAGCAGGAAAAACTTGGGAGCTATTTCAAAGAATCATGTTTATTGGTTCAGAATCATCAATGGGAGGTTCAGAGGTTGATGAGGGAAAAGGTATTTCAGAGTGAACAGAGGGTAAGGAAGATGTTTGAGCAACATTAGGAATATCTACAGAAGGATTAGGCATACCTGGCTCAACAATTGAGGAAGGTTTCTTGATACCTTGTTTCTTTCTGGGGCGCTTTGCTAGAGGTATATCATCTTCTTTCTCTGAATCATCAAGCACTTGAGACACAAAAGGTTCAACCTTTTCAGCTTCCTTCAGAGTTGATCCCTCAGAATGATCAACTTCTGGCTCCTCTGAAACCTTCAGAGTTCTTTTACTCTTCTTCTTCTTAACCACTTTCTTCACTTGACCCTCAGAGTCACTGTCAGCCTTCTTCTTTGAAGTGCGCTTTGTTTTCTTAACACAATCATATTTAGGTTCAGATTCCAGATCATCAAGGGTGATGTATACTCCTTTCCTTCTTTCAGCAATATAATGAGCAATTACCTCAATTGGCTCATTTTTGTGGATAGGAATAACATCATATCTTAAAGCTATTTTAAGCTTTCTCTTTAATGGATGATCTGGATACACTAAATTTTCTTTAGAGATCTTGTGCACATTGCACAGATTTTCAGCAGTCAAAAATGAACTCCTTTTCTCCTGAAGAAGTTCATGCACACCAATTTCCTTCAATTTTTCAACAAGTCTACACTGATGAAATAATTCAGAAAGTAATCTAGGAAAGGCAACCCATGCTTTTCCCTTCTCAGTAGAATTTCTGACATAGATGCAGAGTGAATGAAATAGATAAAGCAGGCAAATTCATCTTAGTACCATTTACTAGGAACATCAACATATGCTTATGGTCCCATGAAACTTGATCAGAAGACTGAAAGAGGGCAAGAGAAGCAGGAATTAGAAGAAGAGGTCAGATATATGCAAGAGCGAAAGAGGCAGTTAGAAACACGTTTAAAAGCTGCAATGAGACTGAAAGAGATGGCCACTCAGCTGGTCAAAGATATGAAGAAGTATGGGAAGAAGGAGGAGGAAGATACAGAAACAGACAAGTCAGAAGAAGATTATCAAGAATATCTGAGGAAGTACGCTGAGAGAATTGCAGAAGAAGATGCTAAAGCTACTAAGCCTTAGGATTTTTCTTTTATGAAATTCTTGTAATGATGTTAGGTACTCGTCTTCCTTTTTTTTAATAAATAAAAGCTTTTGTTTAATTTTGCAGATGAAACACAAGAGGCAAAAAAATAATCCAAATAAAACAAACTAAGAAAAGGAAAAACAGTAAATAAGCCAAGAGTAATCCAGATAAATAAACAAAGCAAAAAAAAATGTTCAGAAATAAACCAAAACGAACACCCAAAACAGAAAAATAAATCAAAGTTTAGAGATTAAAAAAAAAAAAAAAATCCTAAAGTGCCTAAGAGATCTTAGGGTTTGGGGGTGAAGAGGGCAATGAGGTGCTTCAAATCTGCTGCCATAGCATCTTGTCTCGCTGCTAATTGATCAATCTTGATTTCCAATTCAGCTTGCTTTGCCTTTTGCTCAGCAAGTTCCTTCTGAACAGCAGTAATTTCTGAGGTAGAGGCAGAGGACTCAAGTATATCTTTTACAACAAACAAAGCCCCAGAAGCCAAAGAAAACTTCAGATGCGTAGAGAGAGAGCTCTGCATAGAAGTGGAAAAGTGGCTTATGAGGTAGTCTTCCTGCCAGTGATGAGCTTCTTTCTGAGTGAGCTTCAGATGACTTTGTCTGACACTATCTACACAAGCTTGAAGTTCCCTCTGAAAGTCTAGCATTTAATTCAGATCTCCATCCACCAGATGATGTATAGCATCCAAAATTTCAGTTCTGACACTATACCAAGCATTAATGCAGTCTCTAGGGTTAAGAAGAGAGTATCTGACACCATGTAATGCTTTTACCGTTTTATAGATATTACGACTAATTTGCTCAAAAATGATATTGGATACAGGTGCAGGAGGAGGAGGAGGAATAATGTTCTGAGAGAAATCAGAGTCAAAGGATTCTTCAGAATCAGAGTCAGAAATTTCAATGACTCTTCTGGGTGGTCTGAAAGAAATAGGACGGTTATTGTTGACAGCTAGGGTGAAGCGAGGGCTTGTCTCAGAATTAAGAATTGTAGGAATGAGTTCTTGATCTGTTTCAGGTGATGAGGGATGATCAGTGGCAATAACAGCAGTAGTTGTATCAGAAGATGGAATGTTCTTAGCAGGGGATCTGATAGGTTTAGAAGAGGAAGCAACAATGGTTTCAGAATTTTGAGCTTGGTCAGACATTATGGTGTCAATGGCAGGAGATTTCTGGGGGGATGAAGTTTGAGTGGAGGGGACAAAGTCACCTTGAAGATGTTGTTCAAGGTGATGGAGAGTATCCGAGTGTTGTTCAGGATTGATGGTGGTTTGTTGTTCTTGGTGTTGAAGATCAACATATTTTTGGTGGAGTGAGTGAAGTTGTTGAAGAGTTTCATCTCTTTGAGATGCTACTGTATGAAGATTGGTTGTAGCATGCTCAACAACACTTTGTAGTTCAGGTGTAGATGGGGAGTTTGAGAGATTATGGAAAGCAGGAAAAACTTGGGAGCTATTTCAAAGAATCATGTTTATTGGTTCAGAATCATCAATGGGAGGTTCAGAGGTTGATGAGGGAAAAGGTATTTCAGAGTGAACAGAGGGTAAGGAAGATGTTTGAGCAACATTAGGAATATCTACAGAAGGATTAGGCATACCTGGCTCAACAATTGAGGAAGGTTTCTTGATACCTTGTTTCTTTCTGGGGCGCTTTGCTAGAGGTATATCATCTTCTTTCTCTGAATCATCAAGCACTTGAGACACAAAAGGTTCAACCTTTTCAGCTTCCTTCAGAGTTGATCCCTCAGAATGATCAACTTCTGGCTCCTCTGAAACCTTCAGAGTTCTTTTACTCTTCTTCTTCTTAACCACTTTCTTCACTTGACCCTCAGAGTCACTGTCAGCCTTCTTCTTTGAAGTGCGCTTTGTTTTCTTAACACAATCATATTTAGGTTCAGATTCCAGATCATCAAGGGTGATGTATACTCCTTCTTTCCTTCTTTCAGCAATATAATGAGCAATTACCTCAATTGGCTCATTTTTGTGGATAGGAATAACATCATATCTTAAAGCTATTTTAAGCTTTCTCTTTAATGGATGATCTGGATACACTAAATTTTCTTTAGAGATCTTGTGCACATTGCACAGATTTTCAGCAGTCAAAAATGAACTCCTTTTCTCCTGAAGAAGTTCATGCACACCAATTTCCTTCAATTTTTCAACAAGTCTACACTGATGAAATAATTCAGAAAGTAATCTAGGAAAGGCAACCCATGCTTTTCCCTTCTCAGTAGAATTTCTGACATAGATGCAGAGTGAATGAAATAGATAAAGCAGGCAAATTCATCTTAGTACCATTTACTAGGAACATAAACATATGCTTATGGTCCCATGAAATTTGATCAGAAGACTGAAAGAGGGCAAGAGAAGCAGGAATTAGAAGAAGAGGTCAGATATATGCAAGAGCGAAAGAGGCAGTTAGAAACACGTTTAAAAGCTGCAATGAGACTGAAAGAGATGGCCACTCAGCTGGTCAAAGATATGAAGAAGTATGGGAAGAAGGAGGAGGAAGATACAGAAACAGACAAGTCAGAAGAAGATTATCAAGAATATCTGAGGAAGTACGCTGAGAGAATTGCAGAAGAAGATGCTAAAGCTACTAAGCCTTAGGATTTTTCTTTTATGAAATTCTTGTAATGATGTTAGGTACTCGTCTTCCTTTTTTTTAATAAATAAAAGCTTTTGTTTAATTTTGCAGATGAAACACAAGAGGCAAAAAAATAATCCAAATAAAACAAACTAAGAAAAGGAAAAACAGTAAATAAGCCAAGAGTAATCCAGATAAATAAACAAAGCAAAAAAAAATGTTCAGAAATAAACCAAAACGAACACCCAAAACAGAAAAATAAATCAAAGTTTAGAGATTAAAAAAAAAAAAAAAATCCTAAAGTGCCTAAGAGATCTTAGGGTTTGGGGGTGAAGAGGGCAATGAGGTGCTTCAAATCTGCTGCCATAGCATCTTGTCTCGCTGCTAATTGATCAATCTTGATTTCCAATTCAGCTTGCTTTGCCTTTTGCTCAGCAAGTTCCTTCTGAACAGCAGTAATTTCTGAGGTAGAGGCAGAGGACTCAAGTATATCTTTTACAACAAACAAAGCCCCAGAAGCCAAAGAAAACTTCAGATGCGTAGAGAGAGAGCTCTGCATAGAAGTGGAAAAGTGGCTTATGAGGTAGTCTTCCTGCCAGTGATGAGCTTCTTTCTGAGTGAGCTTCAGATGACTTTGTCTGACACTATCTACACAAGCTTGAAGTTCCCTCTGAAAGTCTAGAATTTAATTCAGATCTCCATCCACCAGATGATGTATAGCATCCAAAATTTCAGTTCTGACACTATACCAAGCATTAATGCAGTCTCTAGGGTTAAGAAGAGAGTATCTGACACCATGTAATGCTTTTACCGTTTTATAGATATTACGACTAATTTGCTCAAAAATGATATTGGATACAGGTGCAGGAGGAGGAGGAGGAATAATGTTCTGAGAGAAATCAGAGTCAAAGGATTCTTCAGAATCAGAAATTTCAATGACTCTTTTGGGTGGTCTGAAAGAAATAGGACGGTTATTGTTGACAGCTAGGGTGAAGCGAGGGCTTGTCTCAGAATTAAGAATTGTAGGAATGAGTTCTTGATCTGTTTCAGGTGATGAGGGATGATCAGTGGCAATAACAGCAGTAGTTGTATCAGAAGATGGAATGTTCTTAGCAGGGGATCTGATAGGTTTAGAAGAGGAAGCAACAATGGTTTCAGAATTTTGAGCTTGGTCGGACATTATGGTGTCAATGGCAGGAGATTTCTGGGGGGATGAAGTTTGAGTGGAGGGGACAAAGTCACCTTGAAGATGTTGTTCAAGGTGATGGAGAGTATCTGAGTGTTGTTCAGGATTGATGGTGGTTTGTTGTTCTTGGTGTTGAAGATCAACATATTTTTGGTGGAGTGAGTGAAGTTGTTGAAGAGTTTCATCTCTTTGAGATGCTACTGTATGAAGATTGGTTGTAGCATGCTCAACAACACTTTGTAGTTCAGGTGTAGATGGGGAGTTTGAGAGATTATGGAAAGCAGGAAAAACTTGGGAGCTATTTCAAATAATCATGTTTATTGGTTCAGAATCATCAATGGGAGGTTCAGAGGTTGATGAGGGAAAAGGTATTTCAGAGTGAACAGAGGGTAAGGAAGATGTTTGAGCAACATTAGGAATATCTACAGAAGGATTAGGCATACCTGGCTCAACAATTGAGGAAGGTTTCTTGATACCTTGTTTCTTTCTGGGGCGCTTTGCTAGAGGTATATCATCTTCTTTCTCTGAATCATCAAGCACTTGAGACACAAAAGGTTCAACCTTTTCAGCTTCCTTCAGAGTTGATCCCTCAGAATGATCAACTTCTGGCTCCTCTGAAACCTTCAGAGTTCTTTTACTCTTCTTCTTCTTAACCACTTTCTTCACTTGACCCTCAGAGTCACTGTCAGCCTTCTTCTTTGAAGTGCGCTTTGTTTTCTTAACACAATCATATTTAGGTTCAGATTCCAGATCATCAAGGGTGATGTATACTCCTTCTTTCCTTCTTTCAGCAATATAATGAGCAATTACCTCAATTGGCTCATTTTTGTGGATAGGAATAACATCATATCTTAAAGCTATTTTAAGCTTTCTCTTTAATGGATGATCTGGATACACTAAATTTTCTTTAGAGATCTTGTGCACATTGCACAGATTTTCAGCAGTCAAAAATGAACTCCTTTTCTCCTGAAGAAGTTCATGCACACCAATTTCCTTCAATTTTTCAACAAGTCTACACTGATGAAATAATTCAGAAAGTAATCTAGGAAAGGCAACCCATGCTTTTCCCTTCTCAGTAGAATTTCTGACATAGATGCAGAGTGAATGAAATAGATAAAGCAGGCAAATTCATCTTAGTACCATTTACTAGGAACATAAACATATGCTTATGGTCCCATGAAACTTGATCAGAAGACTGAAAGAGGGCAAGAGAAGCAGGAATTAGAAGAAGAGGTCAGATATATGCAAGAGCGAAAGAGGCAGTTAGAAACACGTTTAAAAGCTGCAATGAGACTGAAAGAGATGGCCACTCAGCTGGTCAAAGATATGAAGAAGTATGGGAAGAAGGAGGAGGAAGATACAGAAACAGACAAGTCAGAAGAAGATTATCAAGAATATCTGAGGAAGTACGCTGAGAGAATTGCAGAAGAAGATGCTAAAGCTACTAAGCCTTAGGATTTTTCTTTTATGAAATTCTTGTAATGATGTTAGGTACTCGTCTTCCTTTTTTTTAATAAATAAAAGCTTTTGTTTAATTTTGCAGATGAAACACAAGAGGCAAAAAAATAATCCAAATAAAACAAACTAAGAAAAGGAAAAACAGTAAATAAGCCAAGAGTAATCCAGATAAATAAACAAAGCAAAAAAAAATGTTCAGAAATAAACCAAAACGAACACCCAAAACAGAAAAATAAATCAAAGTTTAGAGATTAAAAAAAAAAAAAAAAAAATCCTAAAGTGCCTAAGAGATCTTAGGGTTTGGGGGTGAAGAGGGCAATGAGGTGCTTCAAATCTGCTGCCATAGCATCTTGTCTCGCTGCTAATTGATCAATCTTGATTTCCAATTCAGCTTGCTTTGCCTTTTGCTCAGCAAGTTCCTTCTGAACAGCAGTAATTTCTGAGGTAGAGGCAGAGGACTCAAGTATATCTTTTACAACAAACAAAGCCCCAGAAGCCAAAGAAAACTTCAGATGCGTAGAGAGAGAGCTCTGCATAGAAGTGGAAAAGTGGCTTATGAGGTAGTCTTCCTGCCAGTGATGAGCTTCTTTCTGAGTGAGCTTCAGCTGACTTTGTCTGACACTATCTACACAAGCTTGAAGTTCCCTCTGAAAGTCTAGAATTTAATTCAGATCTCCATCCACCAGATGATGTATAGCATCCAAAATTTCAGTTCTGACACTATACCAAGCATTAATGCAGTCTCTAGGGTTAAGAAGAGAGTATCTGACACCATGTAATGCTTTTACCGTTTTATAGATATTACGACTAATTTGCTCAAAAATGATATTGGATACAGGTGCAGGAGGAGGAGGAGGAATAATGTTCTGAGAGAAATCAGAGTCAAAGGATTCTTCAGAATCAGAAATTTCAATGACTCTTTTGGGTGGTCTGAAAGAAATAGGACGGTTATTGTTGACAGCTAGGGTGAAGCGAGGGCTTGTCTCAGAATTAAGAATTGTAGGAATGAGTTCTTGATCTGTTTCAGGTGATGAGGGATGATCAGTGGCAATAACAGCAGTAGTTGTATCAGAAGATGGAATGTTCTTAGCAGGGGATCTGATAGGTTTAGAAGAGGAAGCAACAATGGTTTCAGAATTTTGAGCTTGGTCGGACATTATGGTGTCAATGGCAGGAGATTTCTGGGGGGATGAAGTTTGAGTGGAGGGGACAAAGTCACCTTGAAGATGTTGTTCAAGGTGATGGAGAGTATCTGAGTGTTGTTCAGGATTGATGGTGGTTTGTTGTTCTTGGTGTTGAAGATCAACATATTTTTGGTGGAGTGAGTGAAGTTGTTGAAGAGTTTCATCTCTTTGAGATGCTACTGTATGAAGATTGGTTGTAGCATGCTCAACAACACTTTGTAGTTCAGGTGTAGATGGGGAGTTTGAGAGATTATGGAAAGCAGGAAAAACTTGGGAGCTATTTCAAAGAATCATGTTTATTGGTTCAGAATCATCAATGGGAGGTTCAGAGGTTGATGAGGGAAAAGGTATTTCAGAGTGAACAGAGGGTAAGGAAGATGTTTGAGCAACATTAGGAATATCTACAGAAGGATTAGGCATACCTGGCTCAACAATTGAGGAAGGTTTCTTGATACCTTGTTTCTTTCTGGGGCGCTTTGCTAGAGGTATATCATCTTCTTTCTCTGAATCATCAAGCACTTGAGACACAAAAGGTTCAACCTTTTCAGCTTCCTTCAGAGTTGATCCCTCAGAATGATCAACTTCTGGCTCCTCTGAAACCTTCAGAGTTCTTTTACTCTTCTTCTTCTTAACCACTTTCTTCACTTGACCCTCAGAGTCACTGTCAGCCTTCTTCTTTGAAGTGCGCTTTGTTTTCTTAACACAATCATATTTAGGTTCAGATTCCAGATCATCAAGGGTGATGTATACTCCTTTCCTTCTTTCAGCAATATAATGAGCAATTACCTCAATTGGCTCATTTTTGTGGATAGGAATAACATCATATCTTAAAGCTATTTTAAGCTTTCTCTTTAATGGATGATCTGGATACACTAAATTTTCTTTAGAGATCTTGTGCACATTGCACAGATTTTCAGCAGTCAAAAATGAACTCCTTTTCTCCTGAAGAAGTTCATGCACACCATTTTCCTTCAATTTTTCAACAAGTCTACACTGATGAAATAATTCAGAAAGTAATCTAGGAAAGGCAACCCATGCTTTTCCCTTCTCAGTAGAATTTCTGACATAGATGCAGAGTGAATGAAATAGATAAAGCAGGCAAATTCATCTTAGTACCATTTACTAGGAACATCAACATATGCTTATGGTCCCATGAAACTTGATCAGAAGACTGAAAGAGGGCAAGAGAAGCAGGAATTAGAAGAAGAGGTCAGATATATGCAAGAGCGAAAGAGGCAGTTAGAAACACGTTTAAAAGCTGCAATGAGACTGAAAGAGATGGCCACTCAGCTGGTCAAAGATATGAAGAAGTATGGGAAGAAGGAGGAGGAAGATACAGAAACAGACAAGTCAGAAGAAGATTATCAAGAATATCTGAGGAAGTACGCTGAGAGAATTGCAGAAGAAGATGCTAAAGCTACTAAGCCTTAGGATTTTTCTTTTATGAAATTCTTGTAATGATGTTAGGTACTCGTCTTCCTTTTTTTTAATAAATAAAAGCTTTTGTTTAATTTTGCAGATGAAACACAAGAGGCAAAAAAATAATCCAAATAAAACAAACTAAGAAAAGGAAAAACAGTAAATAAGCCAAGAGTAATCCAGATAAATAAACAAAGCAAAAAAAAATGTTCAGAAATAAACCAAAACGAACACCCAAAACAGAAAAATAAATCAAAGTTTAGAGATTAAAAAAAAAAAAAAATCCTAAAGTGCCTAAGAGATCTTAGGGTTTGGGGGTGAAGAGGGCAATGAGGTGCTTCAAATCTGCTGCCATAGCATCTTGTCTCGCTGCTAATTGATCAATCTTGATTTCCAATTCAGCTTGCTTTGCCTTTTGCTCAGCAAGTTCCTTCTGAACAGCAGTAATTTCTGAGGTAGAGGCAGAGGACTCAAGTATATCTTTTACAACAAACAAAGCCCCAGAAGCCAAAGAAAACTTCAGATGCGTAGAGAGAGAGCTCTGCATAGAAGTGGAAAAGTGGCTTATGAGGTAGTCTTCCTGCCAGTGATGAGCTTCTTTCTGAGTGAGCTTCAGATGACTTTGTCTGACACTATCTACACAAGCTTGAAGTTCCCTCTGAAAGTCTAGCATTTAATTCAGATCTCCATCCACCAGATGATGTATAGCATCCAAAATTTCAGTTCTGACACTATACCAAGCATTAATGCAGTCTCTAGGGTTAAGAAGAGAGTATCTTACACCATGTAATGCTTTTACCGTTTTATAGATATTACGACTAATTTGCTCAAAAATGATATTGGATACAGGTGCAGGAGGAGGAGGAGGAATAATGTTCTGAGAGAAATCAGAGTCAAAGGATTCTTCAGAATCAGAGTCAGAAATTTCAATGACTCTTCTGGGTGGTCTGAAAGAAATAGGACGGTTATTGTTGACAGCTAGGGTGAAGCGAGGGCTTGTCTCAGAATTAAGAATTGTAGGAATGAGTTCTTGATCTGTTTCAGGTGATGAGGGATGATCAGTGGCAATAACAGCAGTAGTTGTATCAGAAGATGGAATGTTCTTAGCAGGGGATCTGATAGGTTTAGAAGAGGAAGCAACAATGGTTTCAGAATTTTGAGCTTGGTCAGACATTATGGTGTCAATGGCAGGAGATTTCTGGGGGGATGAAGTTTGAGTGGAGGGGACAAAGTCACCTTGAAGATGTTGTTCAAGGTGATGGAGAGTATCCGAGTGTTGTTCAGGATTGATGGTGGTTTGTTGTTCTTGGTGTTGAAGATCAACATATTTTTGGTGGAGTGAGTGAAGTTGTTGAAGAGTTTCATCTCTTTGAGATGCTACTGTATGAAGATTGGTTGTAGCATGCTCAACAACACTTTGTAGTTCAGGTGTAGATGGGGAGTTTGAGAGATTATGGAAAGCAGGAAAAACTTGGGAGCTATTTCAAAGAATCATGTTTATTGGTTCAGAATCATCAATGGGAGGTTCAGAGGTTGATGAGGGAAAAGGTATTTCAGAGTGAACAGAGGGTAAGGAAGATGTTTGAGCAACATTAGGAATATCTACAGAAGGATTAGGCATACCTGGCTCAACAATTGAGGAAGGTTTCTTGATACCTTGTTTCTTTCTGGGGCGCTTTGCTAGAGGTATATCATCTTCTTTCTCTGAATCATCAAGCACTTGAGACACAAAAGGTTCAACCTTTTCAGCTTCCTTCAGAGTTGATCCCTCAGAATGATCAACTTCTGGCTCCTCTGAAACCTTCAGAGTTCTTTTACTCTTCTTCTTCTTAACCACTTTCTTCACTTGACCCTCAGAGTCACTGTCAGCCTTCTTCTTTGAAGTGCGCTTTGTTTTCTTAACACAATCATATTTAGGTTCAGATTCCAGATCATCAAGGGTGATGTATACTCCTTCTTTCCTTCTTTCAGCAAAATAATGAGCAATTACCTCAATTGGCTCATTTTTGTGGATAGGAATAACATCATATCTTAAAGCTATTTTAAGCTTTCTCTTTAATGGATGATCTGGATACACTAAATTTTCTTTAGAGATCTTGTGCACATTGCACAGATTTTCAGCAGTCAAAAATGAACTCCTTTTCTCCTGAAGAAGTTCATGCACACCAATTTCCTTCAATTTTTCAACAAGTCTACACTGATGAAATAATTCAGAAAGTAATCTAGGAAAGGCAACCCATGCTTTTCCCTTCTCAGTAGAATTTCTGACATAGATGCAGAGTGAATGAAATAGATAAAGCAGGCAAATTCATCTTAGTACCATTTACTAGGAACATCAACATATGCTTATGGTCCCATGAAACTTGATCAGAAGACTGAAAGAGGGCAAGAGAAGCAGGAATTAGAAGAAGAGGTCAGATATATGCAAGAGCGAAAGAGGCAGTTAGAAACACGTTTAAAAGCTGCAATGAGACTGAAAGAGATGGCCACTCAGCTGGTCAAAGATATGAAGAAGTATGGGAAGAAGGAGGAGGAAGATACAGAAACAGACAAGTCAGAAGAAGATTATCAAGAATATCTGAGGAAGTACGCTGAGAGAATTGCAGAAGAAGATGCTAAAGCTACTAAGCCTTAGGATTTTTCTTTTATGAAATTCTTGTAATGATGTTAGGTACTCGTCTTCCTTTTTTTTAATAAATAAAAGCTTTTGTTTAATTTTGCAGATGAAACACAAGAGGCAAAAAAATAATCCAAATAAAACAAACTAAGAAAAGGAAAAACAGTAAATAAGCCAAGAGTAATCCAGATAAATAAACAAAGCAAAAAAAAATGTTCAGAAATAAACCAAAACGAACACCCAAAACAGAAAAATAAATCAAAGTTTAGAGATTAAAAAAAAAAAAAAAATCCTAAAGTGCCTAAGAGATCTTAGGGTTTGGGGGTGAAGAGGGCAATGAGGTGCTTCAAATCTGCTGCCATAGCATCTTGTCTCGCTGCTAATTGATCAATCTTGATTTCCAATTCAGCTTGCTTTGCCTTTTGCTCAGCAAGTTCCTTCTGAACAGCAGTAATTTCTGAGGTAGAGGCAGAGGACTCAAGTATATCTTTTACAACAAACAAAGCCCCAGAAGCCAAAGAAAACTTCAGATGCGTAGAGAGAGAGCTCTGCATAGAAGTGGAAAAGTGGCTTATGAGGTAGTCTTCCTGCCAGTGATGAGCTTCTTTCTGAGTGAGCTTCAGATGACTTTGTCTGACACTATCTACACAAGCTTGAAGTTCCCTCTGAAAGTCTAGCATTTAATTCAGATCTCCATCCACCAGATGATGTATAGCATCCAAAATTTCAGTTCTGACACTATACCAAGCATTAATGCAGTCTCTAGGGTTAAGAAGAGAGTATCTGACACCATGTAATGCTTTTACCGTTTTATAGATATTACGACTAATTTGCTCAAAAATGATATTGGATACAGGTGCAGGAGGAGGAGGAGGAATAATGTTCTGAGAGAAATCAGAGTCAAAGGATTCTTCAGAATCAGAGTCAGAAATTTCAATGACTCTTCTGGGTGGTCTGAAAGAAATAGGACGGTTATTGTTGACAGCTAGGGTGAAGCGAGGGCTTGTCTCAGAATTAAGAATTGTAGGAATGAGTTCTTGATCTGTTTCAGGTGATGAGGGATGATCAGTGGCAATAACAGCAGTAGTTGTATCAGAAGATGGAATGTTCTTAGCAGGGGATCTGATAGGTTTAGAAGAGGAAGCAACAATGGTTTCAGAATTTTGAGCTTGGTCAGACATTATGGTGTCAATGGCAGGAGATTTCTGGGGGGATGAAGTTTGAGTGGAGGGGACAAAGTCACCTTGAAGATGTTGTTCAAGGTGATGGAGAGTATCCGAGTGTTGTTCAGGATTGATGGTGGTTTGTTGTTCTTGGTGTTGAAGATCAACATATTTTTGGTGGAGTGAGTGAAGTTGTTGAAGAGTTTCATCTCTTTGAGATGCTACTGTATGAAGATTGGTTGTAGCATGCTCAACAACACTTTGTAGTTCAGGTGTAGATGGGGAGTTTGAGAGATTATGGAAAGCAGGAAAAACTTGGGAGCTATTTCAAAGAATCATGTTTATTGGTTCAGAATCATCAATGGGAGGTTCAGAGGTTGATGAGGGAAAAGGTATTTCAGAGTGAACAGAGGGTAAGGAAGATGTTTGAGCAACATTAGGAATATCTACAGAAGGATTAGGCATACCTGGCTCAACAATTGAGGAAGGTTTCTTGATACCTTGTTTCTTTCTGGGGCGCTTTGCTAGAGGTATATCATCTTCTTTCTCTGAATCATCAAGCACTTGAGACACAAAAGGTTCAACCTTTTCAGCTTCCTTCAGAGTTGATCCCTCAGAATGATCAACTTCTGGCTCCTCTGAAACCTTCAGAGTTCTTTTACTCTTCTTCTTCTTAACCACTTTCTTCACTTGACCCTCAGAGTCACTGTCAGCCTTCTTCTTTGAAGTGCGCTTTGTTTTCTTAACACAATCATATTTAGGTTCAGATTCCAGATCATCAAGGGTGATGTATACTCCTTCTTTCCTTCTTTCAGCAAAATAATGAGCAATTACCTCAATTGGCTCATTTTTGTGGATAGGAATAACATCATATCTTAAAGCTATTTTAAGCTTTCTCTTTAATGGATGATCTGGATACACTAAATTTTCTTTAGAGATCTTGTGCACATTGCACAGATTTTCAGCAGTCAAAAATGAACTCCTTTTCTCCTGAAGAAGTTCATGCACACCAATTTCCTTCAATTTTTCAACAAGTCTACACTGATGAAATAATTCAGAAAGTAATCTAGGAAAGGCAACCCATGCTTTTCCCTTCTCAGTAGAATTTCTGACATAGATGCAGAGTGAATGAAATAGATAAAGCAGGCAAATTCATCTTAGTACCATTTACTAGGAACATCAACATATGCTTATGGTCCCATGAAACTTGATCAGAAGACTGAAAGAGGGCAAGAGAAGCAGGAATTAGAAGAAGAGGTCAGATATATGCAAGAGCGAAAGAGGCAGTTAGAAACACGTTTAAAAGCTGCAATGAGACTGAAAGAGATGGCCACTCAGCTGGTCAAAGATATGAAGAAGTATGGGAAGAAGGAGGAGGAAGATACAGAAACAGACAAGTCAGAAGAAGATTATCAAGAATATCTGAGGAAGTACGCTGAGAGAATTGCAGAAGAAGATGCTAAAGCTACTAAGCCTTAGGATTTTTCTTTTATGAAATTCTTGTAATGATGTTAGGTACTCGTCTTCCTTTTTTTTAATAAATAAAAGCTTTTGTTTAATTTTGCAGATGAAACACAAGAGGCAAAAAAATAATCCAAATAAAACAAACTAAGAAAAGGAAAAACAGTAAATAAGCCAAGAGTAATCCAGATAAATAAACAAAGCAAAAAAAAATGTTCAGAAATAAACCAAAACGAACACCCAAAACAGAAAAATAAATCAAAGTTTAGAGATTAAAAAAAAAAAAAAAATCCTAAAGTGCCTAAGAGATCTTAGGGTTTGGGGGTGAAGAGGGCAATGAGGTGCTTCAAATCTGCTGCCATAGCATCTTGTCTCGCTGCTAATTGATCAATCTTGATTTCCAATTCAGCTTGCTTTGCCTTTTGCTCAGCAAGTTCCTTCTGAACAGCAGTAATTTCTGAGGTAGAGGCAGAGGACTCAAGTATATCTTTTACAACAAACAAAGCCCCAGAAGCCAAAGAAAACTTCAGATGCGTAGAGAGAGAGCTCTGCATAGAAGTGGAAAAGTGGCTTATGAGGTAGTCTTCCTGCCAGTGATGAGCTTCTTTCTGAGTGAGCTTCAGATGACTTTGTCTGACACTATCTACACAAGCTTGAAGTTCCCTCTGAAAGTCTAGCATTTAATTCAGATCTCCATCCACCAGATGATGTATAGCATCCAAAATTTCAGTTCTGACACTATACCAAGCATTAATGCAGTCTCTAGGGTTAAGAAGAGAGTATCTGACACCATGTAATGCTTTTACCGTTTTATAGATATTACGACTAATTTGCTCAAAAATGATATTGGATACAGGTGCAGGAGGAGGAGGAGGAATAATGTTCTGAGAGAAATCAGAGTCAAAGGATTCTTCAGAATCAGAGTCAGAAATTTCAATGACTCTTCTGGGTGGTCTGAAAGAAATAGGACGGTTATTGTTGACAGCTAGGGTGAAGCGAGGGCTTGTCTCAGAATTAAGAATTGTAGGAATGAGTTCTTGATCTGTTTCAGGTGATGAGGGATGATCAGTGGCAATAACAGCAGTAGTTGTATCAGAAGATGGAATGTTCTTAGCAGGGGATCTGATAGGTTTAGAAGAGGAAGCAACAATGGTTTCAGAATTTTGAGCTTGGTCAGACATTATGGTGTCAATGGCAGGAGATTTCTGGGGGGATGAAGTTTGAGTGGAGGGGACAAAGTCACCTTGAAGATGTTGTTCAAGGTGATGGAGAGTATCCGAGTGTTGTTCAGGATTGATGGTGGTTTGTTGTTCTTGGTGTTGAAGATCAACATATTTTTGGTGGAGTGAGTGAAGTTGTTGAAGAGTTTCATCTCTTTGAGATGCTACTGTATGAAGATTGGTTGTAGCATGCTCAACAACACTTTGTAGTTCAGGTGTAGATGGGGAGTTTGAGAGATTATGGAAAGCAGGAAAAACTTGGGAGCTATTTCAAAGAATCATGTTTATTGGTTCAGAATCATCAATGGGAGGTTCAGAGGTTGATGAGGGAAAAGGTATTTCAGAGTGAACAGAGGGTAAGGAAGATGTTTGAGCAACATTAGGAATATCTACAGAAGGATTAGGCATACCTGGCTCAACAATTGAGGAAGGTTTCTTGATACCTTGTTTCTTTCTGGGGCGCTTTGCTAGAGGTATATCATCTTCTTTCTCTGAATCATCAAGCACTTGAGACACAAAAGGTTCAACCTTTTCAGCTTCCTTCAGAGTTGATCCCTCAGAATGATCAACTTCTGGCTCCTCTGAAACCTTCAGAGTTCTTTTACTCTTCTTCTTCTTAACCACTTTCTTCACTTGACCCTCAGAGTCACTGTCAGCCTTCTTCTTTGAAGTGCGCTTTGTTTTCTTAACACAATCATATTTAGGTTCAGATTCCAGATCATCAAGGGTGATGTATACTCCTTCTTTCCTTCTTTCAGCAAAATAATGAGCAATTACCTCAATTGGCTCATTTTTGTGGATAGGAATAACATCATATCTTAAAGCTATTTTAAGCTTTCTCTTTAATGGATGATCTGGATACACTAAATTTTCTTTAGAGATCTTGTGCACATTGCACAGATTTTCAGCAGTCAAAAATGAACTACTTTTCTCCTGAAGAAGTTCATGCACACCAATTTCCTTCAATTTTTCAACAAGTCTACACTGATGAAATAATTCAGAAAGTAATCTAGGAAAGGCAACCCATGCTTTTCCCTTCTCAGTAGAATTTCTGACATAGATGCAGAGTGAATGAAATAGATAAAGCAGGCAAATTCATCTTAGTACCATTTACTAGGAACATCAACATATGCTTATGGTCCCATGAAACTTGATCAGAAGACTGAAAGAGGGCAAGAGAAGCAGGAATTAGAAGAAGAGGTCAGATATATGCAAGAGCGAAAGAGGCAGTTAGAAACACGTTTAAAAGCTGCAATGAGACTGAAAGAGATGGCCACTCAGCTGGTCAAAGATATGAAGAAGTATGGGAAGAAGGAGGAGGAAGATACAGAAACAGACAAGTCAGAAGAAGATTATCAAGAATATCTGAGGAAGTACGCTGAGAGAATTGCAGAAGAAGATGCTAAAGCTACTAAGCCTTAGGATTTTTCTTTTATGAAATTCTTGTAATGATGTTAGGTACTCGTCTTCCTTTTTTTTAATAAATAAAAGCTTTTGTTTAATTTTGCAGATGAAACACAAGAGGCAAAAAAATAATCCAAATAAAACAAACTAAGAAAAGGAAAAACAGTAAATAAGCCAAGAGTAATCCAGATAAATAAACAAAGCAAAAAAAAATGTTCAGAAATAAACCAAAACGAACACCCAAAACAGAAAAATAAATCAAAGTTTAGAGATTAAAAAAAAAAAAAAATCCTAAAGTGCCTAAGAGATCTTAGGGTTTGGGGGTGAAGAGGGCAATGAGGTGCTTCAAATCTGCTGCCATAGCATCTTGTCTCGCTGCTAATTGATCAATCTTGATTTCCAATTCAGCTTGCTTTGCCTTTTGCTCAGCAAGTTCCTTCTGAACAGCAGTAATTTCTGAGGTAGAGGCAGAGGACTCAAGTATATCTTTTACAACAAACAAAGCCCCAGAAGCCAAAGAAAACTTCAGATGCGTAGAGAGAGAGCTCTGCATAGAAGTGGAAAAGTGGCTTATGAGGTAGTCTTCCTGCCAGTGATGAGCTTCTTTCTGAGTGAGCTTCAGATGACTTTGTCTGACACTATCTACACAAGCTTGAAGTTCCCTCTGAAAGTCTAGCATTTAATTCAGATCTCCATCCACCAGATGATGTATAGCATCCAAAATTTCAGTTCTGACACTATACCAAGCATTAATGCAGTCTCTAGGGTTAAGAAGAGAGTATCTGACACCATGTAATGCTTTTACCGTTTTATAGATATTACGACTAATTTGCTCAAAAATGATATTGGATACAGGTGCAGGAGGAGGAGGAGGAATAATGTTCTGAGAGAAATCAGAGTCAAAGGATTCTTCAGAATCAGAGTCAGAAATTTCAATGACTCTTCTGGGTGGTCTGAAAGAAATAGGACGGTTATTGTTGACAGCTAGGGTGAAGCGAGGGCTTGTCTCAGAATTAAGAATTGTAGGAATGAGTTCTTGATCTGTTTCAGGTGATGAGGGATGATCAGTGGCAATAACAGCAGTAGTTGTATCAGAAGATGGAATGTTCTTAGCAGGGGATCTGATAGGTTTAGAAGAGGAAGCAACAATGGTTTCAGAATTTTGAGCTTGGTCAGACATTATGGTGTCAATGGCAGGAGATTTCTGGGGGGATGAAGTTTGAGTGGAGGGGACAAAGTCACCTTGAAGATGTTGTTCAAGGTGATGGAGAGTATCTGAGTGTTGTTCAGGATTGATGGTGGTTTGTTGTTCTTGGTGTTGAAGATCAACATATTTTTGGTGGAGTGAGTGAAGTTGTTGAAGAGTTTCATCTCTTTGAGATGCTACTGTATGAAGATTGGTTGTAGCATGCTCAACAACACTTTGTAGTTCAGGTGTAGATGGGGAGTTTGAGAGATTATGGAAAGCAGGAAAAACTTGGGAGCTATTTCAAAGAATCATGTTTATTGGTTCAGAATCATCAATGGGAGGTTCAGAGGTTGATGAGGGAAAAGGTATTTCAGAGTGAACAGAGGGTAAGGAAGATGTTTGAGCAACATTAGGAATATCTACAGAAGGATTAGGCATACCTGGCTCAACAATTGAGGAAGGTTTCTTGATACCTTGTTTCTTTCTGGGGCGCTTTGCTAGAGGTATATCATCTTCTTTCTCTGAATCATCAAGCACTTGAGACACAAAAGGTTCAACCTTTTCAGCTTCCTTCAGAGTTGATCCCTCAGAATGATCAACTTCTGGCTCCTCTGAAACCTTCAGAGTTCTTTTACTCTTCTTCTTCTTAAACACTTTCTTCACTTGACCCTCAGAGTCACTGTCAGCCTTCTTCTTTGAAGTGCGCTTTGTTTTCTTAACACAATCATATTTAGGTTCAGATTCCAGATCATCAAGGGTGATGTATACTCCTTCTTTCCTTCTTTCAGCAAAATAATGAGCAATTACCTCAATTGGCTCATTTTTGTGGATAGGAATAACATCATATCTTAAAGCTATTTTAAGCTTTCTCTTTAATGGATGATCTGGATACACTAAATTTTCTTTAGAGATCTTGTGCACATTGCACAGATTTTCAGCAGTCAAAAATGAACTACTTTTCTCCTGAAGAAGTTCATGCACACCAATTTCCTTCAATTTTTCAACAAGTCTACACTGATGAAATAATTCAGAAAGTAATCTAGGAAAGGCAACCCATGCTTTTCCCTTCTCAGTAGAATTTCTGACATAGATGCAGAGTGAATGAAATAGATAAAGCAGGCAAATTCATCTTAGTACCATTTACTAGGAACATCAACATATGCTTATGGTCCCATGAAACTTGATCAGAAGACTGAAAGAGGGCAAGAGAAGCAGGAATTAGAAGAAGAGGTCAGATATATGCAAGAGCGAAAGAGGCAGTTAGAAACACGTTTAAAAGCTGCAATGAGACTGAAAGAGATGGCCACTCAGCTGGTCAAAGATATGAAGAAGTATGGGAAGAAGGAGGAGGAAGATACAGAAACAGACAAGTCAGAAGAAGATTATCAAGAATATCTGAGGAAGTACGCTGAGAGAATTGCAGAAGAAGATGCTAAAGCTACTAAGCCTTAGGATTTTTCTTTTATGAAATTCTTGTAATGATGTTAGGTACTCGTCTTCCTTTTTTTTAATAAATAAAAGCTTTTGTTTAATTTTGCAGATGAAACACAAGAGGCAAAAAAATAATCCAAATAAAACAAACTAAGAAAAGGAAAAACAGTAAATAAGCCAAGAGTAATCCAGATAAATAAACAAAGCAAAAAAAAATGTTCAGAAATAAACCAAAACGAACACCCAAAACAGAAAAATAAATCAAAGTTTAGAGATTAAAAAAAAAAAAAAAATCCTAAAGTGCCTAAGAGATCTTAGGGTTTGGGGGTGAAGAGGGCAATGAGGTGCTTCAAATCTGCTGCCATAGCATCTTGTCTCGCTGCTAATTGATCAATCTTGATTTCCAATTCAGCTTGCTTTGCCTTTTGCTCAGCAAGTTCCTTCTGAACAGCAGTAATTTCTGAGGTAGAGGCAGAGGACTCAAGTATATCTTTTACAACAAACAAAGCCCCAGAAGCCAAAGAAAACTTCAGATGCGTAGAGAGAGAGCTCTGCATAGAAGTGGAAAAGTGGCTTATGAGGTAGTCTTCCTGCCAGTGATGAGCTTCTTTCTGAGTGAGCTTCAGATGACTTTGTCTGACACTATCTACACAAGCTTGAAGTTCCCTCTGAAAGTCTAGCATTTAATTCAGATCTCCATCCACCAGATGATGTATAGCATCCAAAATTTCAGTTCTGACACTATACCAAGCATTAATGCAGTCTCTAGGGTTAAGAAGAGAGTATCTGACACCATGTAATGCTTTTACCGTTTTATAGATATTACGACTAATTTGCTCAAAAATGATATTGGATACAGGTGCAGGAGGAGGAGGAGGAATAATGTTCTGAGAGAAATCAGAGTCAAAGGATTCTTCAGAATCAGAGTCAGAAATTTCAATGACTCTTCTGGGTGGTCTGAAAGAAATAGGACGGTTATTGTTGACAGCTAGGGTGAAGCGAGGGCTTGTCTCAGAATTAAGAATTGTAGGAATGAGTTCTTGATCTGTTTCAGGTGATGAGGGATGATCAGTGGCAATAACAGCAGTAGTTGTATCAGAAGATGGAATGTTCTTAGCAGGGGATCTGATAGGTTTAGAAGAGGAAGCAACAATGGTTTCAGAATTTTGAGCTTGGTCAGACATTATGGTGTCAATGGCAGGAGATTTCTGGGGGGATGAAGTTTGAGTGGAGGGGACAAAGTCACCTTGAAGATGTTGTTCAAGGTGATGGAGAGTATCTGAGTGTTGTTCAGGATTGATGGTGGTTTGTTGTTCTTGGTGTTGAAGATCAACATATTTTTGGTGGAGTGAGTGAAGTTGTTGAAGAGTTTCATCTCTTTGAGATGCTACTGTATGAAGATTGGTTGTAGCATGCTCAACAACACTTTGTAGTTCAGGTGTAGATGGGGAGTTTGAGAGATTATGGAAAGCAGGAAAAACTTGGGAGCTATTTCAAAGAATCATGTTTATTGGTTCAGAATCATCAATGGGAGGTTCAGAGGTTGATGAGGGAAAAGGTATTTCAGAGTGAACAGAGGGTAAGGAAGATGTTTGAGCAACATTAGGAATATCTACAGAAGGATTAGGCATACCTGGCTCAACAATTGAGGAAGGTTTCTTGATACCTTGTTTCTTTCTGGGGCGCTTTGCTAGAGGTATATCATCTTCTTTCTCTGAATCATCAAGCACTTGAGACACAAAAGGTTCAACCTTTTCAGCTTCCTTCAGAGTTGATCCCTCAGAATGATCAACTTCTGGCTCCTCTGAAACCTTCAGAGTTCTTTTACTCTTCTTCTTCTTAACCACTTTCTTCACTTGACCCTCAGAGTCACTGTCAGCCTTCTTCTTTGAAGTGCGCTTTGTTTTCTTAACACAATCATATTTAGGTTCAGATCCAGATCATCAAGGGTGATGTATACTCCTTCTTTCCTTCTTTCAGCAAAATAATGAGCAATTACCTCAATTGGCTCATTTTTGTGGATAGGAATAACATCATATCTTAAAGCTATTTTAAGCTTTCTCTTTAATGGATGATCTGGATACACTAAATTTTCTTTAGAGATCTTGTGCACATTGCACAGATTTTCAGCAGTCAAAAATGAACTACTTTTCTCCTGAAGAAGTTCATGCACACCAATTTCCTTCAATTTTTCAACAAGTCTACACTGATGAAATAATTCAGAAAGTAATCTAGGAAAGGCAACCCATGCTTTTCCCTTCTCAGTAGAATTTCTGACATAGATGCAGAGTGAATGAAATAGATAAAGCAGGCAAATTCATCTTAGTACCATTTACTAGGAACATCAACATATGCTTATGGTCCCATGAAACTTGATCAGAAGACTGAAAGAGGGCAAGAGAAGCAGGAATTAGAAGAAGAGGTCAGATATATGCAAGAGCGAAAGAGGCAGTTAGAAACACGTTTAAAAGCTGCAATGAGACTGAAAGAGATGGCCACTCAGCTGGTCAAAGATATGAAGAAGTATGGGAAGAAGGAGGAGGAAGATACAGAAACAGACAAGTCAGAAGAAGATTATCAAGAATATCTGAGGAAGTACGCTGAGAGAATTGCAGAAGAAGATGCTAAAGCTACTAAGCCTTAGGATTTTTCTTTTATGAAATTCTTGTAATGATGTTAGGTACTCGTCTTCCTTTTTTTTAATAAATAAAAGCTTTTGTTTAATTTTGCAGATGAAACACAAGAGGCAAAAAAATAATCCAAATAAAACAAACTAAGAAAAGGAAAAACAGTAAATAAGCCAAGAGTAATCCAGATAAATAAACAAAGCAAAAAAAAATGTTCAGAAATAAACCAAAACGAACACCCAAAACAGAAAAATAAATCAAAGTTTAGAGATTAAAAAAAAAAAAAAAATCCTAAAGTGCCTAAGAGATCTTAGGGTTTGGGGGTGAAGAGGGCAATGAGGTGCTTCAAATCTGCTGCCATAGCATCTTGTCTCGCTGCTAATTGATCAATCTTGATTTCCAATTCAGCTTGCTTTGCCTTTTGCTCAGCAAGTTCCTTCTGAACAGCAGTAATTTCTGAGGTAGAGGCAGAGGACTCAAGTATATCTTTTACAACAAACAAAGCCCCAGAAGCCAAAGAAAACTTCAGATGCGTAGAGAGAGAGCTCTGCATAGAAGTGGAAAAGTGGCTTATGAGGTAGTCTTCCTGCCAGTGATGAGCTTCTTTCTGAGTGAGCTTCAGATGACTTTGTCTGACACTATCTACACAAGCTTGAAGTTCCCTCTGAAAGTCTAGCATTTAATTCAGATCTCCATCCACCAGATGATGTATAGCATCCAAAATTTCAGTTCTGACACTATACCAAGCATTAATGCAGTCTCTAGGGTTAAGAAGAGAGTATCTGACACCATGTAATGCTTTTACCGTTTTATAGATATTACGACTAATTTGCTCAAAAATGATATTGGATACAGGTGCAGGAGGAGGAGGAGGAATAATGTTCTGAGAGAAATCAGAGTCAAAGGATTCTTCAGAATCAGAGTCAGAAATTTCAATGACTCTTCTGGGTGGTCTGAAAGAAATAGGACGGTTATTGTTGACAGCTAGGGTGAAGCGAGGGCTTGTCTCAGAATTAAGAATTGTAGGAATGAGTTCTTGATCTGTTTCAGGTGATGAGGGATGATCAGTGGCAATAACAGCAGTAGTTGTATCAGAAGATGGAATGTTCTTAGCAGGGGATCTGATAGGTTTAGAAGAGGAAGCAACAATGGTTTCAGAATTTTGAGCTTGGTCAGACATTATGGTGTCAATGGCAGGAGATTTCTGGGGGGATGAAGTTTGAGTGGAGGGGACAAAGTCACCTTGAAGATGTTGTTCAAGGTGATGGAGAGTATCTGAGTGTTGTTCAGGATTGATGGTGGTTTGTTGTTCTTGGTGTTGAAGATCAACATATTTTTGGTGGAGTGAGTGAAGTTGTTGAAGAGTTTCATCTCTTTGAGATGCTACTGTATGAAGATTGGTTGTAGCATGCTCAACAACACTTTGTAGTTCAGGTGTAGATGGGGAGTTTGAGAGATTATGGAAAGCAGGAAAAACTTGGGAGCTATTTCAAAGAATCATGTTTATTGGTTCAGAATCATCAATGGGAGGTTCAGAGGTTGATGAGGGAAAAGGTATTTCAGAGTGAACAGAGGGTAAGGAAGATGTTTGAGCAACATTAGGAATATCTACAGAAGGATTAGGCATACCTGGCTCAACAATTGAGGAAGGTTTCTTGATACCTTGTTTCTTTCTGGGGCGCTTTGCTAGAGGTATATCATCTTCTTTCTCTGAATCATCAAGCACTTGAGACACAAAAGGTTCAACCTTTTCAGCTTCCTTCAGAGTTGATCCCTCAGAATGATCAACTTCTGGCTCCTCTGAAACCTTCAGAGTTCTTTTACTCTTCTTCTTCTTAACCACTTTCTTCACTTGACCCTCAGAGTCACTGTCAGCCTTCTTCTTTGAAGTGCGCTTTGTTTTCTTAACACAATCATATTTAGGTTCAGATTCCAGATCATCAAGGGTGATGTATACTCCTTCTTTCCTTCTTTCAGCAATATAATGAGCAATTACCTCAATTGGCTCATTTTTGTGGATAGGAATAACATCATATCTTAAAGCTATTTTAAGCTTTCTCTTTAATGGATGATCTGGATACACTAAATTTTCTTTAGAGATCTTGTGCACATTGCACAGATTTTCAGCAGTCAAAAATGAACTACTTTTCTCCTGAAGAAGTTCATGCACACCAATTTCCTTCAATTTTTCAACAAGTCTACACTGATGAAATAATTCAGAAAGTAATCTAGGAAAGGCAACCCATGCTTTTCCCTTCTCAGTAGAATTTCTGACATAGATGCAGAGTGAATGAAATAGATAAAGCAGGCAAATTCATCTTAGTACCATTTACTAGGAACATCAACATATGCTTATGGTCCCATGAAACTTGATCAGAAGACTGAAAGAGGGCAAGAGAAGCAGGAATTAGAAGAAGAGGTCAGATATATGCAAGAGCGAAAGAGGCAGTTAGAAACACGTTTAAAAGCTGCAATGAGACTGAAAGAGATGGCCACTCAGCTGGTCAAAGATATGAAGAAGTATGGGAAGAAGGAGGAGGAAGATACAGAAACAGACAAGTCAGAAGAAGATTATCAAGAATATCTGAGGAAGTACGCTGAGAGAATTGCAGAAGAAGATGCTAAAGCTACTAAGCCTTAGGATTTTTCTTTTATGAAATTCTTGTAATGATGTTAGGTACTCGTCTTCCTTTTTTTTAATAAATAAAAGCTTTTGTTTAATTTTGCAGATGAAACACAAGAGGCAAAAAAATAATCCAAATAAAACAAACTAAGAAAAGGAAAAACAGTAAATAAGCCAAGAGTAATCCAGATAAATAAACAAAGCAAAAAAAAATGTTCAGAAATAAACCAAAACGAACACCCAAAACAGAAAAATAAATCAAAGTTTAGAGATTAAAAAAAAAAAAAAAATCCTAAAGTGCCTAAGAGATCTTAGGGTTTGGGGGTGAAGAGGGCAATGAGGTGCTTCAAATCTGCTGCCATAGCATCTTGTCTCGCTGCTAATTGATCAATCTTGATTTCCAATTCAGCTTGCTTTGCCTTTTGCTCAGCAAGTTCCTTCTGAACAGCAGTAATTTCTGAGGTAGAGGCAGAGGACTCAAGTATATCTTTTACAACAAACAAAGCCCCAGAAGCCAAAGAAAACTTCAGATGCGTAGAGAGAGAGCTCTGCATAGAAGTGGAAAAGTGGCTTATGAGGTAGTCTTCCTGCCAGTGATGAGCTTCTTTCTGAGTGAGCTTCAGATGACTTTGTCTGACACTATCTACACAAGCTTGAAGTTCCCTCTGAAAGTCTAGCATTTAATTCAGATCTCCATCCACCAGATGATGTATAGCATCCAAAATTTCAGTTCTGACACTATACCAAGCATTAATGCAGTCTCTAGGGTTAAGAAGAGAGTATCTTACACCATGTAATGCTTTTACCGTTTTATAGATATTACGACTAATTTGCTCAAAAATGATATTGGATACAGGTGCAGGAGGAGGAGGAGGAGGAATAATGTTCTGAGAGAAATCAGAGTCAAAGGATTCTTCAGAATCAGAGTCAGAAATTTCAATGACTCTTCTGGGTGGTCTGAAAGAAATAGGACGGTTATTGTTGACAGCTAGGGTGAAGCGAGGGCTTGTCTCAGAATTAAGAATTGTAGGAATGAGTTCTTGATCTGTTTCAGGTGATGAGGGATGATCAGTGGCAATAACAGCAGTAGTTGTATCAGAAGATGGAATGTTCTTAGCAGGGGATCTGATAGGTTTAGAAGAGGAAGCAACAATGGTTTCAGAATTTTGAGCTTGGTCAGACATTATGGTGTCAATGGCAGGAGATTTCTGGGGGGATGAAGTTTGAGTGGAGGGGACAAAGTCACCTTGAAGATGTTGTTCAAGGTGATGGAGAGTATCTGAGTGTTGTTCAGGATTGATGGTGGTTTGTTGTTCTTGGTGTTGAAGATCAACATATTTTTGGTGGAGTGAGTGAAGTTGTTGAAGAGTTTCATCTCTTTGAGATGCTACTGTATGAAGATTGGTTGTAGCATGCTCAACAACACTTTGTAGTTCAGGTGTAGATGGGGAGTTTGAGAGATTATGGAAAGCAGGAAAAACTTGGGAGCTATTTCAAAGAATCATGTTTATTGGTTCAGAATCATCAATGGGAGGTTCAGAGGTTGATGAGGGAAAAGGTATTTCAGAGTGAACAGAGGGTAAGGAAGATGTTTGAGCAACATTAGGAATATCTACAGAAGGATTAGGCATACCTGGCTCAACAATTGAGGAAGGTTTCTTGATACCTTGTTTCTTTCTGGGGCGCTTTGCTAGAGGTATATCATCTTCTTTCTCTGAATCATCAAGCACTTGAGACACAAAAGGTTCAACCTTTTCAGCTTCCTTCAGAGTTGATCCCTCAGAATGATCAACTTCTGGCTCCTCTGAAACCTTCAGAGTTCTTTTACTCTTCTTCTTCTTAACCACTTTCTTCACTTGACCCTCAGAGTCACTGTCAGCCTTCTTCTTTGAAGTGCGCTTTGTTTTCTTAACACAATCATATTTAGGTTCAGATTCCAGATCATCAAGGGTGATGTATACTCCTTCTTTCCTTCTTTCAGCAATATAATGAGCAATTACCTCAATTGGCTCATTTTTGTGGATAGGAATAACATCATATCTTAAAGCTATTTTAAGCTTTCTCTTTAATGGATGATCTGGATACACTAAATTTTCTTTAGAGATCTTGTGCACATTGCACAGATTTTCAGCAGTCAAAAATGAACTCCTTTTCTCCTGAAGAAGTTCATGCACACCAATTTCCTTCAATTTTTCAACAAGTCTACACTGATGAAATAATTCAGAAAGTAATCTAGGAAAGGCAACCCATGCTTTTCCCTTCTCAGTAGAATTTCTGACATAGATGCAGAGTGAATGAAATAGATAAAGCAGGCAAATTCATCTTAGTACCATTTACTAGGAACATCAACATATGCTTATGGTCCCATGAAACTTGATCAGAAGACTGAAAGAGGGCAAGAGAAGCAGGAATTAGAAGAAGAGGTCAGATATATGCAAGAGCGAAAGAGGCAGTTAGAAACACGTTTAAAAGCTGCAATGAGACTGAAAGAGATGGCCACTCAGCTGGTCAAAGATATGAAGAAGTATGGGAAGAAGGAGGAGGAAGATACAGAAACAGACAAGTCAGAAGAAGATTATCAAGAATATCTGAGGAAGTACGCTGAGAGAATTGCAGAAGAAGATGCTAAAGCTACTAAGCCTTAGGATTTTTCTTTTATGAAATTCTTGTAATGATGTTAGGTACTCGTCTTCCTTTTTTTTAATAAATAAAAAGCTTTTGTTTAATTTTGCAGATGAAACACAAGAGGCAAAAAAATAATCCAAATAAAACAAACTAAGAAAAGGAAAAACAGTAAATAAGCCAAGAGTAATCCAGATAAATAAACAAAGCAAAAAAAAATGTTCAGAAATAAACCAAAACGAACACCCAAAACAGAAAAATAAATCAAAGTTTAGAGATTAAAAAAAAAAAATCCTAAAGTGCCTAAGAGATCTTAGGGTTTGGGGGTGAAGAGGGCAATGAGGTGCTTCAAATCTGCTGCCATAGCATCTTGTCTCGCTGCTAATTGATCAATCTTGATTTCCAATTCAGCTTGCTTTGCCTTTTGCTCAGCAAGTTCCTTCTGAACAGCAGTAATTTCTGAGGTAGAGGCAGAGGACTCAAGTATATCTTTTACAACAAACAAAGCCCCAGAAGCCAAAGAAAACTTCAGATGCGTAGAGAGAGAGCTCTGCATAGAAGTGGAAAAGTGGCTTCTGAGGTAGTCTTCCTGCCAGTGATGAGCTTCTTTCTGAGTGAGCTTCAGATGACTTTGTCTGACACTATCTACACAAGCTTGAAGTTCCCTCTGAAAGTCTAGCATTTAATTCAGATCTCCATCCACCAGATGATGTATAGCATCCAAAATTTCAGTTCTGACACTATACCAAGCATTAATGCAGTCTCTAGGGTTAAGAAGAGAGTATCTTACACCATGTAATGCTTTTACCGTTTTATAGATATTACGACTAATTTGCTCAAAAATGATATTGGATACAGGTGCAGGAGGAGGAGGAGGAATAATGTTCTGAGAGAAATCAGAGTCAAAGGATTCTTCAGAATAAGAGTCAGAAATTGCAATGACTCTTCTGGGTGGTCTGAAAGAAATAGGACGGTTATTGTTGACAGCTAGGGTGAAGCGAGGGCTTGTCTCAGAATTAAGAATTGTAGGAATGAGTTCTTGATCTGTTTCAGGTGATGAGGGATGATCAGTGGCAATAACAGCAGTAGTTGTATCAGAAGATGGAATGTTCTTAGCAGGGGATCTGATAGGTTTAGAAGAGGAAGCAACAATGGTTTCAGAATTTTGAGCTTGGTCAGACATTATGGTGTCAATGGCAGGAGATTTCTGGGGGGATGAAGTTTGAGTGGAGGGGACAAAGTCACCTTGAAGATGTTGTTCAAGGTGATGGAGAGTATCTGAGTGTTGTTCAGGATTGATGGTGGTTTGTTGTTCTTGGTGTTGAAGATCAACATATTTTTGGTGGAGTGAGTGAAGTTGTTGAAGAGTTTCATCTCTTTGAGATGCTACTGTATGAAGATTGGTTGTAGCATGCTCAACAACACTTTGTAGTTCAGGTGTAGATGGGGAGTTTGAGAGATTATGGAAAGCAGGAAAAACTTGGGAGCTATTTCAAA
>OX940793.1:38728184-39152250 GCA_954870985.1 Trifolium fragiferum
AATTTATGCAGACTAATCTAGTCTGATTATACCATAAGATCCCTTTAAAGCTATTTTCATTATCTGCTCAATAAAGTAGGACACAATCATTCAGCCTTAAGTGACATTGATTATAACCCCACCAATTTTTGTCATTTAGGAGGCTATTATGACTCATGCCGGAGGGGTCTCACCAAATAAGTGAAACATACAAATGTAAGGGGTTCTCCTATCTAATGGACTAGTCACTGAAATGAGCTCACCCTTTGTGAAAACATGAGCTCGATGTGGGCAGCATGTTTTTGTGATCTTGTAGGTGGGTCGGGTTCTAAAACCCATAGAACCCATATGTAAAAAAGTGCAAAAGCTAAACCTAATCACTTAATTTCGTCCCTGTAAACCCTAAGCCTCTTAACTGTTGTTTGACAGCCCTGTTTTTTGTCACTTAATTTCGTCCCTGTAAACCCTAAGCCTCTTAACTGTTGTTTGACAGCCCTGTTTTTTGTTTGAGTTCACTGTTCAATGTTCATATTCGCGATCTTAGGTAGGATCTAAAGTAAGTTTGTCTACCTTGCACCTAATTAATGTGACTTATAAGTCTAAGGGGTTCTCTCACTTAATGGGTTAGCCTTTTGCAATAGCTCTCCTTTTGGGCTTATGCTCATAACAGAGGGCCTTTGTATGACTTTGAGGCTTTAAGTTTAGTTCCATTTATTTTAAGTGGATCACAGCTTGATCCTCTTGACTTCATCTTTGTTGGAATGAAGTTCTTTTATTTTGTTCTGCTTGTCTTAATCTGAATTGCTTAAACTAGGTGGCCTTTAACATTAAACATAGGGTGACAAGCATCATAATCAAAATGTGATCTGTATATTGCCAATATTTATCTCCCTTTACATGTTCGACATGCGGTTACACACACCTTTCTAAAAATCCTGCCTCTTTTGCAGCGGTCCATCTAGGTTTGATTGGGATCAAGATACTAAAGCTTGGATTTATAGGCGGAACAAAGCAAAGTTATATAAAATTTTAGAAGAAGAGTTGGAGCAGCTGTGTGGCAAACCTATTGTTCTCTCCTAAGCTGTGGAGAATGTGGTGCCTAATATTGATTTTAAATTTAAAAGGACATGACTGATCTGATGATCCTTTGACATTCAGATGTACTTTCAAGCAGTTTTTGTTCCCTTGCCACCTTTTACTCCTATAAATTATACCCAGTTCTTTCACGGTCGTCAAGTGATTGTATCTTCTAAATAATCAGCTCTATATATAATTCATGTGGAAATATGTTGCCATTAGTTTACTGTTCTGAAGAATTACCATTGTTAATGGCCTAATCGGCATTGTTGCCAGTGAGTTAGCATCTAATTTGAGGTTTAGACTGAATACTGATGGATAAGTGTGCTTGAATTATTTATCAATTTAATTATACATCATTCTGAAGAATTATACATCATTCAATTTAATTGCATCTCAAGTAATATAAATCAAGTTGCTCAAATCCAACCACACGAATTAAATTCAAAACAAAAATTTGTCCATTCTATTCTAGGAAGCCAAGGACATTTTCAAGGATTATATGTTGCAAAGAGGCCAAGTTTTTAGTAGTTAAGCTCTCTTCTAATTGATGATCTCATTCATCTTTAATATATTCCCCAAAATCAATCAATTAATTACAAACATTGCTTGAACTGATAATTATTCAATGAAAAGGTTAAAAAATATAGTTATTTTAACAAAAATACACAATGGTAATTTACAATCATTCACATAAACCCTAGCTTTTAAAAAGGTGGACTACATCATTCATCTCCTAGAAATTAGAAAAGCTCAAAATAATTAGAAACAAAATGAGTAATTTTTAAGAATGAATAATTAAAATGAAATTAGATGAAACACCACTTGTCATCTCATTAAAACCATGTTTTTTCAATCTGCCCAAATTAAAACTCTTGGAGATGCAACCTGAGTAGGGCATTACATTACCAATCCAGACTTTTGATCCAACATTCCTATAAAGATTTTCTAAGTCATAAGCTTCTACATTAAAACATCTCTTAACATGGATAATTCTAGCTAGGAAAAGAAAAATAGGTTAGCAGCTATTTGCAATTTGTATGGCAGATCCATAGGATCAATTCCAACAAACAACAATAAAACATTTACCTAAAATGCAGTTCACTACATGTTTTGAATTCGATAAACCACACCAATGAAAACTTAAACTAGTGTGAGGCAAAACAATTAAGCAACCAAACAGCAACAATGGTCCAAGCAATTATAATCAATCAAAAGCTAAACTACCAAAAGCAATAAAGAACACAAGTGAAAATTGTTTACCCAGTTCGGTGTTAACGAACTTAATCTAGGGGAGAGAGCTCTTTGTTCCTTATCAAACTTCTTCCTTCTTGATTACAATGAGATTATACAAGAGTTGCAAGAAATTAGAGTTTTCCTAATTTCTACCCTTTTCCCAAATCTCTTCCCGTGACCAAGAGATTTCAATGATAAGTGTTTACAAGGTGTTAGAATCACTATCCAATCCCTAGAGAACTTCCCAAGAGCTTCCTCTATGAATCCTAGCTTGTATTGGATGCACAAACCCTAAAAACCCCTTTTTTCTCCTTCTCTCGGCTGCAGAAAATGAAGCAGCCCCCTTATATAATCGCGCGCGCGCCTTCCCCGCGCCGGTGCGCCAACAACCGAAGCTACAGGCCTAACCAGGCACGTGTGCCAGGCCTTGTTTCTACACCATTTTGCACCTTGTTTCATGCAATTTCAAGGCATAATCCAACACTACATCAACATCATCAATTGTTAAACTGTCCAAGAGCTGATTGCAGTCCCCATCGCACTCCTAGTGCCTCAGCTATGATTGAATCAACTTCAATCTGCACCCAAACTGATTTTTGGCAATTAGTTGAGAAATCCACGACATAAGGTGTGTACTGTCATTAGTGTTAACTAAAGGGTATACTCTCATCACTTCAAACAATCACAAGCATGCCTCTTATAGGCTTACAACACATACACTTGGATCATGGGCTTTGCATACAAACCTAGTAAGCCCAATATCTAACATACCCTCCCTTAATGTTGAACAGTACATTAATTGAACAACATTAACTGGACAAAACACACTAAAACAAAGATCAAGACTAACACTAAACAAATCAAAAACTTAAGCTAAACATTTTCTGAGTAGCAGCTCGCTAGCAGCGCGCGCCTCGCGAGCAGTCCTTTGCCAGGGCAAGTTTCAAAAGGAACTTGAAACTTGGCCAATTACACAATGCAGCTGAGCTCACACATGCCTAGTCCCTCCCTTAACTTGCAGAAACTCTCAACCTTCAGAGCCTTTGTTAGGATATCAGCCAACTGCTCCTGAGTCTTGCAATACCTTAGTTCAATCACACCATCTTTGCTCAAATCTCTGAGAAAGTGATATCTAACATCTATATGCTTGCACCTACCATGCAAGATAGGATTCTTTGAAAGTTTGATGGAGGAACTGTTGTCACAGTTTATGAAGGTGCAGCCTATCTACTGAACATGAAGATGTTTCAAGATGCTCCTTAACCATATACATTGACATGCACATGAAGCTGCAGCTACAAATTCTGCCTCTGTGGTTGATAAGGTGACTATGGGCTGCTTCTTAGAGGACCAACAAATGGCACTGCCCCCAGATGTAAAGACATAGCCTGATGTGCTCTTTCTATCATCATAATCTCCTGCATAGTCAGAGTCACTCCATCCTTGAATCACCAAACTTTCATCTGTTTTGCATTTGTAAAGAATTCCATAGCTCAAGGTTCCCTTCAAATATCTTAGAATTCTTTTGACTGCTGCCATATGTATCTCTGTAGGCCTCTCCACATATCTTGCAGCTAAGCAAACTGCATATGCCATATCAGGTCTAGTAGCCAGGATATACATGAGACTCTCAATCATTTGTTTGTATAAGCTAGCTTCAGCAGGTTTGTTGGTTTCATCTTTCACTAATTTGCATCCTGGGACAATAGGACTGCACACTTTGTTACAATCTTCCATACCAAACCTCCTTAATACTTCTGTACCATATTTTTGTTGATGAATGAATATTCCCTGACTGCTTTGATTAACTTCCACTCCAAGGAAATATTTCATTCTTCCCAGATCTGTCATAGCAAACATTTCCTTCATTGACCTTTTGAAGTCATCCATCATTTGTCCATCATTTCCTGTATATATGAGATCATCCACATATACACTGACTATCAAAAGTTTGCCCTTTTCATTTTGCTTCACAAAAAGTGTATGTTCATGAGGGCATTTCTCAAACTTCTCAGTGATAAAATAGGATTCTATCTTGCTATATGATGCCCTAGGGGCTTGTCTTAGACCATATAGAGCCTTTCTCAGCTTGTAAACTTGACTGCCGTCTCCTTTATGATAGCCTAAAGGTTGTTCTATATACACATTCTCAGCTAGTTCACCATGTAAGAATGCACTCTTTACATCTAGTTGGAAAACACTCCACCCTTCATATACTGCCAAAGAGAGGATTGTTCTTATAGTATCCCATCTTGCCACAGGAGCAAAAACCTCACTATAATCAATTCCATGCTTTTGTGAGTATCCTTTTGCCACTAATCTAGCTTTATGTTTTTCTACTTGACCCTTTTCATTGTACTTGGTTTTGAAAATCCATTTAACACATATAGCTCTTGTCCCTTATGGAAGTTTAACTAACTCTCATGTGCCATTGTCTTCAATTGATTTTATCTCAGAGTCCATTGCTTTTCTCCAGACATCAAACTTCACAGCTTCTTCATAAGATGAAGGGTCTTCACTTGAACTGAACATAGCTATAGCCAAATTCTGTAACTGGTTATTCTCATCAGTGTCAACATTCTCAGCATAAGTCACTTGATCTCTCACATAGTCATTGAGATATCCTGGAGGTCTTCTATTTATAGGAGGCAATTCCCCATCTTCATCACTGTCACTAACATAATCCTGATTCACATTGTCATTGTCTGCCTCATTAGCTTCTTTCTCAGGTTCAACATCAGCTATCTCTTCAATGTCCCTGACTGGCTCTATGATCTTGTTTTTACTTTTATTGTTCCAATCATATCCTTTTGATTCTTCAAACACCACATCCCTGCTGACAATAATTCTCTTTTCAACAGGATCAAACATCTTGTATGCCTTTGATTCTTCACTAACACCAAGTAAGACACATCTTATACTTTTCCCATCTAGCTTTTTTCTCTGCACATCAGGCACATGAACATGTGCTAAGCAACCAAAAACTCTGAAGTGATGTACTGAGGGCTTGTTTCCACTCCAAGCTTCTTCAGGTGTCATATCCTTTACAGCAAAAGTAGGACACCTATTCATCACATATGCTGCCCATTTGACTGCTTCAGGCCAAAACTTCTTTGGTACACCTCTAGCTGAGATCATGCTTCTGACCATGTTTAACAAGGTTCTATTCTTCCTCTCAGACACTCCATTTTGCTGATGAGTGTATGCTGCAATCAACTGCCTCTTCACACCATTTGAACTACAAAATTCATTAAAGGTATTTGATGTGAATTCTCCACCTCTATCAGTTCTAAGGCATTGAATTGAACAACCTGACTCATTTTCAACTAATGACTTGAACCTTTTGAACACATCAAACACACTAGGCATACTTGTGATTGTTTGAAGTGATGAGAGTATACCCTTTAGTTAACAAGTGGTATCACGAGACCAAAGATCCAAGGACACGTGTATCTAGTAAACCGCAGTTTACATTCTTTCCGGTGATAGTTATTTCATCTCCGGTGACAGTTAGAGATTTCGGCGACCTCATTCATCGTTTTTCTCTCATTCTTGCTCGTTTCTTGCGCTTTCTTCACCATTCTTCTCGTCTTGCTACGACGGAGATGGCTGAGAATCAGCAATTTGTCCAACCTGCCATTCCTAAGTTCGATGGATACTATGAGCATTGGTCAATGCTCATGGAGAATCTTCTCCGGTCAAAAGAGTTTTGGGATTTGATTGAAACCGGCGTCGTCACAGCTCCTGCAAATGCCACACCAGAACAACAACGTTTGGTTACTGAGAGTAAGCTCAAGGATTTGAAAGTGAAGAATTATTTGTTCCAGTCGATTGATAGATCAATCTTGGAGACGATTTTGACTCGTGACACTGCACGAGATATCTGGGAAGCTATGAGACGCAAATATCAAGGCTCCACGAAGGTCAAGCGTGCTCAATTGCAATCTCTCCGCCGCGATTTCGAGGTTCTTGCAATGGGGGAGAGTGAAACCGTTAATGATTACTTTGCAAGAACTCTTGCAATTGCGAACAAGATGACGGCACAAGGTGAAGTAATGACTCAGGTAACCGTTGTTGAAAAGATCCTGCGATCCATGCCAGCCAAATTCAATTACGTAGTCTGCTCCATAGAAGAATCAGACGATGTTACTACTCTGTCAATAGATGAATTGCAGAGCAGTCTTCTTGTGCATGAACAGCGCATGAAGGGACAAAAAGATCACAGTGAAGATCAAGCACTCAAGGTGTCTCAAGCAGGCAGAGGTAGGGGAAGAAGTGCTTCACGTGGTGGCAAGGGAAGAGGAAGGCAAAGCAGGGATCTTGTGGAATGTTACAAGTGTCATAAACTAGGACATCACAAGAATGAATGTCCTGAATGGGAAGAGAATGTCAATGTCAACTATGTTGCACAGGAGAAAGAGGAAGAGATGCTTCTAATGGCATATTCTAACACAGATGAAAGATCCATGAAAGAAGCATGGTATTTGGATAGTGGATGCAGCAACCACATGGTGGGTAACAAGAAATGGTTGTTTGATTTTGATGATAACTTCAGAGAGAGTGTCAGATTAGGGAATGATTCCAAGATGGCAGTGATGGGCAAAGGAAATGTTAAATTGGTGATAGGAGAAAAAGTTCATGTGATAAGTGATGTATACTATCTTCCTGGGTTAAGCAATAATTTGCTTAACATTGGCCAGCTTCAGCAAAAAGGTCTCACTATTGTCTTTAGAAACAATGTTTGTCAAATGTATCATGATGAAAAGGGATTGATTCTCACTACTACAATGACTGGGAATAGAATGTACATTGTGCATGCATCTGTCATGATCCCTAAGTGTCTCCAAGTTACAAGGGTTGAAGAATCCAGGTTGTGGCATGATAGATATGCACATCTCAGTGTCAATGGGTTGAAGATACTCAACAGAAAACAAATGGTTAAAGGGCTGCTAGAATTGAAGGACTTGGAAGATAAATGCACAGATTGCTTGTCTGGCAAGCAACACAGAGAAGCCATTCCCAAGCAAGCCAATTGGAGGGCAACTCAAAAACTTGAGCTCATTCACTCTGATGTATGTGGACCCATTAATCCTCAATCCAATGGAGGTAACAGGTACTTCATTACCTTCACTGATGACTACTCTATAAAGACATGGGTTTACTTTTTGCACTTGTTAACTAAAGGGTATACTCTCATCACTTCAAACAATCACAAGCATGCCTCTTATAGGCTTACAACACATACACTTGGATCATGGGCTTTGCATACAAGCCTAGTAAGCCCAATATCTAACAATTAGTCTATATCCTAATAATTCAAAAATAAGAAAAATGAAAGAAAAACAACGTTAAACCAACTATAAAAAAATATACAGCCCCAGTCAAGACTAATGATTCTATATATCTTGGTTTTCACTCTCTAACCAAACTTCATCATGTAAAAATAAATAAAAACCAATAGGAACCATACAAATAAGGCATGCATTAAATATTTGAATCCACAATTCAAATATTCTAATCATTAATAAACAATCAACACCATATGAAATTCAATTTTTAAGCTTCATAGACATGTTCAATTGATGAATATTTACTAAAGTGATAAATGAATTGAAAAATAAAAACCTATCTAGAAATATTATGTGTTCTGCAATCGAGAAAATGTTAAGAAACGAAGACGGTGAGACAGTGATGCAGAAATCAATACCGTGATGCAGAAATCAATACCGTGACGCTATAATCGCGAAAGCAACAAACTGCAGCCTAGCAAGGCAGCCCTTCTTCCTCATTTCTTTTTTTCTCCCTCTCTTATTTAGAAGTGTTATCTTGTACATCAAGTGCAAAAAGAACTTTCAGTTCTAATGTTGATTCAATAGAAAGAAGCTTGATTAGCAAAGCCACATCAACACTAAAATTATACTCAATACTTTTGTAGGTATACCTGCATCAACAACTTGCATAAATTATAACAATCAAGGAGTTGCAATGATGTAAAGAGTCTGTTACACTATATTATATTATATGAGAAAATTGTATCATTTTTGTGATAAACATTTATGAAGCATGTTAACTCATATATATTTATATTAATACGCATATGGAGCAAAAATGCAAGGATAATGTTAAGATATGCATAGATTTACGTTATATTATGTTGAGATGATCTCTCTATAAGATTAGGCTTGTTAGTTTATTCATCTCTACAGTTAAGGGATTAGATCAAAGTTAAATGTATTCACTTGTTTATAAATAACAATAGGCTGAGAGTATTTTCTCTCAAGCAATTCAAACTACCTAAATTAACTTGGTATCAAGAGCTCCTGGTTTTGGGGGTCTCACTTCCGCAAAACCCTAGCCGCCACCTTGCGGAACTGTTCACGTGTACTGTTCACGCGCACTATTCATCATCTGTGAATTGTTCGCTGTTTTTCGGTTATCTACACTACACCAAGTTCTGTTCCGATAATTTCGTTGTCTTTGTTTTCTGGTTTCCAATGGCATCATCATCTACAAGGTCTTCGTTCTCCTTTGTGTTCTCTGGCAGTGCCACTATCACATTGGAGAAACTTACCGGTAAAAATTATATGACTTGGCAAGCAGCTGTTGAGATGTGGTTTTTTGGTCAAGGTCTGTCTGATCATTTGACTAAAAGGTCTGATAATATTACTACAGCAGAACGTGAAGAATGGAAGAAAGACGATGCTCAGTTATTCGGCCTTTTTTGGCAATCTATTGATTCAAAGCTGATGATTTATTTTCGTCCCTACAAAACATGTTTTGATATTTGGAAGAAAGCTCGAGACATCTATTCAAATGATGTCCAACGTCTCTATAATGTGGTTCATAACTTGTTTACTCTTCAGATAACAGATCAAGATCTTCCATCGTACCTGAATAAAGCATAATCTGCCATAGAAGAAATCAAATTACTTTTGACGGGTGATGATCATATAAAGACAGACAACAAAATTGATAACATGTGCACAATTTTCCTTCTTCATGGCCTTCACAAGGATTTCGATTATGTGAGAAACCAAATTTTGACGAATCCTAGTGTTCCCACAACAGAAGAGCTTGTTAATCGTTTGTTACGTGTCCCTCATTCAGATCCAGAGGTTGTGTCGGAAGTTGGACCACAACTAGTTTCAGAATCCTCTGCTTTTGTAGCTGGTCGTCGTTGTGGTCGTGGTAATGGTCGTGGTACTCGTGGTGGGCATAGTGGCCGTGGTAATGGAAGAGGTAGTCATGGAACTGGGAATGGTCGCTTGTGTTCATATTGTAAACGTAACTGACATTTTCAAGATGATTGCTTTGAATTATATGGTTTCCCTAAAAAGTCGGCAAATGCCACTTATTCACAACCATCGGCTTCTGAAAACAAAGTAGAGGACAACAGTCCTAATCAAAATATATTGTCAGATTCAAAATATTTGGAGTACCTTAAATTCAAGATAACTCGTCAAGCTTCTGCAATGACTGCCCGCACTGGTAATTCTACAGCTTGTCTTTCTCATTCATCACATGTTGGATCCTGGATCTTGGATTCCGGTGCTTATGATCATATAGCTGGTAATCCCTCCCTTTTATTTGAATTGTCCTCTCCAAAAGTTTCTCGTCATATTACTCTAGCTAATGGTTCTACAGCCAAGGTCACAGGCATTGGTCAAGCCGCCCCACTACCTTCATTGTCTCTTAACTCTGTTCTTTTCGTACCTGGATATCTAAATTTAGTATCTGTTAGTAAATTCACTCGTACTTTTGATTGTTCCATAACTTTTAACATCGATTCTTTTTGTATACAGGATCGTAGTACGGGACAGACGATTGGGACAGGTTATGAATCACATGGTCTTTACTACTTTCAGCCTTCATCCTCTATTGTTTGCAATACTATTGAGTCACCAAATCTCATTCATCGTCGTCTAGGCCATCCAAATTTAAATAAATTGAAGATAATGATCCCTTCTCTTTCTTAGTTGAAGTCTCTAGAGTGCGAGTCTTGTCAGCTTGGAAATCATGTTCGAGCTACATTCTCAAGCAAATTTTCTCAACAAGCTACAAACTCCCATTTTGATCTTATTCATACAGATGTGTGGGGTCCGAGTCGTGTCAGTTCTATCTTAGGTTTTAAGTACTTTGTTACTTTTATTGATGATTTTTCTAGATGTACTTGGATTTTCTTGATGAAAGAACGTTCAGAGTTATTTACTATTTTTCAAAAAATTTGCAATGAAATTCGTACCCAATTTGGTCATTCTATTCGTGTCTTGCGTAGTGATAATGCAAAAGAATATTTTTCTGCATCTTTTAGTAATTTTATGGCATCATATGGTATGGTTCACCAATCCACTTGCCCCCATATCCCTCAACAAAATGGTATTGCAGAAAGAAAAAATCGTCATATTATTGAAACTGCACGTACTTTATTGATACATGCCAATGCACCAACAAAATTTTGGAGTGATGTTGTCCTTACTGTTGGTTATTTGATTAATAGAATGCCTTCTTCATCTTTAAACAACAAAGTACCTCATTCTATCGTATTTCCCGACGAACCTCTCTTTAAAGTTTCTCCTCGTGTCTTTAGTTCTACTTGTTTTGTTCATGATCTTACACCAGGTCTTGATAAAGTAAAACCTCGTGCTGTCAAATGTGTCTTCCTTGGTTACTCTTGAGTTAAAAAAGGATATCGTTGTTACTCTCCTTCAACTCATCGTTTCTATGTATCAGCTGCTATTACCTTTTTTGAAGATATGTTGTTCTTCACTGCCTCGGTAACAAAAGAGTCTATCTCTGATGTCTTACCAAAATTTCTCTTTTTTTTGAAAAGTATACCGGAAAATTTAATTTTTTTTCTTGTGAAGGTTAAATTTTATTTTAATTTTAATAGGATTCTATGTAAAAAAAAATTAAAAATAGATAATCACTTTAGTATATTTTTAGGGATTGACATAGTTTTAGAGATTGGCATGAGAATCTAAAAAGCAAAATTTTCAGTGGATAACAATTGGGGAACAACTGAGTAGGGATGAAGTTTATTAATTAATTGCGCATTATTAAGAAAAATTTTCCGCCTAAGTAAACACCATATTAGGGTTTTGATTAGTTGCAAATTAGAGAAATTAGAAATAAGTAAGATTGAGATTCTATGAAAATTACTTTTACCACTCTATGGTTTCTGAGGCGCGTTCTACGAAATAACTAAAATACTCCTGTCCGTTACTTATATCACGCACGGATGTCCAAAAAAAACCTTCATTTCCACGAAAATGATGTTTTCAACAAACAATCAAAGCATCAAGGAAGTTTAGGGACATACTACTGAGCTGAATACAAAAGCCAACTAAAACTTTCTCCTTTCAAATTCATTTTGATTTTGTTGGATGCACGTCAGGTGAACAATGCACTGGTTCGTCCGTGACTTTAGTAGCGGATTGGTATCCGTGGTGTAAGTCACAAATTAGTCTGTTTATGAAATCGAAAATTGATTGCATTTTGATCAAGTAAGCACTTCAACGGCTATTGTGAAGCTGATGGTTGTGGAACTGACTGTTGATTTTGCTAACAATTCACCACAGATAGAAAGTTTCCCACACGAGTTCAAATGAAAGATTGGGTTAATGGTGAAGCGAAGTTAGGCTTTGTTGTGGTGATTGCGAAGTCCGACAACGGGGCTAATAACAAAAAATCTTATGACGTGATGTGGCGTTCATAAAGCATACGTCAACAAGAAACGAGAAGCAACGACAATGTTAAAATGTAATTACCCGTTTAAGGGTATAAGTTATTGTTTGAGCTCTCGTCAATGGAGTGTGAGTGTAATCGGCAGGACACACAACCACAAAATGGAAAGTAGGCGAGAATGTCACAAATATGTCGAGCGTCTTTTGCCGGAAGAGGCGGCATTGGTGCACAAGATGACGAAAAATCACATACAACCTAGGCATATTTTGTCAACAATTAGGAACAAAAATCCAAGCAGCGCTACGACTGCGAAACATATATATAATGCGCGCCAAAAGTTGCGAAAGGAGGACCAATGGGAACGAACACAGATTCAACAACTTTTCAAGTGTTTGAGTCATAGGAACTACACTTATGGTGCGTTTGATACGTTAATGAGTAAGTACTGGACAAAACACAACAAGACAGAACATCATCACACATGGCAGAAGAACTCAGAACAAACTTTTGTGATATTTAACAATTTTTTGTCTTACATGATGTTTGGTGAACAAAATGGTATTTTAGACAACTTGTAGTTGGGACAAAAAGTTGTGTTGTGGTGTAGTGGAGGACAAAATTTTTTGTTTTTATCCAGTCCATTGCCTCTCAGTTTGTCAAGTCCCTGAAACAGTTTTACAATCAAACACAGTACAACTGGAGTTGTCCTGTCCAGTACCTTATATTTTTTTTCCATCATGAGTCGATTAAGTTGTTCAATCTTTTCTCCACCGTGCTTGTGATGGACTTCACATACAAGACAAACAAAGTTAAAGGTGTTTGGTGATTTCATTTTCTATTTTGTTTTAGAAGCTATATTTTCCTCAAAAATTGTTAGATAACATATACAAAAGGTTTTTAGTAAATAGAAATTTTTAATTTTTTTTATAAATATATAAAAGGTTTGATTTTGTTAACAATAACCATTAATGAATTATATTAAAACCGTAAATGGATAGTGAGATTGCTCTTCTCGAATTAGTCGGTCCTTATACCGATATCTAGTTTTTAAAAAAATGAATTATATTAAATGAATTTTAAAATATAAATAAACAAATGACCGAAAAATATGATATTTTTTTGAATAAGTGTTAAATAAAATTTCATAAATACTTATGCTAAATAAATATAAAACATTAAAATTAGTAGTAAAAAATGCTTGTCAATATATATTCCCATAATAATTAGTAAAAAAAAAGTTATTCCATAATAAATTTGTCAAAAAATATGTATTACTTCCGCTATATATGTTGTTTATATATAGAATGTAAAAGATTATATGCTGCATGCTCTCAATATATAACTACTGGTTATTGTCATTAATGTGTTATTATCATAAAATCATAAGTGAAAGAATTAAAATGATCGATAAATAGGGAAAACGATTGGAAATGAGTAGTTTAATTTGGTTTTTGAATACATAAGTAAATAAATTAAAACAAAATTGTCAAACTCAAAAAGAAACAATACAATATAAAAACTTCATTATAGTTTATGATGAACATTAGTAATCTAAAAATGAAAATAAATCTCTCATAGTGAGAGACCTATTCCACTTTTCCACCCTATAATTCCCCTTGAAAATATTAGATTTTTTTTTTTCAATTACACTTTAAAAAAAAACAATATTTCCACAATACTCCTCCCTTGAATTTTTTTTCCTGTAATACCCCTTCTTTGGACAGAACCTGACTCACTCTGATGGCATCATTCCCAGTGTCGCCATTGCCCACACATGGCAACGTTCCCAGTGTCGCCATTGACCTGACATGACAACTACGCCAGTGTCGCCATTGACCAGCACTGTTTGCACGTGAAAACGTGCTGCTGGTGCATGTGGGACAGATTTTTCTGTTTTTTTTAAATGTAATATAATTAAATTTTTTTATCAACTATCATCTCATTCAATAAATATCACACTCTACACTTTCATTTTTCACTCACTCCTAAATTCATCTTCTTCAATTTATTTTTCATCTTTCATTTTATTTAATTTATAAGAAATGACATCTTCTTCCAATGGTCTCAATAATCATTTAACATCAGTTCCTTATTTTTCTGTGAAATTTGAAGGCCGCGAAGAACATTTTAAACTAGCGATTGGCAAATTGAGTTATCTTGTTGCTTTAAAGAATAAGATTCAAGAAATGTTCTTCTCCAAAAATGGGGAACATATAAAAATCGAGCATATGGCCTATGTAGATTCATGCGTGGACCTTGGGAGTGACTCCCTTGAATTGACTTATAAATTTTTTTGGGTCAATTTGGAAAATGATCTGGATGTTCATTTAATGTTTACACTTCTCGAAAATGAAAAACAATCACATCAGTTGTACGCGACCTTAAAAAAGAGTTGTTAAGTTGTTGTTGTTGTTGTATGTGGTTTAATTTTTATATTATGTCATTTTTTTATATTTTATGTTTGTGTAATTTTTTAATTAAAATTGTTGAGTCTTAAATTTACTAAAATAATTTTCTTTTCTAATTTGGTAAGAATGTGGACAATTATAAATTTTGAAGTGAAATTTATAAATTTCATATTAATATATGGCTACTACAATAGAAATAAAATTACATAATATTAAAAAAAAAAATCAACTACTATAATTACGTAGATGGCCCCGCAGCATAAGGACAATTAGAACAATTATGACCGGGCCTCCATTTCAGTTCTAATGCGGTTCTGTTGTGGACGTCCTTTCTTTATTCTTTTCATATCGGAGCGGGGCACAACTTTGTCACCTACATATTGGGGCCAATATCATGTAGCTTGAATTACTGGGAAGTTGTTAGCATACACAGCATATACAGTGGCTATTTTGTAGATGTCATGAATGTGATCTTGATATGGTATGTTAGCATCACAACATCCAGCAATAACATGCGAACAAGGCAAATGTAAAGCCTGAAACTTTTCGCAGTCACACCACTTGTTTGCAAGTTTACTTTAAAACAATCCCTTGGGCGGCCTACATGTGGATCCTCAGTTTCCCGCACTGAGAAGGTAAAAGTTTGTCTATCAAAACGACGGACAATGTGCGTGCCAGACTTATCAAATGCATCTAAAATCCTTTTCTGGCACGCTTCAGTATACTCTTGACCAGAAGCTAACACCGCTGCTGACTGCTTTGCTCGTTTTGCAAAACGTTCGGCACACCTATAGTAGGTTGATTTGACCAACGATGTGATGGGGTTGGCCGCGGATATCCTTGAACACCGAGTTCATTGCCTCGGCAAGATTACTTGTCATGTGAACCCACCGGACACCTCGATCATATGCCTGCGTCCATTTTTCTTTGGCGATATGATCAACCCACCTTAAAGCATCAGTGCTTTCCTCTGCAATTTTGTGCCGCCAGTATTGGAACGAAGGCTCGCTTGGTGCATACCCTATATATTGAAAATGAAAAAATATATTTAGCTTGATATGTTAGGGGAAAATTGTACGAAAATATTGGTTATAATTTAATATTATGTTATAATTTAATTTATTCATATTAGTTATAATTTAATATTATGGTATAATTTAATTTAAAAAATTTCTATCCATATTATGTTAATATTATGTATATAGTTATAACAATTAGAAGTTATACATATACTTATATAAATATATAAAACGTATAAATATTGTCCATTAATTTGTAACTAATACCACTCTTGTTATTTAATATGTTTTTATGTGTAGGACAACACTACGATGAGACCACGACTTGAGAGTCGGTTTCAACCACCACACCAAAATATACAAACTTTATTGAATGAATGTGGTTTTGGTAACGTCGTTCTCATTCAAAATTGTATGTTGGATTGAGGCTTGATCACATGTTTGACACTAAAATGGAGACCGGAAACTCACACATTTGATTTACCATCCGGAGAGTGCACAATAACTCTCCAAGACGTTTCAATGTTGTTGGATTTGAAAATTTCTGGACAAGCTGTTATCGGAAACAATATCGAGATTTGGGATGAATTTCCAAGATTATTGGGAAGAGAAGCTCCACCAGCTACTCATGGATATACAGTTAAAACAAAATGGCTACAAGCACAACTTCAAACGATGCCACAACAGCCCACGGAAGAAGAGCGTATGCAACATCTTAGGATGTACCTCCTATATTTTTTTGGAAGATTCTTAATGCCCGACAAGTCTGCTGACCGTATCCATACTATGTATCTTCCACTGTTGGAAGATATAGAAACAATTAGAAGTTACTTATGGGGTTCGGCTTGTTTGGCGTCACTTTACAGAGGCTTATGTGACGCCACATAAAAAAATAACGTACATACAATTTACAGATGTGTCATACTTCTTCAAGCATGGGCACATCACCAAATAGAAATATTTCAGCGTCACAGACATATAGATCCACCCCATATAAGACCATTAGCACTTTGGTATGTATATATTATTTATTAATATAAATATAAACATGTTTTTTTATTATTCTATTAATGGTAATTCGAACATATTATTTCAGGTTAGTGGCCACCAACACAAAGCAAGACAGAGATCCGGCACATAACTTAGCAGCGGCCACTGTCATGCTCGATCATATCAGGCTAGATGGGATAATATATATTCTCTCTTTTCAATTGATGTTACTAAAATAAAAACATACATACTCTAACATGTCTGTAATTTATTTATTTTTGAAAAAAATTACCAGTTTAATTGGACTCCTTACGGCAATCACCAATGTCTTTATCTAGAGGACATTCTATGTTGGTCAGCAACCACATATCTGATCAATTTTCATATTGTTGAGTTTCACCAGACCAATAGAGTCTGCCTTCAATTTGGACTACAACCTCAGTTGGAGGACGTCACACAATGCATGTCGCAATAACATAGAATAGATTTGCGAAAAAAAAACTACTGATTGGGCTCAAAAATTTCATGGTGAAATTCAACATTGGAATAATCGCCAACTCAGTGTCTTACAAGGAGATGGATTTGGCAATGAACGTCCTAGGCACTCACAGCAGTATCTAACTGGTTATACAAGGGACTATGTGCCATTTACTGCCGACGAACAATATTTAAACGACCCACGTCGAAGATATGATGAGCAACCACAATATCACAATATCCCACAACCATATACCGAACAACCCACCTTCATCCCACAACCATACACCCAATAACAACCTACCTATACTCCATAACCACCATCATATACCCAACAAGATTTCCATATCCAAGATCCACCATCATACACCCAACAACATACCCATATCCCACACCAACCATCTTTTACCCCACAACAACAACAATATCCTGATTCCAGTTACATAGCCCCACCACAAACTATTGATTTCTTCACCACTAATATTTCACCCGGAACTCATCTTTTCAATGAAAATTATGCACATCTATATTCCGGGAACTCAACCCATCCAATCCCCCAAAATGATTCAGAGTGGCAACATGAATCAGATAATTTTATAACTTCGTTGTGGTCTCATGGTTAAGGTTCGGTGTCGACACTAGGTCAAGGCTCATATCAAGATATCAATTTGTTTGACATGAATGACACGGAAGAAAATAATCAAACCCAACAAAATCAGCAATTATATGGACGAGGATATCGGCAGGGTCATCCTCTCAATTGTGGCACTGGAGGGCATTTATAATGTATCATAATTTTTTTATCATCATTTTTTTTTGTTCTAGTGTAATATAATATTTTTGTCTTCATGTATACTATTTTTATTTTTTTTTATCATAATGTTTTTTTATTATTCATTATATTTATTAAAAACATTTAATTTTTTTTAATTATATTACATTTTTTTTTTAAAAACAACAGAAAAATTCGTCCCCCCATACACCAACAGCACGTTTTCACGTGCAAACAGTGCTGGTCAATGACGACACTGTGAACATTGCCATGTGTGGACAATGGCGACACTGGGAGTGGAACCATCACAGCGCGTCAGGTCTGGTCTAAACAAGGGGTATTACGGAAAAAAAATTGAGAGGAGGGGTATTGTGGAAATTTTAGTTTTTTTTAAGTGTAATTAAAAAAAGGGGAAATATTATTAAAAATAAGATGGTTTGATTGTAGTGGAGGAACCAAAACAACTCCGACAAAATGGGCAGCGCAGCCCCAAAGTTCCTCTTCATCCTCCGTCACAACCTCCGCCTCCTCTCTCCCTCTTTCTCCTCTCATTTCCACCACCACCGCGCTCTCTTTTCCTCATTTACTCGTTCTCCTTCTTCTTTCACACCAAAACTTAAACTCAAACTCAAACTCAAACTCAAAGCCTCACAACACCACCAACAACAGCACATTCACACCCAACCTTCATCATCATCCCTCGGTGGGACCCATCCATGGCCCGAGTTTTCCAGATTTCTCTCTCACATCTCCTCCGCCGGCTACACTTCCACTATTCCTCCCGCCTTCCCTCCCACTGGAGAATTATCGCATGCCGATGTCAGTGCCTGCTTAGCCTTCGCTAGAGATAGACCTAACCTTCTTAGGTTTGTATTTCCGAATTTCGTTCTTCTTTTTTGTTCTCTGCATTTCAATTAATTCTAAATTGATTTCAATAGGTTGCTTTCTATGAGAGATATTGCGGTTGTGGTTGAACATGGCACTCCCTTTATGTTCTCAGATTCTGATGATTCTGTTTCCAAGATCAAGTCTTTTATATCCAACGCTGATTCAACTGTTAGTACTATATCTACTTCTATTTTTCATGCCTTGTTACCTTATCTTCAATTTTTATGTGAAAAAATGGAATGACCATGTTTGGATAAACACCTTGTAGCATAAGCGCTTATCATGATAAATAATTGCTTATGTATAAGCTATCTTGGAGAGCATAAGCTGAAAACATATCCTGAATGAACATATATTAATCTATCCTGGAGAGCTTGTAAAAAGTTGTTTACAATCCAAAATGAAAACATAAGTTCTGTCATGGATAAGCTATTTCCAAAATGAATATGAAAATTAAGTTCAACAGTCTTGTTCATAATATGAATATTCATATTATCAAAACATAAGTTAAGTTCACTCATGTTCATAATATGAAACCAAAAGGCCCTTTATCATGATAAGTGCTTATGTATTAAGCTATCTTGGAGAGCTTATGAAAAGTTGTTTTAACAAGTTCTCCAAAACGGTCTCACAAGTGCTCATGCTAGTAGATTAAGTTCAAATAAGTCAATTCAAACAGACTCTTTATAACACTGAGTTGGTGTTTCTTTTTTTTAGTTTTTTACTATCCATACAGGCCCCTTTGAAACTAAATAAATAATAAATTGATCAAATGAAATCCTCAATTGCTTCATCAGAGGATTCATGGTTTAACCTTTTGGTTTCATTCCTGGTTACAAATATTGTTTATGAAGACGATAAGCTAAGCTTGTTTGTCTTCAATTAATGTTTGATCTGATAATGGTTTATTTTCATTTTTCAACCATAAGTTAGTGTAAGAAACTTACAGCGTTTGTGCCATATTTGTTTTTATATGTATGTACCATTTCCAAAAATGTCACTCCTTAATGATTGCTATTATAGATGACAAGTAGTCTAGGAAACAGTGCAATTAGTGCTTTCTTGCTGTTGTGCTTGCAAAATGAACCGTTTTTTAATGTATGAACTTGCTGATTTGAATATGTTTAATATTAATCAATTACCGCATCCCAATCAAACGACTACACTCTTTGTTTAAGCTTTCTAGCACCACAAAATAACACTGCATATCATGAGACAAGCACCTAGGTGTCACTTTGTCAGAAGCAAATAACGAGTTGTGTTCAACATTTCTTAGTTTGGAAGATTCAAATTCTTCAATTTTTCATAAATCATTATCCTTAATTGGCTAGGTGTCATTCTCCCGATTTGCATAAAACTACCATATGACTCCCACCAGAGTGACTTTTGTTCTCTGCATGTCTCTCTAGTTATTGTTATATTGGCCTCATTGTGTCTTCATGTGTATTCTGGAGATAAGATTATATAAGTGAGAAAGAGGGGAAACTTGTTGAGAATATAGGATGTAATTTTTTTCTTTCCATTTTTTAAAGGTTAAATATGTTTTTAGTCCCTACATTTTGCCTTATAGTCAAGAATAGTCCCTATATTATTTTATAGTTTAAAAAATCCTACAATTTTTTTCATAATCAAAATTGATCTCCGCCGTTAATTTTTTTTAACAGAACGCTGATGAGGCGCAATTAGCCAATAACATGATGATATGTGTCTTTTACCGTGGCTTCAATTTGGTTGTTGTTGTTGTGATTTTGGTTGAGTTTGTGGTGATGAAGATGTGGGTTGTGTTGGAGGAAGAAAGGTAGAAAAAAATATTTGGTGTGGAAATGTGCACAAAAAACCTGATGGAAAAAGACATATGTCACCATGTTATTGGCTAATTGTGCCACGTCAGCGTTATGTTGAAAAAAAATTAACGGCGGGGACCAATTTTAATTACGGAAAAAATTGTAGGGTTTTTTTAAATCATAAAAAAATGTAGGGACTATTCTTGACTATAAAGCAAAATGTAGGGACTAAAAACATATTTAACCCTTTTTAAAATTAGTCTATTTATACTTCACTTTTTTTTAAACTAATTCTATTAGTTTTATAACACCTCATATCGATTGTCTAGAATATCAATAGGAGTATACATAATTGGATGGGACTACATCAAAATTACAGCATAAAGTTGGTACGACTGAATAAATTACAATGTAATTTATCAAACATCAAATAAATTGAAGGGAATTGAATAAACTGTTATAATGTAAAATTTGAGTCTTTACATCAGAGCCATAAATTACAGAATAAGGAATGTAAATGAGACTATGTCTTAATCAATAGTCTTCTAAATGATAAACAGATAACACTTGTTTCGTCATGTCCCGCAATCTACATATAATCCATCTCTGTCTGATTCAACCTGTTTATCTGTAATCAAATAATCGTGGAGTGAGACTACTGAGGCTCAATGGGTTCCTGCTACCCAACTAAGGTGGTGACTACACCGGGGGCACATAATCCAGTCAATCCATAACATACATTCCATTTTAATCAAATTCATATAAAGGTGTAACACACAATAATTATCTTGTTCATTATTACAAATGGATTAAAAATGGGAATCCCAAAATCGCATAAGCTATCCAAAACGTGGTACCGGAGTATCCACCTAAACGATTGACTGATTCACATAATCTAAGTTATAATTAATTACCTAACCAACATAACCCAAACATGGGGCAACTTACATATTTAGTTTCTAAGTTCACAATTGATGATATTCCTTAATTAAAACCTATTCCATGAGGTTATGTGTAGCTAAGTTCATGTTTAATGATTAGGGATTGATGTCCTATGAATTGGGAATCATATAAGCCTTCAAATAAGGTTCTTCTCACTTACAAAGCAGTGTCAATCGATTGACAAGGGAGGTAAATCGATTGACCATGTTAAAATTTCATTTTTTCCACGTACAGAGCTGTGGTAAATTGATTTACCCTCCCCGGTAAATCGATTTACCTGTTGAAAATTGGTTTTTCAACATTGTAAATGTGTCATTCGATTAACAGTTCACACCAATCAATTGCCACTGCATAAGTTGAGTTCTTTCATGAAATTTGAAGTTCCAAAACAAGGTTTAACCTTACCTAATCATTCTCATTCTATGTTATTTGAGAAACACTATGCATACTGTATGGAACATAACCCTTTCATTTCTTAACAGTCAATTTCAAATTTTGACCAGTTTATTTGAGCAGTTTTTGATTTGTGCTTGATATGTAGGCCTTGGACACTGATAAAGCAAATATGGTTGATCTAATGAAATTTATGCTGAGTTATGCAAGTAACTGCTCGGTCTCTTCAGAAAGGAACAGTCTCTATAACAGAAATCTTGTTGAATCATCAGTCAGAAACCTATTTGGTGAACTTTTCAAGCTGAGTTATAGTGCACCTGGGCCTAACTCTTTTGATTCAGAGCAAAATCAAATTCCCAGTGGTAGATTTGGGCGTACAACGCCTCCTGGACAAAATATTGAAATGAAAAGGGGTGATTGGATTTGCGCAAGGTAATTTTGTAAATTATTTCAACTTTTTTCTTTCCTGATGAACTGTGTTATATTGTATAATGCTGGGAAACTAAGGTGATTGTAAAGCAAATGATGTAGTTAATTTTGTTTTAACAAGTATCATATAACATGATCTGATGAGTTAGCATTCCCTTTTTCTTATATTGAGCAGGTGTAATTTCATGAATTTTGCAAGAAATATCAAATGTCTTGAATGTGAGGAAGCAAGGCCAAAACGACAACTGACTGGAGGAGAATGGGAATGTCCTCAGTAAGTAATTTCCTCCCTCTGAATCTTTTTCCCCATAACCTTTGATGTAGACTTCCAATTAATAGGATTTTCATTTTCAAGGTGTGATTTCCATAACTATGGGAGGAATGTAGCTTGCTTAAGGTGTGATTGCAAGCGGCCTGGACAAATATCGTTGGGTGCCACCAATACCACGTCACATCTAGGGTATGGAAATGGAGACAATTCTAATGCTTCAGATGTTGATGCTAGGTTAGTGGCTAATGAAGAAAAGGCACAACGTTGGTTTAACAAGGTTTCTCAACTAGACAGCAATTCTGATATTAACAGTGTGGTAGATGATGAAGATTTTCCAGAAATAATGCCCTTAAGGAAAGGAGTTAATAGATTTGTTGTGAGCACAAGGAAAACTCCATTGGAAAATAGGTTGACCAATGCTCAATTCAAGAGAAATTTGGGAAATAACGACACTCCCGGAGTCGAGAATTTAACAGCTTGGGAGTCAGCCATGTCCCATGATACTCTAGATGACATTCAAGGTCGTTCAACTGGCCTTCCTCAATCTGATTATAAAAACATGGGTGCTGAACGAAATTTCAGTGGAGAAAGATCACCTTCAATTGCTAGCAACACTTCACATTTCAAAGATGTGAAAGGGAACAACACTACTACTCTTCCCCCCTTTCCATCATATGCCAGTTCTGGTGACACTAACAGCACAGAACTTTCCAATAACTCTACAAGTGAAAATGTCATCGAGGATAAGGAGAAAGAGCAAGCTGAAAAATCTGAGAGATGGTTTGAAAAGATTGCAGAGCTGAATGATGTTCCTGATATAACAAGTGCAATATCCGATGATGATTTCCCTGAAATAATGCCGATGCGTAAAGGAGAAAACCGATTTGTTGTTAGCAAGAAAAAAGACCGGTCCTTGACGACACCAGCATATAAGAGACGTTTGGCTATGGAGCAATCTGGCAATACCAACTTTGTCCCCTTTGTACCCTTCCCCCCAGATTACTTTGCCAAAAAGGACAAGCCACAGGCAGATGGGGAAGATTCAACAAATAGGTCCAATGTTGAATCGTCCTCAATATCTGAAGTGGCTGAGATGTCAAGTGATGCTAGAACTAGACCGGAACAGAGTCCAGAAACTTCTTCTAATCAGAGCTCAAGTCGCAACAATCAGGTTGGTTCTTCTTATGCTGCTACAAGCACTGGAAATTCAAGTCAGGGTTTCAATGAAGATCATGTGCCAAATTTGAAAGAGAGTTCATCCACAGGTTCAGCATCTGAGAACCAGAGTGTTGGAACAGAATGGACAGGGAAGAGTTTAGAGGGGTCGGCGGTTAGGGAACCAGATCCTTTGGACATGTCAGAGGAGGCAAAGGCAGAGAGGTGGTTCCGTCGCGTTGCGCAGATTAAGGATATCTCTGAGCTCAGTCAGATTCCAGACGAAGATTTTCCTTCAATAATGCCTATGCGTAAAGGGGTGAATAGATTTGTTGTGAGCAAGAGGAAAACACCATTGGAAAGGAGATTGACGTCTCAGCAGTACCGAAGAAATCTTCCAGTTGTGAGCTCAGATCCTGTTAAAAGAGAAAATGAAGGTAGCTGAAGGAGTGTTTATTATTGTTTGATTTATTTTTGAAGGTGATGTTATAGTTTTACTGGCAGTTATACAAAAGGAAAATGAAGATGATGGAAAACATCACTTGTTAAGTATTCTGTTGTGACATATAATATAAGAGAATTTTGACATGAATTGTTTATCTGTCTCTGTTGTGGTGGCCTTATTTTATATCATGTTAGGGACTAGCTTGTCAAATTTCAAAAATCTGCATACTATCTGTAGAAAATTTTGATAAGTTGAAGAAAGTTCTATCACTCAAGTCTCAGTTCATGAATATAAGTTGAAATTCTGTTTTGCTTAACTCTGTAAAATGCATGTTATTAAGCCAATTCTGCACAGATGAAGTAGTTATAAGCCCCTGGTTCATTTTTTTTATTACTTTTGAAGTTTTTTTTTATTACTTTTGGTATATTTTTTATTTTTTTATATTAAAGAGGGACTAAGCCCAAACAAAAGAGATTACATCAAAATTAATCTTGGGGACAAAAACCCCATACAATCAGCAATAAGTAAACTCATTATGTGACTTAGATCTGATACCAAAAAATGTAGTGATTAGGGAAATTAGAGAACATACTTGCTGATTAGGGAAATTAGATTCACATTTTAAAAAAAAAAACCTTTCACAATTAAAGCAATAATAATCAAAAGATAAAATTCTTCTCAATTATCACTTATGATTAACTGAACATGTTTTCTAAGGCTTTGATGAGTTATGTGATGTGAAGCCTCCATAGACTCTTAACTTAAGTCTATCTTTCTAAGGTGAGGAACTCCATCCATATTTTCTTGAAAGAGTAAAATCGATCAAATTCAATTATTGCCATTCTCCTCAAATATGGCAGGAAATTGAACATCTTTATAAACAAAAGTAAGGTACTGATTCCTAATATATCCTCCACCGGATTTGTATCCTCTCCAATTACCTGCATGATTCCTATATACTATTTATTACACAATTTTAGTAAAGATAGTTTTGAAATAATTATAGGAAAGCATCACAAACTCTTTCTAAAATCACACCTAAAAAGTTACCTGAAAATGGTTCCTATTTTGGCAATGAAGAATGAAGACAACTCCATAATATTTTGAGAAAATTAGAGTAAAAACTGAGAGAAATATTGAATTAGTCACCGTTTTTTATCTATCTATTTTTAAATTTTGAACTTTTAATCCCATATTTTTAAAATCAATTTTTTTAATCCCCTGGTTCATTTTTTTGATTACTTTTGAAGTTTTTTTTTATTACTTTTGGTATATTTTTTATTTTTTTATATTAAAGAGGGACTAAGCCCAAACAAAAGAGATTACATCAAAATTAATCTTGGGGACAAAAACCCCATACAATCAGCAATAAGTAAACTCATTATGTGACTTGGACACTTTTCAAAAAATATAATGTTATACTCTAAAAAACATCTTAAATTTGCCATTAGATCCGTTTTCTTCGAAAAAGATAAGCGTACATAAAAAATATAAAAATAAAAAACAGCTACAGTTGGTTGGTTATTTGATTATATCTCTGTCTCAAAAAAAGTGGCTCAATATCCTACTACGTGTCACAACCTCAATCACTATTTCATATATTCTCTCAATCCCAAACACATTTACACTTGTTCACTTTTCATTCAACCACTCTCCATGTTTAGATTCATTTTTCATACATAATAGAGAAGTGTTTTTCCTATATGAACATGTTCATTTATGAAAACTAGAATCTTGTTTCATTCCATGTCCCTAGCAGTTTCCTCCTCACCAAAAAAATGGATGAGAAATTGTGTTGGAGTCCTCAACTCATGCATATGTTACCTTGTTTTCCTCATCTTTGATCTTCTTGATGCTGTTTTGTGCATTATCTATAGATACCTTGATGAGTGCATTGAAGGGGTAGCCTCTCCTTGTTGTTGTTCTAAATGGGAGAGACATGAAAAGAAGATTATGATGAATGATGAAGATGATGATCTTTCAGATAGTTTGTATGAGAGGAAGAGCATGTTTAGAAAAATGGGTTTGCTTCAATTTGGAAGAAAAAGGGAAGGTTGTAATGGAAAATGTGGTGGAAGGGAAGTGAATTGTTGGTCTGATTGTGGGTGTGAGTCTTGTCTTTCATGGGCGAAGGATGGTGGTGACTATAAACTTCATTTTGTTGTTAAGGAACCTTTATTAGGTATGGCATTTGTACTAGTTATAGGGTCAGAATGACTTATTCGAGCTTATTTATTTACTGACAAAAACACTTGTGAAACTGTTTGAGTGAACTTCTGAAAACAGCTCATGACATGTCCATAAGTTGTTTTAACATTATTTTCATAAGCTCTCTACGATAGTTTATGAAAATATTATATCTTTTGTTATGCAAATAGCTTATACATAGACACTTATATGATAAGCGTTTAATTGAGCTGCTTATGCAAACATGACCTTAGTTTGATTCCTTTTTTGTGTGTAGCTAATATTTGGTCAATTTATGTTTTACAGCCACAATTAAAAACTGCAGGGGAGATCCTATTGAGAATGTGATATTCTTGCATGGATTTATGTGTTCTTCCTCATTTTGGACTAAGACAGTGTTTCCATGTTTCTCTGAAAATGTAAATCATAACTACAGATTAATTGCCATAGACCTATTGGGATTTGGCAAGAGTCCAAAGCCAAGAGATTGTTTGTATACTTTGAAGAATCATGTAGAAATGATTGAGAAATCTGTGCTTCAACCATTGCAGTTAGGTACTTTTCATTTGGTAGCTCACTCTATGGGGAGTGTCATTGCATTGGCTTTGGCTGCAAAGTACCACAAATGTGTCAAATCAACCACCCTTGTTGCACCTGTAAGTACCTTAGACTGGCCTAGCTTATTTTTGAGTTTATGCAAACAGCTTATGCAATTTTTATGTATTATTATAAGTTTTTCGAGGTAGTTTATGATAAAATAGCTTCTAAAAATGCAATTTTCACTAGTTTAAACTTATAAAATAGCATAAAATCTAATTTATATTGCGTAAGCCATTTGCATAAGCTCTAAAATAAGCTAGGCCGAACGGACCCTTAAACAATATATTGCTTTCAAGTTTTAAGAACTTGAGTGCTATGAACCAAATTGGGAAATTTTAGTGTTTTATATTTTTAGTGTGTTTAGCTGAGATTTTATAAAATTGATTCTGAAGTGAAATAATCTATGTTTGGATTTTTTACTTGGTCATAAATTTTATGCGAAATTTGTGTTATAGTAAAAGCTACTTTTTTTTTATTAAATTTGCATCAAACTTATATATGACCGAGTAAAATTGTATTGTGGTCATAAAATTTTGCCGTAAAATCAAACACACACTTAGTCTTTGGTAAAATAACCTGATTTTCTTTTTTCTTTCTACTTATGATTATGGTGGCAGCCATACTCTTCTTCTGAGGGAAATGATGCTTGTTTGAATGCACTTGAAAGGTTTGCCGGAAAGAAATTGTGGCCAATGTTATCAGCTGGTTCTTCATTTATGTCATGGTATGAGCATTTGGGTCGAACCGTTTGTCTTATCTATTGCAGACATCACAGGATATGGGAAAGGATTCTAAAATTCATTACTCGAAAGAGGTATAATAACCATTTACTTATATAGCTAGATGTGTCGCTATTATGTCAGACACCGGACACATCTTTAATCTGAAGTGTCGGTGCTACATAATCTATAATGGATTCCATTTTACATTTTTCAGGGATCTTAATTTCTTGATAATAGACATGACTAGACATACTCATCAATCTGCTTGGAGTTCCATGCATAATGTTATATGTGGTGGAGCAAAATTCATGGATAATTACTTGAAAATTTTGACAAAAAGTGGAGTTAGAATAAATGTTATACAAGGTGATAAAGATCAAGTTGTCCCAAGGGAATGCATTAGTAAATTCAAGTTGAAGGCTCCACAAGCTGAAATTAACATAATTCCAAATGCAGATCATAGCACTGTGCTATTAGGCAGAGAGAAGAAATTTGCACAAATTTTGGAGCATACATGGGCATCTTGCTAAGTTCTAATGGTCAAAAGATGAGAATTTCTTTTTGAGTAACTAGGAGACATGACATTTTTGTTTTTCTTGACTTAAGTCATGTGTTGAATGAGAAATGAAATAAAACAAGAAAGATTATAACTTTTCTTTTAATTGTTTTTTATCTTAAACTCTTAATTTAAGTTTTTACATTTACAAAAGTATAAAAATCTTACACCTGAGTTTAAATATGAAATTTTACAGATGTGTGTGTTTAGGTAGTATTTGCCACTTCGTCTTGCAGAAAAAATAAGGATAAAAGATTGATCTTCCCATTTGATTGGAAGAGAAGTATTTGGAGCCAATTTGTTAGGATCTGTTTGTCCTAAGTTATTTTTGAGATCATGCAAACAACTTATGCAATTTTTATGTATTATTATAAATTTGTCAAGGTAGTTTATGATAAAATAACTTATAAAAATTTAATTTTTACTAGATTGAACTTATAAAATAGCATAAAATCTAATTTATATTTTATAAGCTATTTGCATAAACTCAAAAATAAACTAAGCCAAACGGACCCTAAGACTTGGTTGTTTACAAATTCTAGCTCAATTGATAAAAATGTCAAAATTATTAGATCGAACCCACCAATGATGTGTATAATTTTTTAATGACTTGTTATTTCGTGTATCTGCTAAATAAACATATGACTTGTGTATAATTTTTTAATGACTTGTTATTTCGTGTATATGCTAAATAAACATATGACTTGTTCACTATCAATATAAACTTCTAAATGAAATCAAACCAGTTTTGTCTGAACATATTTTGTAGCATTGATTAACAAAACACACAGTTTTGACTTGTTGGTACGAGCACAAGTTTTTCTTTTTCCAGCTTTTCATATTACCAGTACCCATAACACAGGCGCCAGTGGTTTTCTCTATAATAAATTTGGTTTCTCTGTTTACGTCATTGGTACACCAACTAAGCAGTATACTAGGTTTTTTTTTTTTCCACCATAAGCTCATTGAATCGTCTATTAAATTCAACATCAATCATCATCAAACATTTTTATCGTATATGAACTTTTATTATTAGAGAAAAGTTAGAACTTAGAAGTACTGCTCTATAAGAAAAATACTAGTTGACAACAATTTCAAATATAAATTATCTAGACATATATAAAATTATATCATTTAATTATATTAAAAATATATACTGTATTATTTAGTTTTTTATTTTACTTTTTTCTTCTTTTTATGTGAGTGTTTAAATTTTATATTTTTATTTTGTGTCCATATAGACTTTCTCATTCTTTTTCTTAAAAAAAACTTTCTTACGGATGAACAAATTTGAGAAACATTTATCGGAGATTAATTTAAATTCTTTTTAAATACTAACTAATTTACCAAAATAAACTTCCATCTTAGATGTTATAATCCTTTGACTATGACACAAATTTGAATGCAAAACTATTTTTTTTTTAAGCAACAATTGAATGCAAAACTATTAACGTCATGACTACTAGTATAAGGAGATTTTCAATTTATTTAGTTAACGGAGATTTTTTTATGGAATGACGTATTTTAATAGATGCTTTATTATGTTGAACGGTTAAGGATTAAGCTTTATTTATTTTTTTTGAACAAGTAAAAATGAAATTTATTATAAAATTAAGAAGTCATCTCAACATAAGGTGTGCCAAAGAGACCTACAACAGTTTATGTTGAAATTTGCCTTAGAATTGATTCAGAAAACATATTTGGATATTGGGAGCTACTATTTGTTGCGCCAGGCACAAGTGTATGGGCGCTAGGCACCAGCTCGCGAATACATATATGTTGTTTTGCGTTTTCTGTTTTTTTTTTTTAAGGTGTTTTTAGGGTTTCTAAGGCCAACACACAAACTAGGATTAATAGAGAAAGTTCTTGAAAAGACTCTAAGGTTGGGGAAACATTCTATCACCTTGGGAAACACTTGTTGATTGAATTTTTTGGTCACGGGAAGAAATTCGGGACTTTGGTAGAATTAGGATAAAAACTAATTTCTTCTAACCCAATTGGGATTTCATTGTAATCAAGTTTTCTATCAAAGTGAAACAGAAATGTGCTCTTTCTCCCCAGAGTAGGTTCATTAACGACGAACTGGGTCAACGAATTCTATTGTGTCTCTTACTTTTTTGCCATTTATTTGTTCGTGATTATATTGCTTGGTTCTTGCTGTTTTGGTTGCTTAATTAATTTGCTCCACGCATCATAAGTTTATTGGCGTGGTAATCGAATTCACAACAATTTACAAAAGAGTAGCCAAGTTACATCACAATAATGCAAAAACTTAGTAGATGTCCAAACAAAGCAATGAGTTCGACCACCAACAATGAGAGTTTGAAACTAAATTACTGAAAGTTGTCCTCAACCACCAACAATGTCGAAATAAGCGGAGATTTCTTTCATTCCACACAACCGAAACACAAGCAAGCCATACGAGTTGCAGGAAAGACCGACGTGCCCGAGAACCACCAACTGAATAAGTGAACTGAACAAAATGGTCAGACAGATCCTGAGTATCCATTACCGAAAAACCAATCCAAGACCGAACAAGAGGCCAAAGAGATCCGAAAGTGCTGCATGAAAGGAATAAGTGCTGAGCCGATTCGACGCTGCAACACCCTGACACACAATAGTGAAGATCTGGAGAGATAATGTCACGGTTAACCAAGTTTGTCTTCGTTGGTAACCAATAACGCATAAGGCGCCACACAAAGATAGACACCTTAAAGGGCACCTGCTTGTGCCATAGGAGATCGCCAGCTGCCCTTACCATAACTGAATCCTAAGATGTCAAGAGCTGATAAACATCACGAACAGAGTAACCTGAAATAGGGTTGGACTTCCATAGCCAGACATCTAAAGACGTAGCCTGCACATAAACTGTAAGAAGAAAATCCTGACACTCCCTCCACGTCTCCTCCTCCCACACCTGTCTCCACCACACCCACGCCTTCCCTCCAGACTCTCATCCCAAAGAGAACACCTTAGCTATCGTACTCAGCTTATTCTCCGCTAGATCAAACAGATGTCTGAACCTCTCACACAAAGAAATCCCACCCTACCAGGGATCATCTCAGAATGAAGTCTCTGACTTGTCCCCCACCTTCCTAGTCACGCACACCCTGAACCAATCTCCCCTAATCCCTTATACTCCATCCTGAATTCTCACAATCTCCCTCCACCGCGCCGACCCACTACTTCCGCCCACCCTCACCCTGCCCCCGCTCTAACCCATAACAGGCCGCCAACACTCGAAACCACAATCCTCCTCTATCCACCAATATCATTCAACACCATTTGCCTAACATGGTTACATTGAACTCCCTAAGCTGCCTAACCCCAAAGTCCTCACCCCCCTCCCCAAATAATCATAAGAGATTCGATAGAAGAGATAATACTTGCGGGAGCTTTGAAGAAGGAAAGAGCATAGACAAATAAAGAGGTCAAGACGAACTTAAGAAGGATCAGTCGGCCACCAAAAGACAAGAAATAAATCTTCCATTTAAACAACTAAAGAGATATAAATCTTTCAACTATAGATTTGCTTAAGAAGTATATATTATTATTATTATTATTATTATTATTATTATTATTATTATTATTATTATTTTTCATGATAGTTCATGTTAAAACAACTTATAAAAATAACATTTTTATCAAATGAATTATTCTGTTTAATTATATACAGTATATAGTTTTTTTTTTAAATAATGAACTCTTTAGACTAACTATATAAAAATGATTTATTTAACGAAAGTATATTGAAAAATTAATGTATTGGGGCATTGATCAAGCCACCAAAAGTTGGTAGTTGCGCCAGATCCCTCTCTTTCACTGTCACCACTCTTTCTTCCAATTAGCTCACTCTCTTCACCTACCCCCCAATCCCAATACAATTTATTCTCCATTCCCTTCATTCTCTATCCTATCTAACACAAACCCATTTTTCAAATCATCATGGATTTCTTACAAACACCACAAAATCAGATACTTGTTGGTGTCGTTGTGGCTGTTGTAGCCATTGGTGTTGGTGCTGTCTATCTCTTTTCTTCTAAAAAGTCCAAAGGTTTCATCTTTTTTAACTTCATCTTTTGCCCAATTCAAATTCTTTCTTTTTGCTTTCATTTATTCACATGGGTCTATTTACTTTTCATTTTCTCAGGATTTTGAATTTTGGGTATATTTAGTTTTACAATTCAAGCAAGACACAACATGGTTTTGTTGATTTTAATGAGGGGTTTTTGTTTTTCCTAAGAAATTTTGATTCTTAGTATTGTTCTGCAAAATAGTTGTTTGTTTTACTAATAGCTATTGCATAATTTTGCTATGTTATGAAGAACACTCCTTCCTTGTATTAATACATGGAAAATGCTTCTTGTATTTATATTGCATCTTTAATTTGATTTTCATTGGAATGGATAATTGTGTGATGTGAACTCTTGGCCTTGAATTTCTCTTTATGCACTTGTTTATTGTATGCTTATGTTTCTGATTAATTAGTAGTTCATCCTTATGATTTGGTTCGACTTTGCATCAAGGGATATGGGCTCTAGAACTATTTTATTTATTTATTTTTTCATTTTTTTTGGTCAAGTAGTCTAATGACTTGAAATTCACCCCTTGAGGTGAATAAGTGGGGAATCCTAGGTTCGAACCCCGGCCCCTGCATATCTCTACCAACTGAGCTATGCTCAAGGTCACGGCAGGGACCTCTAACATTTCTCTGCTTGGTAGTTTAGGTTTATTCCACACTGGTTACTTTTGATTCACTATTTCTGTTTTGAAAATAAAGTTTCGTCTTGGTCTGGTTCAATGGTTTCTGAGTGTTGTAGGGTATTCGCAGATTTATACAGCTTAATAGGTTATGTTTTATAAAGTTGTCAGTAGTATTTACGCTGATTTATGTTGTACTTCCAGTGGTAATGCTAAAAACACATCTTTTACTATCAATTTCCTCTGCACAAGCCACAAGGTGAATTGGTTCTTGACAATGGATGTTTTCACTAATGGAACCTTATTTACACAAAATGAAAGTTAAAGACCTTATTTAAATCTTTAATAATGAAACCAAAGTGAAGCCTGAGATAAATGAACAGTGTATTTCATTGCACTCAAACTTTGCTGATTATATTTATTGTATTATTTTGTTGAATTTGGTAGTTTTTGTATTTAGTTTAAGCATTCATATTTTCTATGTGTTTATAGCTTGCTTGAACCCAGAGCAGTTCAGGGAGTTTAAACTTGTCAAGAAAGCACAGCTGAGCCATAATGTTGCAAAATTCACTTTTGAACTCCCAACACCTACTTCTGTTTTGGGTCTTCCAATTGGACAACACATAAGTTGCAGGTTCTGTTGCGTGATCCTGTTTTTGTGTCCATTTTTCATGTCACTCTATTTCAGCTAGTATTTATGTTTCATTTTGCATCTGTTCACCATACTCTTGTGTTGCTGGCTGAGAATATCTATATTTCAAATGTTCAATTATAGTAGCAAGTATATTTGAACTTAGTTCATATTTGGATAAAAACATAATTCAGTGGTTATAGCATGAATGTTTATCATATAAGTGCTTATTTATAATCTATTTTTATAACAAAAGATAAAATAAAGTCAAGCTGTTTTCATATAAGCTCTTAGTTATTTTTATTTATAACTTGAGCTATCCTGGAAAGCTTATGGAAATAAGTTGAAACTTGAAACAATTTATAGACATGTCACAAGCTTTTCTATAAGCTCTCACAAACAGTTTCACAGATGCTTCTGCTTGTTGATAAGCTTTTCCATGCCCTTATTTCTTCTTGAAATCCTTTACAAATGTTTTATTTTCAAACAGGGGTAAGGATGGTCAAGGTGAAGAGGTTATCAAACCATATACTCCTACAACTTTGGATTCTGATGTTGGACATTTTGAACTAGTTATCAAGGTATATACTGAAATAATTGTTTTTACATCCTAATGCTTTTTCTAACTTATGTGCATTATTCTTCATTTTGTCCCTTAATTATTTGGTTCCCTGTCAAAAATATGCCTTTATTAGATGTACCCTCAAGGAAGAATGTCACACCATTTCCGTGAGATGCGTGTTGGTGACTATCTTGCTGTGAAAGGACCAAAGGTAGTTTTTTTAAAACTCATTTCTACACAGTTTTCAGGGCTACTCAAAATCAACACACTCTTTAATTTTCATGTTTCTGTCCTAAGATCCATTTGAATTTGTAGACTCTGCATCAATACCTAGTGATTTAAGATATAATTGCTTTCAGGGACGTTTCAAGTACCAACCGGGTGAGGTTAGAGCATTTGGGATGCTTGCCGGAGGGTCTGGAATCACTCCAATGTTCCAAGTATGTTATTAAGACGTATATGCTGTTCTTTCGACTTTCGTCATCATTAAGACAGAAATTATTTTTTGTAGTTAGTTCTAAATGTTCTTAATTTGTGTGCTTGTTGTCATTCAAGGTAGCTAGAGCTATATTAGAAAACCCAAACGACAAGACCAAGGTTCATCTTATCTATGCCAATGTTACATATGAGGACATTCTTTTGAAGGTAATTATCATTTATCCTGTCGTTTAAGAATTTATGAACTACAACCTCAAATTCTTGATTCCTCTTGATCCATTATGAAGGGGTTTTTATCAGGGCTCTTAAATTGCCAACAGAAATTAAAATTTAATCTTTAAAATTATAGTGTTAAAGAATTTGAAAAATGTATCCCTTAGATTCAATATATACCGTCCTTGTCTTCGTCATATTTGTTATCCTTAGTGTTGTGGAATTGCCTTGAAAATTCAGAAAATCAGGTTTGGAGGCTCTGGACCCTGCGCTAGGCGCAGGCAAGTTGTGAAGTTGTGAAGTTCCTGGCGCAGCACTGTGGGCGCTAGGCGCCAGCTCGCGTGTACAAATACACTGTTTGCGTTTTCTGATGTTTGTAAGGGGATTTTAGGGTTTCTAAAGCCAACATATAGACTAGAGTTAATAGAGAAACATCTTGGGAAGACTCTAGGGTTGGGAGAAACATTCTATCACCTTGAGAAACACTTATTGATTGAATCTCTTGGTCACGGGGAGAGATTCGGGAAAATGGTAGAATTAGGAAAACTCTAATTCTTGTAACTTTTGTGGTGAATCTTTGTGTAATCAAGTTTTCTATCGATAGTGGAATGGAGAGGTGCTCTCTCCCCCAGAGTAGGTTGATTTATACTAAACTGGGTAACCAAATTTGCCTGTGTTCTTTACCGTTTTCATAGTTTTAGCTTTTGTGTGATTAATTGCTTATTCCATTGTTTGGTTGCTTTATTCGTTTGCTCCACACACTAAAGGTTTTTGGTGTGGTTTTCTTCGAATTCACAACACTTAGTTTGTCTAATGGAAATATACTTATGTGCAGGAAGAACTTGATGGTCTTGCTACTAACTATCCGGACCGATTCAAAATATACTATGTGTTAAATCAGGTTAGTTGCTATGGCATGTAGAACTATTATTGTTTCTTGTCTTTAACTTTTGTTGCATTTGCTTTGTTTGTTAAGTCTCCATGTGCATATTTTTTCTTGATATTGTCAAATAATTAGGTGCCAACAAACCTTTGATTTAAAGTTTCTGGCAACAAGTCAACATTGTGTATTTGTAGAAATTTTATGGTTATTAACAAGGACTAGAGTTTTGGAAGACTTCAACAAGGACAAGTCTTCATTGGACTTTTGGAAGAAGTTAACGAACTTGACTGTGACCATAAAGCTAGATCTTTGATATTGTTTTACAGTTTTTCTCATGCGTCCACTTTTATTATGCTATCTGAATTCCAACTTTAACACTTTGTTCCATGATTAACATGATTATGCTTTCTGGAGGCATCTCATATCTTAAATTACTTGGTGTTGATTGATATCTATAGATTATTCTTTAATATCTTGCTTTGTAGATTATATGTTGTAATATCTTTATAACATGTTGAATCAGTTAGTTACCTAATTGAGGAAGCAATTTTGTTGTTTGCTGATTTTGTTATTAGTCTTATTGTTAGTGGTTTGAGGTTATACTTAATTATTAGTCTACCGATGAGTTTGTTAATTGATTTTGTCATGTAATCTTTTTAGCCTCCTGAGATATGGGATGGCGGCGTCGGATTTGTATCAAAGGAGATGATTCAAGCACATTTGCCTCCTCCAGCACAAGATATTAAGGTAATCATTTCCATTATTTTGCCTAATCCTCAATTATGATGTTTCTTTGTATTTTCTGGTTATTGTAATGTAAAATGGAAGATAACTGATATGAGAAACTTTCCTGATGATTTCCAGATTCTGAGATGCGGCCCGCCACCAATGAACAAGGCAATGGCTGCGCACCTTGAAGCCCTTGAATATGCTCCCGAGATGCAGTTCCAGTTCTGATTGTCTTCATTCACCACGGCACTTGACATTGCATTTCACGACCTTAGCTATTTAAGAAACTGATTGCAAATTATTTCTTTTGGGTAAAAGTCTAGGAAACATTAGAGCTACTGTGCATTTAGTTTCACAATTTTCTTGAGTTTTGAAGTCTGAAATAATTGCTTTTCATTTGATAATGAGATATTGAGATTGATACATTTACCATGTGCTAGAAAGAATTTAATACCTCACGAATCACGATCAATTTATAAAGTTTTTGTCGTCGATGACATTCAAGAAGCGTTGCACATTGCTGCATATCCTGTCTATTATGAGCGAACTAAACATATCGAGATGGTCACTCTTTTCATATCGATATGGTCACTCTTTCATGAACGTGCAACGAATCTTTTACCCAATTGTCGAAAACATGTTAAAAAGATTTCATCACTAAGTTTCATCATTGAATCAATTGAAAAAAAATGGAATTTTTTATTCAATTGTGATAAACAATCTTTTACATAATAGTTATGATAATATGTTATAGTTGGAATAGTGACTATAAAAATAGGCATATGGAGAATACCAAAGTGGGTTGTACTGCACATATGGATGTGCCTCCCATAATCTTTGTTTTTATTTTTTTAAAAAAAATACGTATATAAATTTCTAGAAATGATTCTGAAGACTAACAGGAAATGCATTTGATTTAATGTAGTGACTGAGATTAAGTGGTTAATAAAGTAAAATTTCAAAAATTGTGTATGTACTAAAGAAAAAAAATTAAAAAATTGTAAAAAAATTAAATTCAATGAGCTCAATAGAGATGATTGCACTTGTAAAGTATAGTAGTAATAATTTTTATCAGTTAATATCATAGATGATTTCCTATAAGTTTTATGACAAAATTTAGTTATTATTAAATAGTGGTGAAAACTTTATATCAATATAGCATAGATGATTTTAAAAAGTAGCCAATTATTAATTGAGTTAATGATAGATAAGTTATATAAACTTTATCAGGAAATCTTAAAATTGTACAAGATAAAAAATATACCCTTTCACTACCCAAAAAAAAAATACCCTTTAAAATATATTTTTTATTAACTCCATTTATAAATTATTACAATAACAGTTTCAAAAAGGTACAATAAATAATTAAGAGTGTATCTAAAAAATTAAAATTAATAATTTATTGAATATTCTTTAGTAGGTTATTTACTCAAGTAACAAATGTTGATTGTGTTCGCACCTGGACTGGAGGATCAGGATCGTTGGCCAACAATTGTCCCCGTGCGCGGTTGGAAAACAGAGGGGGTTTGTACCTGCAGGTGCTCCGACGCTTATGTTAGTACAGATACAAGGAGAAGAGGTAGAGAGTAAGAATTGATTACCTGACTCCTTAGTGACGAGGAGTATTTATAAGCCCCCAGCGCGGGGCCAACGATTATCCTATTGGGCTAAAAAACACGGCCCAAGCAGGATAACTGCCAGAATTTCTGCGTGGAAGCAGGAAAGATGGTTGCAGTCCATATCCTGGGTCAAGCCGTTACGCGTAGAATGCAGAGAGGATAAGCTTGAATGGACGTGCTCGCCATAAGAGCACGTGCTCGCCATAGACGTGTATTAAAGCGTTTTAGGTTACGGGGACGTGTGCGACATTAGTCGTACCACGTCCTCGACAATCACATGTATTGGGCTTGCTCGGATAGTCAGGCCCAATCCAGAACATTTTGCACGTCAAAGACGCGTATTGAAGCGTTTAGAGCCATGGGGATGTGGTCGACATTGGTCGTACCATCTCCTCGACACTCACATGCATTGGGTCTGCTAGGATAGTTAGGCCCAGTCCAGAACAGATTGTACGTCTTTATCCGAATTCAAACATGAAACTTTGCAATCGTGTATCAATTTTAGTGAGATTTGCCGATTAAGTCTTACCAATCTTGCAGTTTACAATATCAGTTTTTGATGTTGAATTAACATTTGTCATTAATAATATCCACCATCAATTTGAGATGATTGAGCTCACGTTATACCTTTTATCAATCAATAATAATAAATAAATTTTGACGATTGATTTGTGATGAAATTAATATTGGAGACCTCTTAACTACTATGAGAGAATATAACGCTTCCACAGTTAGACCCTATTCTCACGCTTTCTTCTTCCTTTCCATTCCAATTCTCACACTCCACACACAATCACACCCCATTTCATTTCTTCATCAATCCATTTTATTTTCTTTACGCCGACTGACCATGGTCCTACATTCTTCACGTCCCGGACTGAACATCAGAGAACAGACATCTTAATTATATTTATATGTCAGATATAGTAGAAAGGACTCATACATACAAAGTAATTGTGAATTGTGATCTCTCACACATATACATTTGATTTGATTAGTGCTTTGTGATGCAATTACAATGGTTGAGAGAAATGCTTCTGCCATTAAGGTTGTTTCAAGAAAATCATTATGTTTCTTTTTCACAACAACAACGTTATTATTCATCATGTCATGGCTTTTTGTTCTCCGTTCAACGCGCTCCGATTCAACACAAGCCGCCATTTCACAGCTTATCTCCACAACCTTCGATAACTCCGATTCTGAATCATCTCAATCACAAAACTCCGAATCCTCATTCAACAACAGAGCAATTCTTGTAAACACCAAAACACAAACACCAGATATTCCAAAATGCAACACTGACACAACCACATCAAATAACAACAATAGCATCATCATCATCAACAATAACAAACTTGTTTTGAAAGTTTTCATGTACGACTTACCTCCCGAATTTCATTTCGGATTATTAGATTGGAAAGGCGACGAAAAAGGAAAAATTGTATGGCCTGATATGAAAACCAATGTACCACATTACCCTGGTGGTTTGAATTTACAACATAGTATTGAATATTGGCTTACATTAGATATTCTTGCATCAGAATTTCCAGAAACTTACCCCAACAATGCTAGAAGTGTAATCAGAGTTAAAAACTCAAGTGATGCTGATGTTATATTTGTACCATTTTTTTCATCTTTGACTTATAACAGATACTCCAAAACTGGTCTGCGCGAAAAGAGGAGTAGAAACAAAGTGTTACAAGAGAAGTTGGTGAGGTATTTGATGAGTCAAGAGGAATGGAAAAGGTCTGGTGGAAGAGATCATTTGATTTTGGCTCATCATCCTAATAGTATGTTGGATGCTAGAATGAAACTGTGGCCTGCAACTTTTATTTTGTCTGATTTTGGTAGATATCCTCCTAATATTGCTAATGTTGACAAAGATGTGATTGCGCCTTATAAACATGTTGTTGGTTCTTATGTTGATGATGAATCTACCTTTGATAGCAGAAAAACTTTGCTTTATTTCCAAGGAGCTATTTACAGAAAAGATGTATGTTATGTTTTTCTTTCTGGTTCGATTTATGTGTTTGTTTTCTTGTTTATTTAGCTTTTCTTAGTGTTTGCATCATGGTTTTAAATTCTGGTCCTGATAGCGGTTGCAGTTGTTGCGATTACAGTCATTGTGGTTGATGCGACGCGCGATGCAAGTGTGAAATTTTAACTTTTCACAAACTATATAAAATGACACTGCACTATTTACCAACCATTATGGAGTTTCGGTTTATTCCATAAGTTTTGATTCTAAGATGTTTGAAATACACGGTTGAGAGATTGTTAAAAGTAAGATTTTTCATTAGATTTACCGCAAATTAGGATTTGAGGTTCATAAAGTTTAGTTTTTGGTGAGAACATTTGAGCAAACATGGCCGAAATTGTCTGATGCGGCTCCAGATGCGGTCGTACACGTGAATGAAAATCATACCGCAATTGCAGTGCGATGCGGTTCCAAAGGCTACCGCATAAACAATACCGCGGTCACAATTGCAGATGCAGACCGCAATTTAATACCATGGTTTGCATCTTAGACTCAGTTTTGATTAGATTCTAAACATGCATCTCAATTGAATTCAAATGCAGAAGCTAATATCATCCTATATGAATTGTTATTGTTCAGAATCTCATTATTGTTGCATCAAGATTAGTTTAAAATTATTTTTCCCATATGCACTTGTGGAGAATTTTATCAAATCTGTGACTTATTGTTGAGTAAATTCTGAGGAGTTTGGCTCCTTTTTCTCAATATATACAAGGGGCTAAAGTGTTCTTAATTTCACTTGAAATATTGCATGTAACATATATTTAGCTCAGAAAACAATCAATTGTGCTCAACTTGAGTTTTTCTTATGCACAGGGAGGCCATGCTAGACAAGAACTATTTTATCTTCTAAAAGATGAAAAAGATGTACATTTTTCATTTGGGAGTGTCCAAAAAGGCGGAGTAAGGAAAGCAACAGACGGCATGCGCTCGTCCAAATTCTGCCTCAACATAGCCGGTGACACACCATCATCAAACCGATTATTCGACGCCATTGCAAGTCACTGTGTTCCTGTAATAATCAGTGATCAAATTGAGCTTCCATATGAAGATATTCTTGACTACTCCGAGTTCTGTGTTTTTGTTCGAACAAGGGACGCTCTTAAAAAGAAGTTTCTGATAAACTTCATGAGGAGTATTGGCAAAGATGAATGGACAAGAATGTGGAACAGGTTGAAAGAAGTTGAAAAATTCTTTGAGTTTCAGTTCCCTTCAAAGGAAGGTGATGCTGTTCAAATGATTTGGCAAGCCGTTGCGCGTAAGGTTCCGTTTATAAAGTTGAAAACAAACAGGTCTAGGAGATTTTTTAGGTCTGTTTATGGTAATAAAGATAAAGGGACTAAATCAATACCTACACCAGCTAATTTTTGGTGATATGGTTGGTACATGAGGTTTTGTCTTTCGAAGTGGAAGAATGTTTTTATATATACAATATAGTTGTGATTTTGATAGTGACTTTGACAATGTATTGTTCATACATAATTACTTATGATATAGGAAAGATGATCTTGGAAATATGATTTCACTGTTGGAAATTGAGGGTATAATGTTCAATGAAATTTTCTTATGTTCTTAATTTGGACAAATATGTACATGGTATTTAGATTTTTATGTAGCAGCTGCAAAATATATTCTTATCTAAAAATTTGTTTTGTTCTTCATTTGAAGAAAGTTTCTGTTGTTCATTTCTTATCTTTCTCTTAGGATTCAAAATTATTTAAGATGTAACACTATCTATTCTAGTTGTATTTTTATGTGTATGTGTGTGGATAGAAAAGACTAACCCACCATCATGCATCTCATTATAGTTCTCAAATCATAATCACCCACTTTTTGTAGTTGATGGGCAGGCTCAGCTTGAAAATCAAAGATATAACCAATGAAAATGATGTCCCAATTAAATTTTGTTAACATTTTATCACCATAAACTCAACTACTGGATAAATACAGCAAATTTGAGTGAAAGGAGCTCTCTGAATTCGTCCATAAATTTTAATTCAATAGACAAAAATGTCAAAATTATTACATTATATATTATGATTGGAATTTGAATCTCAATTCCTTCACTTTGTGTGTGTATGACTTATCATTTCCTATATCTAAAAAAAAGCGGTCTTGAATTCAACTTATTCTTTTAACAAAAATAACAACTAATTACCGATCGCTAGTTGGTCTAGTGGTGATTGACGCTGCACTTGATAGGGAGAATAACGATTCAATTCTCCGCAACTGCGATCAGAAGGAGGTTGAAACCACTTGATGCTAGAACTAATTCCCAAATCAGATTAGACGGTCTAGTGTGTCGGATACCGATAGTGAGAAAAACAAAACAACTAATTACTAACATTGTCGGGGGGATGGGTAGCTCAATTGGCTAAATTAATTGAGCTAAGGGTCAAGGAGTTGGATTTTTTTTGGTCAACTAGCCTAGAGTAGGGGTGTCAAAATGGATGGATTTGATGGATTTGGATTGGATTGTTAATGGATGAATCAAAGTAATTCATTTGTCCATTATCAATCCATTAAAATGAGATAAAAAAATCTAATCTAATCCATCCAATTAGAGATAAAATCCATCCATTATCATCATTTTAATGGATGGATATCCAATCTATCCAACAAAATTAATTCAATTATTAATTCAACAAAATTAAAATATCCAAATAATATTATTTTTCAATTTAAATATTATGTAGATAAAATATTATTTAAAAATCGGCCGAAAACAAAAAAAAATCCAGAAAATCCTAAAATCGGCCGAAAACTCAAAAAATTGGCCGAAAACACAAAAAATCGGCCGAAAAACCTAAAAAAACCAGAAAATCCTAAAATCGGCCGAAAACTCAAAAAATTGGCCGAAAACCCAAAATACACCCGAAAATCCATAAATCGACCGAAAAACCTAAAAACGGCAAAAAACACCAAAAATCGGCCAAAACAAAAAATTGGCCGAAAATACAAAAAAATCGGCCGAAAAACCAAAAATCGGCCGAAAACTCAAAAATCGGCCAAAAACACAAAAAATTGGCCGAAAAACCGAAAACGCAAAAAACGGCCGAAAACACAAAAAATCGGCCGAAAAACTGATTTTAGGTTTTTCGGGTGTATTTTGGGTTTTCGGCCGATTTTCGGTTTTCCGGCCGATTTTTTGAGTTTTCGGCCGATTTTTGGGTTTTCGGCCGATTTTTGGTTTTTCGGCCGATTTTTTGTGTTTTCGGCCGTTTTTAGGTTTTTCGGCCGATTTATGGTTTTTCGGGTGTATTTTTGTGTTTTCGGCCGATTTTCGGTTTTTCGGCCGATTTTTTGTGTTTTTGGCCGATTTTTTGAGTTTTCGGCCGATTTTTTGGTTTTCGGCCGATTTTTGGGTTTTCAGCCGATTTTTTGAGTTTTCGGCCGATTTTTGTGTTTTCGGCCGATTTTTCAGTTTTCGGCCGATTTTTTTTATTTTCGGCCAATATTTGGTTTTCGGCCGATTTTTTGTGTTTTCGGTCTTCGGCCGATTTTTTGTGTGTTTTCGGCCGATTTTTCGATTTTCGGTTTTTTGGCCCATTTTTTTTGTTTTCGTCTGATTTTTTGTATTTTCGGCCAATTTTTGAGTTTTCGGCCGATTTTTTGTGTTTTTGGCCGATTGTTTGTTTATTTATTTATTTTAGTGTTATTATTATTACTCCGCGCCCGTTTGTGTGATCTTCGTTTTTTATTTTGCCAACGTATATAAATTATACATAGTGATTTATTATAAATTTGATTTTTATTTAAATTAATTTGTGTATTTTTAGTTTCCCTCAAAATAAAAATTATATTTTACATGCATTAATGGTCCAAACCATATGTAACTTATCATAGTTACATATATAAATGATTAAAAAAAACAAAATTGATTTTTGGAAGTTTTTTTAGAAACATGTTGGTTTTTGGAAATTAAGGGTATTATTGGAATTCTAAAAAAATGCTACACCAAAATGGTGTTTTGCCTTTATATATATTAGTATAGATTATTATATATTTTTTAAAGAATTTTATTATTTTTTAAAAATTGACAATCCATTGGATTTAAAATTAATAAAGATCAATTATTCATTAGATTTTAAAATTAAGGTGGATGGATTAGATCCATTCATTTAATTAAATGGATGGATCCAATCCAATCAATTAATCAACTTTTTTACTAATGGATAAATTGGATGGATAAATTTTTAAATGGATTGAATGGATAATGGACAAACGGATAATATTGACACCCCCTACGAGTAAGAGTGGTATGCGCTAACTGTTACAACGTGGTTTTTAATTTGATCTGAATAGTTAAATTTTGCAGTAACCATGTCGGCGACGTAGTAACCATGTCTTTTTCTTGCTCTCTTGCTGCAAGTTTTTAATTTTGCAAAAATTTCTTCATGCTATCATGTCGTGTAGATCTTCTTAAGTGTGAATTGAAAAATTGCAGATTGAAAAGAGAGAGAATGGTGGAATATTGAGGACTCCGTGAGAGAAATTGTGAGAGAAAAGTATTTTCTTCTGTTTTCTAATTAAAAAGTGTATTGATTGCTACTTTTAATAAGAACCGTTTGATTTGTTTCATGCCACGTGGCACACATCTGCTATAGGAATTGGAAACTGGAGCATATCACAACCGGAGGTGATCTGGACTCCTCCGTGACACACTGACACTAATTAAAAATACTAATATAGAAGTTTTATTTTGGAACTTGTGTTTTTTATATCTTAAAAATATAAAAATTTGACTTTCTTATATTAACTTTATTTTTAGTTTTTGGGCAAATAATTATTTTAGTCCTTGAATATATAACTTGCTGTCAAATTAGTCTCTGAATATATTAAAATTGCAAACAGATCTATAAATATCTTTTTTATTAGTCATTTTGGTCATCGAATATGTTTTAAGTAGTCAATTTAGTCATCGAATGTATTTTTTGTTGGTCAATTTAGTCCAAAAAATTACTATAAAATGAGATACTAGGGATTCGATACACTCAAGAACCAATATGACAACGATTTACACTTTCGGGATCAAAATGGTGATTTCTCTTTAGTTTTTTTTGTTAGTACGCTTAACAAATGCGGAACACGTTTAACATGACCCTTTTTTCTTTTTTTGATAGATAGAATAGATAATGGAAGAATATAAATGTTAAAACCCATGATAAATCTCAAGAACATGATAATGGCGCTATCATCATCATCTTCATCAACAACATCATCATGTTCATGCTTTTCACCTTCTACAACATCACTTCTTCCTCGTTCCCGTTCTTTCATTACTCAATTCCACCGTAACAAATCTTGTATCCGTTTTCGCCGAACAATTTCCGCCACCGCCACTGTTTCCACTACATCTTCAACTCCGCCACTTCACTCAACCAGCAGAGAAGGAATTGACGCCGTTAACATTGCCGAAGATGTCACTCAGGTAATTTTCATTACATTTTATATCTATTTCGTTTAATTTAAAAAATTCGTTATTTCATAAACACTGTAATTCGTTGTTTCGTTAATTGCTTTATGTTTGTGGAAATTTTAATTTTAATTATGATTATGATAATATACATTTGAAAAATTGAACGAATTTGTTAGAGATGAATTAATGCAGTTGATTGGAAATACACCGATGGTATATCTGAATAAAGTTACAGAAGGATGTGTAGCAAAGGTTGCTGCAAAACTCGAATCTATGGAGCCATGCCGAAGTGTCAAGGACAGGTAATATATTATTTCTATTTTTATTTTTTTTAATTTTTGTTTTGGTTCGGTCTCTGCAAATTTCAAAATCATACCTATATCAATGATTAATTTGGGGGAAATAATGACATAATCAATGGTCACCGAAGATGCTTTTGATTTTTAAAAGGACAGTAAATAGGTTTAATTCTTTTGGGAAAAACAATTAAATGGAAAGAGTCAAGTATGTTTGTGAGAATGCATTTTACGAATGCTTTAGTTATGCAAATTATTGGTACTGTCATGTTAAGTTAAATGATTAAGCATGACTAATCTTATAAGGAATGTTGTTAAATAGCAGCGCTATTGCATAGGGAATTTGAACAAATTGTTATTGTTCTGCAATACGCTATTTAGTGTAAAATATTGTGCAATTGTGGCACTGTAGCATTGTTGTGTAGTGGAATTTGAACAAACTAATTTGTCCATTTATTTTGCATATTGATTAAAGTGAAGGCTGTTATTTTACATACATCATATATTGATATATAATATATTATTATTCAAAATGTCAGAATTGGATATAGCATGTTGGCTGATGCCGAAGAGAATGGAGCAATTACTCCGGGGAAGGTATGTTGCGAAGATTTTTGGGGTATCCAAAAATTTCTTGTATTAAATGATGTAATGATTTGTTCAAAGCCATTGAATCTTGGATTTTCTGTAAATTCCTGATTCTCTATTTGTGCAGACTGTTTTAGTTGAACCAACAACTGGAAATACAGGACTTGGCCTTGCTTTTGTTGCGGCAACTAAGGGGTATAAATTGATAGTCACAATGCCTGCTTCCGTTAATATTGAGAGGAGAATCCTTTTACGCACATTTGGTGCAGAGGTTATTTTGACGAATGCAGAGAAAGGGCTGAAAGGGGCTGTTGACAAAGCTGAAGAAATTGTCAATGCCACGCCCAACGCTTACATGTTTCGACAATTTGATAATAAAAATAATACCAAGGTTAATTCTTAATCCATCTTATATGAGACCTTCACCATTTTAATTACCTGCATTTTAAATTTTATGGTATGATTCGTATGAACATAGAAGTTACAACACAATTTTAGTTACATCTTATTAAGATTTGTATGTACAAATTACAGATCCACTTCGAAACTACAGGGCCAGAGATATGGGAAGATACCATGGGTAATGTTGATGTATTGGTTGCTTCTATTGGAACTGGCGGCACTATTACAGGCACTGGAGATTATCTGAAATTGATGAACAAAAAAATACAGGTTTGATTACCATAGATTGACCAACATTTTCTAGTAAGACATCACCTGCGCAACATTACTGAATGTAGTCGGCATCTGTTACACAATTGTTGTTGCATGCTTCTAACTTTAAAGTGCAAATGAGGTCTTTTCTGTTGTACTGTCTATGCCTAGGATTAAATTGTGCCATACATTGTTTAATTAGGTGGTTGGGGTGGAACCTGCAGACAGAAGTATAATCTCAGGAGACAATCCAGGTATGAATCTTTTATGAAATTTATGAATGGTTGCTTTTACTTTTTCTAGTTTTTCTCCTCTTCATATCCACCTGAAACAGATTTTCTTATCAGTTGCTGACTTGGCTGTATTGGGGAATTTGTTGCAGGTTTCATACCAAGCATTTTGGATATCAAACTGCTTGATGAGGTTGTCAAGGTAAACGGAAAAATTTATTCCCCTTCTGTTGTAAACTTACCATTTTATTTTTGGTCAGACAAACCTGTTGGGGTTTATTCTTGTTCACTTTTATTATAGGTGATACCTTGCAGTTATCTGCATATAAGATTTAATAGCTATTCGTTCATTTAGTTATTGCTCTGGGTTTTTATTTATTTATTTATTTTCTTTGTGCAGTGTTAGTGCTATTATCTTCATTATTAATGTATCGGGATTATTTTGCTTAATAAATCATCTTGACACAAGAAATTGCAGGTTACCAATGTTGAAGCTATTGAAATGGCAAGGAGATTAGCATTGGAAGAAGGATTGCTGGTTAGTTATAATTTAAGTTAATTATATAATTTGTTTTATGATTCAAATTTTAATATAGCTTATGGACTAAGCTTCCCAATATTTTGGTATTTTAAATTTAAACTCATCTGTTTTGCATATATACTGAATTAGGTCATCTGCATTTAGTTTTATTTGGTATATATTGTACATCCAAAATTCAATTTAGTTATTGGTTTGACCTTCATCTTTAGTTTCGTGTTTGTTGGTTTTTACTTTTAGAATGTCACTGTGAGCTGCAAAGTAACTTGGTTTTTACTTTTAGAATAGGTTTTATTATATTTTTTATTCAAATTTCTGTCTAGGTTGGGATTTCTTCAGGAGCTGCAGCAGCAGCTGCCATAACTTTAGCAAGACGTCCCAAAAATTCTGGAAAACTTATAGCGGTGAGTTAATTTCTTAACATATTTTACCTTTTTTTTTTTGTTTTCGTTGGTTGTGTATAATAGACAGGTTACTTTTAACGTCGATATTGATGGAATAAAATGAAGCTTTGTGATTTTTTCTAGTAACAAACAGGTGTTGCGCAAAGATACATAGTTGTTTGTATATTCTGCGTACTTCAGTGTTTAGGTTAGCTTGAGTAATAGAATGTTGAAGTTCCCTGTTAAAAAAGGAATGTTGAAGTTCTCTAGTTCTTTTTGCTCTCAAATCATCACATCAGGAATCTTATCTTTTTGGTAAGATGATGATATGGCTTCTTGCAAAATGAATTTCTTTTGAGCAAGATCTCATTAGAGTCATGATCCTTCTATCTTTATGTTGTTTCTCTGCTTCCTTTTCAAAGAGTGGCAGGGTAAATAGAGTGAAAATAGGCAAACTTGTTGTGTTGGTGCCCCAGATTAAGCTAATAACCAGGGTGGAAATTTGGCTCAGAAGAGTGTGCATTAAGCATGCATTTAGATGTTCTATTTTACAACTTGCATGATAAATTGTTCTCGTGTTCATAATGCTTCCTAATGGCTAATGCTGACTCATCCTTCTCTTATTTTATATATTTGAAGGTTATTTTTCCTAGTTTTGGTGAGAGGTATCTTACCACTGCCCTCTTCAATTCTATCTATGAAGAGGTTCAGCAAATGTAACAACTAGATTTTCCCTTAATGTGGACGAATGGCATTTGGAAATTGGAGTTGCTCTCATGGCACCATTCAAGAAGAAGAAAATAGTTGCCTTATGTTTTGTACAGGTATAATCACACAGTATGTGTAAGATTAAAATCAGTATGTAGCTGCTGTAAATTTTTAAATCATAGGAAGTTTTGCATCAGATACATCCATTTGGACAAAGAACGTTTCTTGAAGCTGAGTTCATCATATTGGATGCAGAAGGGAACTGACTTGATGTACAATGTCTTTCTTTTTATTTATTTTTTTGGTATTGGTAATCTAACTTGGACTAACATTCTATTCTTTTCATTATTCTTCAACTTTCTTTCCTCGGTCAACATGATGAAAAGTATTCCAATGTTATTGAATTGTTTTTAATTAGGGCTAAATATATTTTTAGTCCCTACTTTTATGTGAGTTTCGACTTTTAGTCCCTACATTTTTTATATTATATTTTTAGTCCCTACATTTTCGCCGTTTGCATTTTTAGTCCCTACCGTCAATTTTTTGAAACTTGGATAACGAAATCAGCCACATAGGATAATAGATAGATGTCACGTCATTCGATGCAAATGTTATTATAGTCAATTTAAGTTATCCCATATGGTCAATTCTGTTATCATAGTCATAAAAAATTGACTAAAAAATTAATAAAAAAATGTAGGGACTAAAAATATAATTAAAAAAATGTAGAGACTAAAAGTCGAAACTCACATAAAAGTAGAGAATAAAAACATATTTAACCCTTTTAATTACTAATACCCCCCACCCAAAATGTAGCATATGTCATGATAACTATTGAAGCATTACTTTTTTTTTAATGGCAAAAGATAAATATATATATATATATATATATATATATATATATATATATATATAGGGTAACTTTCTAATGAGATAGTTTTAAAATGAGATGGTGAGAAGGTTAAATAATAACCCTTGGATCGATCTTTATAGTGCTATTTTATTTTAATAATTGTAGGTAATTTTTTATGCACTTCATCTCCTCCAATCACTCGGATTTGACTTTTCGTTGCTCCTTCAATTTCACTCTTTGCAGATTCCTACTGTGTTGCAGCCAGATTTTCTGTGCTTATCGGGGTTGAGAATCCATTATTACTCTTGCTTACTCCTTCCTTGTTGCAGACAGATTTTCTTTGTGCTTTTCTCTGCAAATTTCTGCTCCAATCTCCCTTCATTTCTGCAAATTTTTTGATCCATAAAAATTTCCCATTTGATTTTGCAACTTTTGCTAACCTCATTTGAGTCTTTTCAAGTTCTGGATTCTATTAACATGGGTTTTAAAGAAAGGTGGAGTAGTTTGTGGTGTTTTTAATTTTGTTTCAGGTATACAAAAAAAAAATGGGCAATTAAAAAATGGAGTAGCTTATTTGATGTTAATTTGTAATTTTTATGTTAGTTTCATTTGAATTGAGTGTTATTATGGTTTGTTACAATCTTAACAGTATAAAGCAAAAATCTTTCGTTATATTAATCTTATATAATAGATCTTCTTATATGGGGATTATAATAAAAAACCACACATTAAGGTGTTTGTATTAGAAATTTGTTTTTTAATTGAACATTGCCATCGATTATTGAAACGAAGAAGAGAAGTGTTAACCATTTCAATAACAGGACCACCTGAAGAAGCATAAGCTGATGAAGAAAGAGGAGTGCGTAAGCTTTTGACTCTGTCTCTGTACTTTCTGAACTCTTTTGTTCTTTCAATTTCATAAAAAAAAAAAAAAACTTGGCACTTAAAATGCAACCGCATGTCATTCGAAATTGGGAACAAGAGAGAAAAAAGGAAAGGGGCATAATTGGATTTGGAGGTCGATGTGTGGAAAGAAGATGAACGGGTGAAAAAATTGAAGTTTGACGAGAAAGACAAATGGTTGAATGTTCAGCTTAACCAAAATAGCATCTAACCCGTTAATTTTGATCTAAGGGTTATTGTTTAACCTTCTCACCATCTCAATTTAAAACTCATCTCATTAGAAAGTTCCCCTATATATATATAACGAAAAAATAGCAGTACAAATAAGAGAAAAAAAAGAAAGTGTACTATAAATACACTCCAAAAACTACAAAAGTCAAGGCTACAAACACCAACATCAAAACACTCGCCGGGGGGGGGGGGGGGCAGAAGAGAAGACCGGCAAAGAACATGTCATACACCACCAAGAAGCATTCTACATTAGATCACCTCCCACTCGCAGAAGGAGCCGGTGTTCCCAGAGTTTTTAGCCAGATACCATTTCTATGATGAAAGTTTCACTTTATCCACCAAAGAAGCATTCTACATTAGATCACCTCCCACTCGCAGAAGGAGCCGGTGTTCCAAGAGTTTTTAGCCAGATACCATTTCTACGATGAAAATTTCACATTATCCATCAAAGATTCGACATAAACAGTTTCTCTCGCAAAGATGACATCATTCTGAGAGTTCCAGATAGTCCAAACAGTAGCATGCAAAATTAACAACCACCCTAGCCTATTCTTCATACCCTTTCCAAATCCTCTAAAACCTTGAAAAACACTACTAATATTTATCGGAGATACAAACTGAAATCTCAACCACCTAAAGATAAAGTACCACACTAAAGAAATAGAAACACAAGAAACGGCAAAGAACATGTCAAACACCACCAAGAAGCATTCTACATTAGATCACCTCCCACTCGCAGAAGGAGCCGGTGTTCCCAGAGTTTTTAGCCAGATACCATTTCTACGATGAAAATTTCACTTTATCCACCAAAGAAGCATTCTACATTAGATCACCTCCCACTCGCAGAAGGAGTCGGTGTTCCTAGAGTTTTTAGCCAGATACCATTTCTACGATGAAAGTTTCACATTATCCATCAAAGATTCGACATAAACAGTTTCTCTCGCAAAGATGACATCATTCTGAGAGTTCCAGATAATCTAAACAGTAGCATGCAAAATTAACAACCACCCTAGCCTATTCTTCATACCCTTTCCAAATCCTCTAAAACCTTGAAAAACACTGCTAATATTTATCGGAGATACAAACTGAAAGCCCAACCACCTAAAGATAGAGTACCACACTAAAGAAATAGAAACACAAGAAACGAGCAGGTGATCAACCGTTTCAATTGAAGTCCCACAAAAAGCACATAAGACATCACCAGGATCTCTAATCACCTTACGCTTGAGAAGGTTTTGCCTGGTCGACAATCTATCCAGAATAATTGCCAAGAGAAAAAAATCACTTTAGACGGGGCCCAAGATTTTCACACCTTAGCTAAGACAAAGAAGAGAAGACCGGCAAAGAATATGTCAAACACCACCAAAAAGCATTCTACATGAGATCGGTTGCACCTCCCACTCGCAGAATGAGTCGGTGTTCCCAGAGTTTTTATCCAAATACCACTTCTACGATGAAACTTTCACATTATCCACCAAAGATTCGACATCAACAGTTTCTCTCGCAAAGATGATATCATTTTGAGAGTTCCAGATAGTCCAAACAGTAGCATGCAAAATTAACAACCACCCTAGTCTATTCTTCCCACCCCTTCCAAATCCTATAAAACCTTGAAAAACACTACTAATACTTATCGGAGACACAAACTGAAAGCCCAACCAGCTAAAGAAACACAAGAACCGAGTAGGTGATGAACCGTTTCAATTGAAGTCCCACAAAAAGCACATAAGACATCACTAGGATCTCTAATCACCTCACGCTTGAGAAGGTTTTGCCTGGTCGACACTCTATCCAGAATAATTGCCAAGAGAAAACAATCACTTTAGACGGGGCCCAAGATTTCCACACCTTAGCTAAGAGAGAATCTATAACACTAGGAACAATACCAGCCGTAAGCAATAAGTAAGTTGACTTAACCGAAAAGGTCCCAGTAGAATCATGTTTCCAAGACCATGAATCAGTAGCCCCTAATAAAGGATGGTTCGCCACGACAGTCAGAAGAGTCTGGAGCTGATCAATCTCCCACACTGAAAGCTCTCTCCTCGACCTAAAATCCCAGCGCCACTCTCCGTCTAACCAGTTTCCCATCTTCCCTACCAGATTCAGTTGTTGATTAGACACTTGAAACAAACTTTGAAATTGGATTTTTAAAGGAACACCCCCCACCCAAGGGTCAAACTAGAAAGAAGGTGAAGACCCATCACCCTCCCTTTTGGTGACTCCTTCCGCGAACCAATCAGAGGCTACCTCAGCAGAAGTCCCTAAAAGGGAAACATCTTTCCACCAAAGAGAAGTCCCACTAAAATCTGACGGACGACCTCCGATATGAGACGATAGATACAGAAGGCCATATCTGGAAAAAATAATATCTCTCCAAATCCCTTGCCCCCTGACAGCAACCTCCACTCCCACTTACCTAACAAAGCTAGATTCACAGCACGAAGATCCCTTATACCCAGCCCTCCAACCGAGAAGCTATCGACATGAGATCGGTTGCACCTCTCACTCGTAGAAGGAGCCGGCGTTCCCTGAGTTTTTAACCAGATACCACTTCTACGATGAAAGTTTCACATTATCTACCAAAGATTCGACATAAACAGTTTCTCTCGCAAATATGACATCATTCCGAGAGTTCCAGATAGTCCAAATAGTAGCATGCAAAATTAACAACCACCCTAGCCTATTCTTCCTACCCCTCCCAAATCCTATAAAACTTTGAAAAACACTACTATCGATTTGGGCCTACACACCTTGTCCCAACTGACGCCAGCTATCTTACGATCCAATTTAGCATCCTCCCAAAGGAAATTTCTCTGCAATTTTTTTAAGATTTTGTCAAATTTGATTCATTAACTAGTGTCTTAGGAGTTTTAGCATTTTCCTTTAAATAGTTTATTGAAAATGAGAATAACAAGTACTCCGCTTCATGACTTCACATTAAAATAGGCGTTCCGCTTCATGACTTCACAGTAGTTAGGATAAGACCTACTCTATTGGTGTGCTGTGTAATTTGCATTTTTGTAGGGCTGATGTAAGTGCCTAGGGGCTAGGGTCACATTAAAAGATGCCGAGTTCATTTGGAGGATCTTAGGTATAAATATTATATAATATGATGGCTTACAGAGTAATTTTGGAGTGATTCTAACACCATCTAGGAAGAGTAGTTTTGGAGGTAGAGAGCAAAACTTTTATGGTTGCGGGGAGGCAGTCTTAACACGCCATCTTTTCACGTAGTGGCTTACAGAGTAAGCGTAAACAAAATAGTGAAGTGATCAAGTCAAATATGGTTGTTACTGAGGATGCAAAGCAGGGTAAAAGGGTTTAGTATGGACCAACAATATTAGGCCATTTGACACACTGTTAAAGAGTCTGATAATTAGTTGCTTTGCTTCCCCCAACCGAACTATTCTTAAGACCACCAAGCTCTCTCGAATGAGTTCTATTTTTTCTGCTTTTGAGAAACTGATTGTTCAAAGGAAGAGTTCCACAATGCTCTAGCAAATGTGCTCAAATAAAGTCCCGAGCCTCAAACCAATACAGTGTAACACAAGTGGTAGATACTTGAGTCTCTTAACCATTTGGTTCTGAGTTTGATATTCGATTGGTGCGTACTCAACAAATTTGTTGGGAGAGATCAACCCCTTAAATAGATCTTAAGTACCTTGGAAGAATTAGTTTCCACAGTTACGCACTTATGATGATGCCTTTAGTTTTTTTTAAAAAAAATCCCGGGCCTCAATGACTTATTTTTACACGCGCGCAAGAGTGGATGACCTACTTCCCTCTGTAATATTATCTATGAAATGCTCTTGAAAGTGCTCATAAGTTGCCTAAAACAAGTGCTTCATAAGTTTTTTTAAAAGGCACAAGCTGCTTTGGTAGTATGGAGATCCGCCATTGATAATATCTTGAGCGTCATTGAAACTTTTTAAAAATCAAAATACTAGAGTAATATGTCACCTTTCACATGCAATTTTATGTGTAATTCTCAATTATCTTTTTGTCTATAGCCAAACATCACGAGTAGCTAATTTTCCTATTAGTAGGGATGAGTTGAATTTGGTTAAACACTCTTATGTTATAATTCGATGCTATTGATATATGAATCAATTTTAGTATGTTGTTTATGTAATTTTTGTGCTTAGTGTTTTTTATTACTTGATCACTTTTAAATTGATCAATTTGTGATTCACAATTTGAAATGAGAGTGGAATTTGTGAATGTTAATTTGAGATTGCATATTTTTGCCTTCGTAGTCTAGAGATAGTTGCAAACCCTTGAAACCATTATAATTTCTAATAAATATGTACTTATTCTTAATTTTAAATCCACTAAGAGATTATGAGTTATTTTAAAAATAAAGGTTTAGTCACTAAGAGATTAGAATTAAACAATCTAGAAAATTGATAACAACACATTCGATACAATTTGGCATTAGAATTAGATAAAGAATATAGAGTTAAAAACCAAATAATATACTCATCCCTAGCTATTTTTATTATTATTAATTTCAAAGTAATTTTTGATGTTAATTGTTGCTTTAGAAACCAATTAAACTTAAACCTTTTATTTAGTTAAATAAAAATTATAATTCATTAGTAAATGTGATCCTTGAGTTCGACACTCAATCTTACCATTTTAATTATATTAGTTGCACGATTTTGTACACTTATAGAAATCACAATCACTAAGCAAAGGGGAGAGATGCATAAATAATTTTTTCTATTAATTGCAAATGAGTTGCATTTTTTAAGTCATCATAAGAAAAAAATCTTATAATGAAGCAAATACTTTACGCTTATGCGACATATTAGATTGGGCGATTCCAAAAGTGAAATGTGTTCTTCAATAAAAATATGCATTTAGCCCATAAGAAGGTTATGAAGTTAACTATATATATATATATATATATATATGGTCATTTTCTTGGTTAATTACGAGCTTACCATGATCTCCATAAATGGTAGACTAATAATAGGTAAAGAGATCCCCGATAAAGTTCATTAAAGAAAGAGTTTTGAGGAAAAGTAATTCATAGAGTGATGGATATCTCTATACGGGTAGAGAAGTGATATCATAAATGTCTTCATGTATTTTTCTACCTATTTAATTTTATGAGTATTTTTCTCATTTCCACATCTCTGATGGAGGAGATAAAAAAGGCTTAAGAATTATTTCAGTGTAGTTCAATATTAGGTCTATATAAGATTAACTAGCTTTCTTGGGACAAGATGTCCACCAGCAATACTAAAAGAGGAACAAGGGTAAGGGTGAGTCTTGTTGGAATTAGGGATCTATTGTCGTAACAAAATCTCACAGTTATATGTAATAGTAGATTACAGTCATTCATTTCAAATAAGTTGACTCATATTGTATCTTAATAAAATACTAAGTATAACATAATCATATCATTAATTTTAGATCGGACACTCCTAATGTAAAATTGTGTGATAACTGTGGAAATTTCTACAAAAGGAAATCATGTTCGGTCTTGTGTGATAACTTATATTACTCCACAATTGATATATTAATACTTTATCAAATATTCTAAATAATGTGTACCAATTGACAGGGACCGGGTCAAAGTCTTGCTCGTCATCTTATCATGTTTTCAGTAGGGATGACAATTTGACTCATATTCAGTAGGTGTTCCGGGCTGGGCCTGAACTATCAAGCAGGCCCAATCCACTGATATGTCGAAGACGGCCCATGGTCGAGCAGGATTTCGTTCTGCTCGACTTCACGGTTGTAGATGCTCCTCAACGGGACCCTCAATCGAGCACGACTCTGTTCGACACCGAACACACACATGACAAACATGTTCCTCAAGGCACGTTTTCACCCAAGCTTATCCGTCACCCGCAAAACACGGGCTAAGCTTGACTAGGGGGAGAGTGTAACAACTTCTCCATGAAGTAACAAGATTTGTCACAAGAAGGGGGGGGGGGGGGGGGGGGGGGGTTTGAATTGTGACATTTTAAAATTTTGCTGCAACACTAAAAGTTGTTAGATAAAATGGTTAATAAAATCACACAGTTAGGAGATCACTTAGAGAACGTTCTCTTGGTGTGTTATGTTGTGAGTGAGGTGTGTGATTTGTGTTTGATTAAAATAAAGATAAATGAAAGAGAGAATCAAACACCAAGAATTTTATCTTGGTTCACCCTCAAATGACAAGTGCTAGTCCAGTTCCCACTTGCGTGAGATTATCCAATAATAATCTAGACCAAGATTACAATCAAACTTCAAACCCTTAACCTAATCCAAGGTTAAGAAACCAATCAGTAAACACCTACTGATTTTAATCTTCACTACTCAATCAATTCTTCCCAATTGACTTGAGTTTACAACTTACAAAAGATGTGTATATGAAATGGATCTCTCAAGCTTATACCAACCTAAACTAGTTAGTATAGCTAAATAAATTACACTCAAAATACTCAAAAGATATTTAGATCCTATGTTCTATTTGAACTTTGAAGTATGAGTGAAAAGAAGAGCTTAGATTGCTTTGTGATTGCAAGTGATAAGATTTTTATTGCTTGTAAAACTCTTGCTCTTCAATGTTGCCTTCACATGCTATTTATAGACAAAGAAGTCCCTTGGATATTTGAACTTCAAATATGAAAGTTGAGAGTGCCAAAATAGCCGTTGTGAGTGAGGCAAAAAGTCCAGTCAGATTTTGTACTTTCAGGTAGTTTTGGAGACCATTCTTCTGATGGTCTCTATAAGGTATAACTGAGAGGATGTCAGATTTATCCGTTCTTGACAACTGTAATGGGTTGTATTTGATCATATATCCGTTGATAAGTAATAGCCCATATGTGAAAAATAGATAGGTACTATATTGGATAAAAATGAAGCTTGTATGAACAAAATCTGGGAGACCATTCTCCTGAATGTTGGAGACCATAGGTAATTCATGAGAGAGTAGCGCCCACTTGTTTAAATAAGTTGCTGCAAGTTGTATGACAGTTGTAACACAGCAAAAACCTTGTAGAGTAGCAACTATTCATGTGTCCTTGCAAGGACGTGTGAATAGTGGTTTGATGGTACTTATTTCTTCTTATATTGCCAAGTGTTTGTACTATGATTAAATCCAAATATTCTTCTCAACCTGGTACAACATGTTGTCTATCTCTTATTGGTCTAGATTAAATCTTCAATGATGTTTTTGGAGAACATAAACCCTTTACAATTATTTGAGACATTGATGTTCTTAACTTTGCTCCATGAAGAAGGTTCATTACTCAAAAATGATTCTTTGCCTTAAATGACTTATTCCAAACTATTGTGATACTATAAATAACTCATATGAAAAGTTCTTTGTTGTCTTGTATCACGTTGACTTATTTAAGTGCTTATTCAAGGCTGCATGTGTCCAGGAGACCGTTCTGAGATCATTCTCCAGGACAGAATTTGAGATTCTCTTTAACTTGTGAATAAGAGATAGTGAATTTCATTCCTTATATCTGTCTTATATAAAATCACTCAAAAGCACTTGTTAGATCACAAGATGATCAGAATCTAATTAAAATATAATTAAGATTATTTGTCATCTTTAAAACATCAAAATAGATTTTGTTTCAACACTCCAGCATACCACGCTATCCCTAGCAGTTATCCTCTTTGGGCCTGCCCTGAGCGGCCTAATAGGGATAATCGTTGGCCCCGCGCTGGGGGCTTATAAATACCCCTCATCATTGAGGAGTCAGGTAACTTTTACTTTCTCTGCATACCTCTTCTCTTTGTATCTGTGCTGACTTAAGCATCAGAGTGCCTGCAGGTACAAACCCCCCTCCGGTTTCAAAAGCTCTCATCATCGCACGTCTCTAGCAGCTGGCCATCGATTCAACCTCCGGTTACAGGTACGATCATTGGTGACTTCTCTGGGGACGTGAGTTTTCCCCCTTTCTCAAATCTTGAAAGAAAAATCAACTAGAAGATTTTCCGATATGGCCAGTGGTAGCACACCTCCACGTCAAAACGACGAAACCACCCCTCAGTTTTTCGACGCCGACGGAAGACCAATGTCCACCGTCGTCGAATGCCGCGATGACGTCGTTGACATCAACAACGACGACGCCAACCTCCAGGCCAACGCCGCCGTCAATTTCGAAGCTGACGAAAGGGACGGACAATCGGCATCTCCGTTCACCGAAGATGAAGATCAAGTCCTTGAAATTCCGGCTCCAAACGCTGGAATAACAACTGCTTCTGGGAAAGCCCTCACGGCTAACAGAATCCCAGAAAGTCCAGGGCAACAGTTCTTGACCGTGTCAGCAGCGGATTTCAAAGTGCCGGTTGACTCACTGAAGGAGCACAAAGACCTAATCCGCGAGTAGAATCGCCGATTAGAGTCAGTTGGAAAAACATGTTCGCCTGCCTCGCCAGAATACCGAGGACGCAAACCGCCTCCAGCTGGCACAAAAGAAACGAGGACGAACTCCTCCCCGCGAGGATCGTCCCCTCCAGACTAGCAAGCGAGGGAAAGGGATCGTAATTCGCGGCCCATTTCCTTCTCCTCCCCGCAAAATGCGGCCCCAAGCGGGAGTTCCGCAACTGCCTCCGCGGATCGCGGGAAAAAGAAGATGTTTCCTAGTCCACCTCCTCGACATAGGAATGAAGACCGCTCCCCATCTCCTCGGGAATACAACTCCCCTCGCAATCAGCCGAGCTCGAGTGACGAGGATGACAGCCAAGGACCTCTATCTTGGAAAATCCTCAACGCTCCTCTCCCTCCAGGTTTAGAGAAGCCACCCTCAAATATGGGGAAGTACGACGGGCTGGGAGACCCAGATGACCACATCTCCAATCTCAACGTCCAGCTGAACTACCGCCAGGTCCGGGGACCCATCAAGTGCAGACTGTTCTCGACCACGTTAACAAGGGGAACACTTGACTGGTACAAGGCCCTTCCTCGAGGATCCATCACCTCGTGGAAGGAGTTATCTGAGCGCTTCAAAAACCACTTCACAGCCTCGCGCCGTCCTCCCAAGTCGGTAGCCACGCTCGAGTCGATTATCTAGGGAGAGCGCGAATCTCTTCGTGCTTACCTCGAGAGATTCAATAAAGAAGCCGTTCAGGTCCCCACCAGTGATAATATGAAGAAGTACCTGATCGAACGAGGCCTTCGTCGCCCTAGCGAGTTCGCCAAGTTCATTGGGATCTCCCCGCAGGACACCCTTAACGGTCTCCTCCAGAAGGCGCAAGCCTTCATTGAATACGAAGAAAAGGAAGAAGTTGGTCTCGTTTTGGCGAGCCAACGGCGAGCACGTCTAACTGTTGGTTCCAACACGACGAGCCTCTTCGACGCTGGTGCACTTGACCTTAAGTCATCACTCCTATGCGTAGCAGCAATAACTTGGGGGGCTTCTGTTCCGGACTGATATGTCGAAGACGGTCCATTGTCAAGCAGGATTTCGTTCTGCTCGACTTCACGCTAGTAGATGCTCCTCAACGGGACCCTCTGTCGAGCACAACTCTGTTCGACACAGAACACACATATGACAAACATGTTCCTCAAGGCACGTTTTCACCCAAGCTTATCCGTCACCCGCAAAACACGGGCTAAGCTTGACTAGGGGGAGAGTGTAACAACTTCTCCAGCATACCACGCTATCCATAGCAGTTATCCTCTTTGGGCTTGCCCTGAGCGGTCCAATAGGGATAATCGTTGGCCCCGCGCTGGGGGCTTATAAATACTCCTCATTATTGAGGAGTCAAGTAACTTTTACTTTCTCTGCATACCTCTTCTTTTTGTATCTGTGCTGACTTAAGCATCGGAGTGCCTGCAGGTACAAACCCCCCTCCGATATCAAAAGCTCTCATCATCGCACGTGTCTATCAGCTGGCCATCGATTCAACCTCCGGTTACAGGTACGATCAGTAGGTATCCATGAAAAATACTCACACACTACTAGAAAAATTGATTTTGGCAACCGAATTAGAGACAAAAAAAATTCAGTCACTATAGAGACCGATTTAAAGACTGATATTTTGAACGTAAATTTAAAAAAATTCGGTTGCTATTTCGGTCACTACTATATTATTGTTAAAAGTACAAAAGTAAGTATATAAATTATCGTTTCCACAGGGACTAGTGCGATACCAAATGCCGTTCAACAATTAAAATGGTTTTAAGTGCGGGTTTTACAAACATATTGGTTTTATAATTTCAAGTGCGAAAATATAAAGTTTACGATAAATTAGAGATTTAGATTTCAAATGGAAAGAATTGCCGGGATTAGACTTCACTTTATCAATCATATATATTAACTCAATCAACCGAATATATACTTTAGTGATTAATTAATATTTTCACATATTGCTCTTCAACGCTTTTCGTGTCCGAAAACATTGTGATATTTATTGTGTTGATTAATTCTCGATCTCTCGACTTATCGATCCACACAATAACATTAAGCTTCAATATAAACAGTGAATATTAAAACCTTAAATCTATATCTAGAGTTTAGAGTTTTAACATGTGATTATCCTAGATCTTTAGATTCAAACAACATATATCTATATCATTTAAATCAAATGAATAACATGAAAAGCAAGGATAACACAAATATTAATAAATCAACTAGAATATATATCCATAGATTAAGATTAACATATAGTCATGATAAGTTACATCTAATCCCAACAATAAAAGAGTTAGCCACTCATTGTCATGGTGGTAAACTTACAAATATGGAAAGAGGAACAAAGAATGCATATCATTCCCTTGATCTCTCAAGTTGAATAGATACACCTTCACTTGCCTATGATACTACCTTTTATTACTCTCAGATTTCTCTGTGTTTGTATCTCTGAAGTTTTGTGTGTAATGGTCTCCTCTTGAAGGCTATTTATAGGCATGAAAAGCAGCTGGTCGCTCAGCTACCAACTGGTCGCTCAGCTACCAGCTTGTCTTGGTGAAGGGGTTGTTTGACACGTGTAAAATTTCATACTTGATGTCCAAGATTTCCTTCAATTTGGTCGCTCAGCTACCATCTGGTCGCCCAGCTACCAGTCATTTCTTGGTGAAGGAGTTACTTGACACGTGTAGAATTCTTTGCTTGTTTCCCAAGATTTTCCTCAATCTGGTCGCTCAGCTACCATTGGTCGCTCAGCTACCAGCCTCTTGGAGAAGAAATTATTTTTGCTCCTCTTTTGGTCATGCAAGCTTAAAAATTAGGATTAGGACATAACAATTATATTTAGTTAAAATGTACAAAGTTTTGGGGTTTTAATTATAAAAATCTTTGAAAACAAGTCGATAAGTGCTTAAAATGTATAAGTAAAATCACTAATTTTTGGCACTTATCAACTCTCCCCAACTTAGGACTTTGTTTGTCCTCAAACAAAGGGTAAAGGTAAACTATTTACAAGCTCAAAAATTACAATCTCAAGAGTAATGTTGTAATCAATCAAAGTTTTCAAAAGCTTTTTCATGTAGCATGGGTGGAGTAATGTTAACCAAGGACTAACCTTCAAAATTTTGTTAAGGAATAAAGCATGATCATGAAATAATTGCTATGCCTAAGTAAAATTCTCAACTTCCTTATCAAATAATCAAAATTCAAGTGTTATCGCAATTTCCTCACAATTATCACTGTATCGCTCAAAGGGTAAGTGTTTAACTCAATCCAAGTAATATGCATACAACAATTCAATTCAAACCTTCATCCAAAAAATATCACAAAACATGTTTTTTTGGTTGTGGATCACTAAGGACTTTATTAAGCTTGTAATGGGGCTAGGCTACAAAAAATCATTGTTTTTCTTTGGATTCAAAAGCCTAGGATAAGAGAGCATCATTCATTACTATTTACAATTCAAACACATTCTCTCTTTCAAATTTTTTTTTTTTTTTTCATCTTGATGTGGTGATTTTTTCTTCGACACTTTTTCTTTCCTTTCATTTGATTTTCACTTGTGTCGATTTTTCAATATATTTTTTTTTTCTTTTGATCATCACCATGTCAATTTTTTTTTTTCTCAATTGAATTTTTCTACAATCCTTCTTCTCCCCAACTTGAATATTAACATAACCCTGTTTAAATACACTTGCTCTCCTATCCTAAGACAAGGGACGAGTAGTTGTTTTTCTTTCTTGCGGTTCAAGGGTTCAAAACAAACAAAAATTTTCAATTTTTTAAGGCTCAAATGGGGACACAAGGGATCACACAATCTCACATGACAAGCTTTATTTGGCCAAGTAGTTACACTCAAATAGAAACATGGCCTTGATCATGTCCACAACCTCGAACACATTAAGTAACAGCAGGATTAAATTAAAATCAAACGAGTATGCATACTTACCGGCTCTCAATATTTGTAGACAATGGAAAGTTCACACATCTCACCCGGCTAGGTTGGATAACACAAGTCTCAAGAAAGCTTAACAAAAAAATATGAGAATTATCTTAGGACAAACAATATATTCAAAATCATGTTGGATTCCTAATCAAATTTCAAACATTAATCAACGGTTAATATAAACTTCACAAAACATCATGCTTGATCATTTGATTTTTCACAACTCAACCTCTTGATGTACTTAAAATTTTAAAGCTTGTTTCTACCTACTTGCATAAATTAAAACTATTGTTACTAGAAATTTAAACACATATTTCAAAACTATTTCACAAAGTTATTACATGCTTGTCTAAACCAAAACATTTTTCCAAGAGTATGCATGCATTTCAAGAGTTTTGCTTCCAAAAATTATACTACATATATCACAAAAAAGACTAAAATAAAAAGATAAACGACTGAAAGCTTTTAAAATATCACTCATTTTTGGCGAGATTCAGTCGTTATCTGATCTCCTCTCAAAACTCATCTGAGACTGAAGTCTGATCCTCCTCAGCCATCTCTTCATCATTTCCAGCCCTGTTCACAAAGGAATCCATCATCTGCCTCAAAGTCGTCTGATCATCAATGTCAAAATCACCAAGATCATCAAATGTGTTTGCGCCACTTCCAGCACCTGCACCTGTACCTGCACCTGCATCAGCATTTGTACCTGTACCGGAGGTGCTACCCCCTCCTGGGATAAATGGCATGTCCCCAAGCCACTGAACATAAGAGGCGAACTGGTTCGGAGTCATGACTGGCTGCACAATCTGGGTGTTATAAATGGACTGATGCACAGCTTGCATAGCCCGGTAACCTGCATCATGCAAATCCCAATTATAAGAAACCATGTTGTGGAAGGTGAGGGGATCCATGGGTGGGTAACCAGTGGGGGGAAATGTGGTGGGGTTGGTGGGTGGTGGGATAGAGGATTGACCCCCAGCTGGATCAATATAGACAGTAGTGCGCCTGTGCCTGCAAAGTCGTTTAGCTTCAGCATCATCAAATTCCTTTAAGGTGAGGTCTATATCTGAGGGAAGAATCATGTGGGCTTGTTCTTTGATTAAGCCCATAATGAGGCCTGGAAACCCCAAAGCAACATTGCCTCTAAGCTTGGTTGGTCGAAGTCCTGTCAACACCATCTCCTTCATTTCACCTGCAATTACCTGAGCAACATCAATCTCTAAGTTATTTTCCATGTAATGCATGAACTGTAGCACCCTCATAGTAGCATCTGAGGTGTGGGAACGAGGAATGATGTTGTGAAGAGTGAAAAGTAGCAAAAGTTGACTTGGGATTGTTAAATCCTCCTTCATTGCACGAACAGGGTGAGTGTTGTGCTGGTTCCACACCAACTGGCGCCCAGGTTCCAACAGAGTCTGGGTGATAGCAGAAACATCCCAGTTTCCTCGGGCTACACTTTGAGTATAAGCACAGTAAGTATCCGTGGGAAGGTCGCTTGGTTGGCCAAGGAAAGTGTTAATTGCATCTCGGTCAAATCTGATTGTTCGGCCCCGCACCATGGTTTTGAAGGACACGGGATCTTCATCATCCAAAGGCATGGCATTGGCATAAAATTCTCTAACCAATTCCAAGTTAATATCTTCAGTTGGGCTAGCTAAGACACCCCAATTCCTTTCGTCAATAATTTCTTTGAAGCGTGCAAAGGCGCCTCTCCCTTCAATTCTGAAAACACTTTCTCCCCAAATAGTTCTTGATTCCAACTCCTGGAATCTAGCATATTGCGGGTGTCCAAGGAAGCGAATGGGATCAATGTGGGCACGTGAAGAACTACCTCGCTTGGTTGTCGCTTTTTTTGGTGCCATTACCTATTCATAAAACAAGCACAAAGTGTTCCATTAGTAGTGCAAACAGATCAGAAATTGGCAAAACAAATTTTAAAACCGAGGCTTGGTCGCCCCTGGCTAGCAATGGTAGCTCAGCGACCAGAACAGAAAACAGAACTGAGACCTAGTCGCTCAGGCGAGCTGTGGTGGCTCAGCGACCAGAACTGGGTACAAAACAGGGGAAGGTCGCTGGGGGCTAGCGGCTGGCGACCAGAGCGCGGGTTAAACCAAATTCAAATTTGAAAACAGAGCATAATCAAACCAAGTTGCCATTAGACACTCATTTTATCACAAACACTTAATTTTAATGTTGAAAAATCACAAACTAAGTATGTAGAGCCACATGCATTGAATATTTCTCATAACATTTCTTTAAAAACTTATGGGTAAGTGATTTTCAAAGGTTTTGCTAAGAAGAAGAACATGCATAATGTGAATGTTTTCTATTTTGAAATTGGAAGAACAAAAATGGGTATCTCTCATGGAAAGCATGTAACAGTTGGATGGTTTTGCCCCTTTCTAACCCTAACCTTCAAAATTCAAAATTTAAATTGAAAAGAACATACCTTTGAATGATGAACCAAAGTAAAAAGAAAAGGTTGGAATGAGTGTAAGAGATTGCTTAGAAAATGCTTGAGAAACTTTGGAATTGAGAAATTTTGGAATGGAATTGATTTGGAGTGAAATGTTGAGGTGGGTGTGTTTAGAATGAATGAGTGTGAGTGGAGATGGAGTTGGGGTAGTTTAAAATTAGGGTTTTCTGTCACAAACCCGTGTTTGAGTGGTAAGGGGTGGTGAGTCATCACCTGAAGTGGTGAGTGGGCCAGCTGGCGCCCACCTGCAGTGTGCAGGTGTCGAGTTGCTCGCTGAGCCACGGATTGGTCGCTGGGGCGACCAAAGTGGGAAAATGCTCGCTATGGCGAGCTGTGGTAGCTCAGGCGACCAAAGCTTGGTTTTTTTCAAAACTTTCTCAATCATGCTACCCCTTACTCAACTTGCTAAAGATGAAATAAAATAACAAAAATAAACACAAGATTGGGTTGCCTCCCAATAAGCGCTTGTTTAACGTCATTAGCTCGACGCCTTTTCGTTGATTTCAAGGATCGGAAAGTGGAATTTTAGTGGTGAACCGATCATATTCGCCACCAAAATAAAGCTTGAGCCTTTGTCCATTGACAGTCCACGTATTATTGGTCTTTGGATCCTCTAAAACAATTGCACCATAGGGTTTCACCTCTTTGATTCTAAATGGCCCGGACCACTTTGATTTTAATTTCCCGGGAAACAGTTTCAATCTTTAATTGAACAAAAGAACCATTTGCCCGGGCTTGAATTCTTTGTTAAGAATTTTCTTATCATGGTATCTCTTGACCTTTTCTTTGTATAGTTTAGAAGATTCATAGGCTTGAGTCCTCAATTCTTCAAGTTCATGCAGCTGCAATTTCCGTTGTTCTCCTGACAATGATGGGTCAAAGTTTAGAAATTTCAAAGCCCAAAAGGCTTTGTGTTCTAATTCGACCGGTAGGTGACATGCTTTGCCATATACCATATGGAATGGGGTGAGCCCTATTGGTGACTTAAAAGCCGTCCGATATGCCCACAGTGCTTCATCAAGCTTCAAAGACCAGTCCTTTCTTGAAGTGGACACAGTCTTTTCAAGAATCTTCTTTATCTCTTGATTTGAAACTTTCGCTTGCCCATTTGTTTGCGGATGGTATGGTGACGCAACTTTGTGTCTGACTCCATAATGCTCAAAATGTGACCCTCCATCACTGATAAGCACCCTAGGAGTTCCAAAGCGAGCAAAAATGTTCCTTTTGAGAAATTTGATCACCGTCTTGCCATCATCTTTAGGTGATGCAATTGCTTCCACCCACTTTGACACATAATCAACCGCCACTAAAATGTATTCGTTGGAAAATGAAGAGGGAAATGGGCCAACAAAATCAATGCCCCAACAGTCGAAGACTTCAACAACCAGAATGTTTTGCAAAGGCATCTCATTGCGCCTTGAAATTCCCCCGATCTTTTGACAGCTGTCACATCTTTGAGCATGCTCATATGCATCCTTGAACAAAGTTGGCCAAAAGAACCCCGACTGTAAAATTTTTGCTGCTGTCCTTTCACCATTGTAATGACCACCATATGGCGAATTGTGACAATGCCACAAGATGTTGGCGGCTTCCTCTTGAGTAACACACCTTCTCAACAAATTGTCAGCTCCAATCTTGAACAAATGAGGATCATCCCAAACATATTGATTTGCTTCACGAAGGAACTTTTTTCTTTGATGCCAAGTGAAATCATCCGGTACTAACCCTGAAGCTTTGTAATTAGCCATGTCAGCAAACCACGGCCTCTCTTGCATCATAAGTAACTGTTCATCGGGAAATTCTTCTCGAACTTCATGTTCGTGTTTGGTCACCTCATTGTTTACCAATCTTGACAAATGGTCAGCTACCAAGTTCTCCGTACCTTTCTTGTCCTTAATCTCAAGATCAAACTCTTGTAGCAAGAGCATCCATCTAATGAGCCTCGGTTTGGAGTCGGATTTTGTGATTAGATACTTGATAGCTGCATGGTCAGTGTACACAACAATCTTTGAACCAATTAAATAAGAACGAAATTTTTCAAGCGCATACACTATTGCAAGCAACTTTTTTTCTGTTGTTGCATAATTGATTTGAGCATCATTTAGCACTTTACTTGCATAGTGTATAGCATGAAAAAATTTGTTCTTTCTTTGACCCAGAACTGCACCAACCGCATAGTCACTAGCATCACACATTAGTTCAAATTCAAGTGTCCAATCTGGTGCTATGATTATGGGTGCAGTTACCAATTGTTTTTTCAATTCTTCAAAAGCAAGTAAACAGGCATTATCAAAATTAAAAGACTTATCTTTGTTAAGCAGGTTGCTTAACGGTTTTGCAATTTTGGAGAAGTCTTTGATGAATCGCCTGTAGAATCCAGCGTGACCAAGAAAACTTCTGATGCCTTTGACATTGACTGGAGGTGGAAGCTTTTCAATAACATCTACCTTTGCTTTGTCAACTTCAATTCCTTTGGAAGAAATCTTGTGACCAAGTACTATGCCCTCCGTCACCATGAAATGACATTTCTCCCAATTCAGGACCAGATTAGTCTCGACACACCGCTTCAGGACGGTGTCCAAATTTTTCAGACAACCATCAAAGGAAGAACCAAATACTGAGAAGTCATCCATAAAGACTTCAATGCATTTTTCAATCAAGTCGGAAAAGATTGCTTGCATACACCTCTGGAATGTTGCTGGAGCATTGCATAACCCAAAAGGCATCCGTCTATAGGCGAAGATACCGAAGGGGCAGGTAAATGCTGTCTTCTCATGATCTTCGGGATCGACAGTGATTTGATTATACCCTGAATATCCATCCATAAAGCAATAAAATTCTTGACCTGATAACCTCTCAAGCATCTGATCCATGAATGGCAATGGAAAATGGTCTTTTCTTGTGGCTTTATTCAATCTTCGGTAGTCAATGCACATTCTCCATCCTGTAACCGTTCTTGACGGAATCAACTCGTTCTTGTCATTAGTGATCACTGTCATTCCTCCTTTCTTTGGAACCACCTGGACTGGACTCACCCAGGCACTGTCTGAGATTGGGTAGATCATTCCGGCTTCTAACAGCTTTACAACTTCTTTTCTTACAACCTCTTTCATAGTAGGATTCAACCGACGTTGAGGCTGTGCTACGGGCTTGTATTCATCTTCCATCATGATACGGTGCATACAATAAGATGGACTAATACCTTTCAGATCGGATAATGCCCATCCTATCGCTTCTTGGTTTGCTTTTAAAACTTGAAGAAGACTGTTCTCCTCATGTGTTGACAATGAATTGCTGATTATTACCGGTTTGTTACCACCTTCTTCCAGGAAGACATATTTCAAGTGTGATGGCAATGTTTTCAATTCCAGTTTCACTTCAACCGGCTTCGATTCATCTTTCAATTCTTCTATTTCTGACTCGAGGGGAGACACTTTTTCTAAAGCATCAAGTGCCTTTACCCATTCTTCAACTTATCCTTCATTGGTGGGGTCAAGTTCAGCAAAAGCTTCTGTCAAGGCTTGTTCAAGGGATGAGGGTTGATGTGCTTGCTTTCTAACATCTAGGATGGCTTCTTCGGTTGCATCTAGTTTAAAACATGCACCTTTATCCTCTGAGTGCTTCATAGCTTCCCACAAATTAAAGCTAACTTCTTCATCTTGAACTCTAACCTTCATGATCCCATCATCAATATCAATCATCATTTGTGCCGTCTTCATAAAAGGCCTTCCAAGAATCAATGGCACATCGTCATCCTCTTCAATATCCATCACTACAAAGTCGATAGGAAACATGAATTTATCAACTTTGACTAACACATCTTCAGCAATTCCTGATGGACGTGTGATGGATTTATCAACTAGCTGCAATGTCATCCTCGTGCGAGTGATATCAAGACCACCTATCCTTTCAATCACAGACAGTGGAATAAGGTTGATGCTTGATCCCAAATCAATTAACGCCTTTCCAACATTGACATTCCCTATAGTGACAGGTAATGTAACTCTTCCCGGATCTTTTTCTTTTGTTGGTAGGGTTCTTTGAATGACTGCACTACAACTGGCATCCAAGTGAACCGTCTCTTCATCTGTGTACCTTCTCTTTTTGGTCAAAATTTCTTTCAGGAATTTCGCATATGTCGGCATTTGCTCTAAGGCTTCCGAAAATGGAATATTAATCTGCAATCTCTTGAAAATATCCAGGAACCTTGCATACCGCCTCTCTTTGTCTTTCTTTGATTGAGTATGTGGATACGGCAAGTGCTGAGCTGGAGGACTTTTCTGAACATTTTTTTCATCTTTCACCTTTTGATTCCTAGTCTTCCTCTCCTCACTAGCTTCTCCCTCACTCTCTTTTTCTTTATTTTTTTGATTTTTTTCTACTACACCCTCCTTATTATTCTCTCCTGCTTCCCTCTCACTTTCTTTTTTATCTCCCTCATTTTTTTCTCTCGCTTCCACCACTGCTTTCTCAATTTCAAGGTTGTCACCAATGCCTTTTCCAACTTCCTTACCACTCCTTGTTGTGATTGACTTGCACTGCTCTTTAGGATTAGGTTCGGTGTTGGCGGAAAACGATCCTCCTTGATTGTTGTTGAGGCTTGCCATTTCTTTGGCTATCTGACCGATTTGCGTCCCAAGATTCCTTAGCACCGCATCATTGCCTCTTTGGTACACTTGAGTTTCTTGCTGGAATTTTTGTTGTTGTTGATTCTGTTCCATTTGCATTGCCATGAATTCTTTTAATGTCTCTTCTATGCTTGGATTCTGATTCTTCTGCGGAGGTGGTTGATTGAAACTTTCATATTGTCTTTGCCTGTTGGAAGGACCGGCATCTTGCCTCCAACCTTGATTGTAGTTTGAATTTCCGCCTCGTTGATAACCAGAATTATTCTGATAAGGTGCTTGTCTTTGTTGATTCTGACTGCCCATATAATTGACTGCTTCATCAGTTGGGGGACAGTGACCAGTTGGGTGGTCTCCAGTGCATAGTTGACAATACGCAACTTGCTTAGCTTTGCTTGAATCTTCTTGAAGGTTAATCAACTTTGTCATTTGTTTTGACAATTGATCAACAGTGTTTGTGAGAAGTTTGTTTTGGGCTAAGACTGCATCTGTCGGATCAAGTTCAAGAACTCCAGGTTTTCTTTGGGACGGATTCCTGTTGTATTCACCTTGATGGTCACTAAGCGCCATCTTTTCAATGATTGCTGTTGCATCAACGACACTAAGTGACAACAAGGATCCACCGGCTGCAGCATCTAGCAAGAGTTTGGTCTGCTGAAGTAGTCCGTTGCGGAAGATATGAATCTGAGTAAGCTCATCGAAACCATGACTAGGGCATTTTCTCAACATTGATTTGTATCTCTCCCAAGCTTCACAAAGTGTTTCATTCGACCCTTGAGAGAACACGGCAATGCTTGTCTTAGCTTCCATGAACTTGTGGTGGGGAAAGAACCTTTCGAGGAATTTTTCCTCAAGTGTGTTCCAATTGGTCATGACGTCAGCAGGTTGGTCGAGGTACCACTCCTTTGCTTTGCCAATTAATGAGTGTGGAAAACCTCTTTGGAACACTGATTCCTCCTCCGCTTCAGTGGCTCCGAGTGAACCAGCTATCTCATAGAACTTAACAAGATGATTGTACGGATCTTCATGTGGCAAACCTGCAAAAGGGTTAGCATATAATAATTGTAAATATCCTGTTTTCATCTCAGTTTGTCTGGCTCCAACTCTTGGTCTAGCCAAGTGAGCCAAACGTCTTGGACTGTTATGACATGGTCCAGGAGTTCCCGGATCTTCCATTGTTTCTTCGGAAATGGAGGATAAAGAAGAATTGGAAGCAGAAGTTCCCTCTTGCTGCTGTCTTTGTCTAGCTTGTTGTTTCTTTTTCCTGTTTTTGCTGTTATTCTTTCGAGCCGTTTTTTCAATTTCTGGATCGAAGAGCAAATTTTCTGCAGGAGTTTTACCTCGCATAAACAAGATTCAACAATCTACCAAACAAGTTAGCGTGCACAAGGGATAAAAGTAATTTAAAATAAAAAAAAAAGAAATAAAAAGTGCAAAATTTTCTTAAAACTATCGAAATTGTTGCAATGCTTTTAATATCAAACGCCAGTCCCCGGCAACGGCGCCATTTTGTTAAAAGTACAAAAGTAAGTATATAAATTATCGTTTCCACAGGGACTAGTGCGATACCAAATGCCGTTCAACAATTAAAATGGTTTTAAGTGCGGGTTTTACAAACATATTGGTTTTGTAATTTCAAGTGCGAAAATATAAAGTTTACGATAAATTAGAGATTTAGATTTCAAATGGAAAGAATTGCCGGGATTAGACTTCACTTTATCAATCATATATATTAACTCAATCAACCGAATATATACTTTAGTGATTAATTAATATTTTCACATATTGCTCTTCAACGCTTTTCGTGTCCGAAAACATTGTGATATTTATTGTGTTAATTAATTCTCAATCTCTCGACTTATCGATCCACACAATAACATTAAGCTTCAATATAAACGGTGAATATTAAAACCTTAAATCTATATCTAGAGTTTAGAGTTTTAACATGTGATTATCCTAGATCTTTAGATTCAAACAACATATATCTATATCATTTAAATCAAATGAATAACATGAAAAGCAAGGATAACACAAATATTAATAAATCAACTAGAATATATATCAATAGATTAAGATTAACATATAGTCATGATAAGTTACATCTAATCCCAACAATAAAAGAGTTAGCCACTCATTGTCATGGTGGTAAACTTACAAATATGGAAAGAGGAACAAAGAATGCACATCATTCCCTTGATCTCTCAAGTTGAATAGATACACCTTCACTTGCCTATGATACTACCTTTTATTACTCTCAGATTTCTCTGTGTTTGTATCTCTGAAGTTTTGTGTGTAATGGTCTCCTCTTGAAGGCTATTTATAGGCATGAAAAGCAGCTGGTCGCTCAGCTACCAACTGGTCGCTCAGCTACCAGCTTGTCTTGGTGAAGGGGTTGTTTGACACGTGTAAAATTTCATACTTGATGTCCAAGATTTCCTTCAATTTGGTCACTCAGCTACCATCTGGTCGCCCAGCTACCAGTCATTTCTTGGTGAAGGAGTTACTTGACACGTGTAGAATTTTTTGCTTGTTTCCCAAGATTTTCCTCACTCTGGTCGCTTAGCTACCAGCCTCTTGGAGAAGAAATTATTTTTGCTCCTCTTTTGGTCATGCAAGCTTAAAAATTAGGATTAGGACATAACAATTATATTTAGTTAAAATGTACAAAGTTTTGGGGTTTTAATTATAAAAATCTTTGAAAACAAGTCGAGAAGTGCTTAAAATGTATAAGTAAAATCACTAATTTTTGGCACTTATCAATTATAGAGACCGAAATGGAGACCGATAATCAGCAACCAATATTTCGGTCGCTATAGAGACCGAATTAGCGACTGTTTTTTGAGCTTCAAATCAAAAAATATTTTGGTTGCTAAATCGGTTGCTATAGAGACCGATTTGGAGACCGAAAAGTTGCGATAAAAGATTCGACGCAAATTTTTTTTTTTTCTTCAACAAATTCCAAGTAATATTTCAATATATAAGAAAAAAAAAAATATCAAATTGATTGTGTTATAAATTATAATTAATAATAAAAAATATTTATTATTCAATTCCTTTTTTCTTTTTAAAGCAATTGTCTCGTGTATGATTAATTTTTTTTATTAAAGCAATTATCCCGTGTATGATTTTTTTATAATAAATTATAATTAATAATAAAAAATATTTATTATTCAATTCCCTCTTTTTTTATTAAAGCAATTGTCCCGTGTATGAATTTTTTATTGAATTCCTTTTTATGTATCGGTGATAAATATTTTGTCTTTTTTTTTTTTATATTTATTATTGATGAGAATTCATTTTTCTGTTGTTTTTTTTTAAAAATAAAAATATATATTTATGAAAACTCATGTCCATTATTTTTTATTTTTTTATATTTAAGATTGATATTATAGTAAAGTATAAAATTTATTTAGAATAAAATATTTAGAAATATGTTATAAAATATATTTAAAATATAAATTGTGCAGTTTTATATAAATTTGTTAAATGAATGAAAAAATTATTAAAGTTATTGTCTCATGTATATTTTATTAATAAATTTTAATTATTAATGACAAATATTTATCTAATATTTTTATGTATGAGTGAATAATATTTGCCCTTTTTTTTATATTTATCGATAATAACTAATTGTCTTTTTTAAAAAAACTATTTATCAATTTTTTATATATTAGTGATCAACAGTTTCTTTTTTTTTTATAAAATTATTGATCAACACTTGTCTCATGACATTTTAACTATAATGAAAAATATTTATCCTGTAATGATTATAATATATATTCCTCAATAATACACTTCTCCTATATTTTTTATATAAGAATAAACAAAATTAGAGTAGAATTTAACTATTATATAAAAAAATAGTAAATTGAAAAAGATAGTTTTTTTTTTTTTATGAAATAGAAGATTTGAAATATTTTTAAGAATTGTTGAAGACAATTAAGATTTTTAGTAGTAATACCTTTTAATATATTGGCCCGTTTGAATTTGGCTTATTTTTAAGCCTATGGAAATAGTTTATTGTTATAACTTATAAATAAACTTTTATGTTAATTCATAAGTGTTTTTACGCATGTTTTTGTTTCTATTTTTATGTTGTTTTAGGTTCTTCTATTATCTACAGTATTTTTTTTCTATAAGTTTTTATATGTTAGATTAAGTTACTATTTTTTACGTGTATCTTTTATCGTGATTTTTGTTCCTATTTTTATGCGTAAATTTATTTTAAGTAAATGTTTTTGGTTCCCTATTTTTGAAGTTAAAATAGATTGTATTGATATGTTATTTTTATGGGAAGATTTCATTTATGCTTATCTTCTTTTTTTTTTATTTGTATTTTTTTTGTTTTGTTTAGAGATGTGGTTTTTGTTGCTATTTTTATGGGAAAATTTCTTTTATGCTTATCTGTTTTTTCTATTTTTGTTTTGTATTTTTTTTATATTAGTTTAGAGTTAAAATTACATTTAAGGGCGCAAATATTGAAACACCGTTAAAAGTAGTAACGACAAATTTGGATTTTTAATAGTAGTTTATTTTAATATATTGTAAGTAGAAAACGTTTTAAAAACAAACAAACTCTGAATTAGACTTGAATATATCTTTTAACTTAGTTGAATTTTTCCAAAATTCAGTTAGAGATTTTTTTTGTTTTTGGATAAGCATCAGTTAGAGATTAAAACAAAACCAAATCACGAAGTTCAGTTTTCATTTGCCTATTAAAAGGCATCGTTTTTTTTTCTTCTAGATATATAATAAAATATAGCTCAGAGGGAAAAATCAAACGTATAAATTGAAATTTGGAAACGAGAAAGAGAAAGTGAGAAACAAACAGAAACTTAGTTCAGTGGAAATCCCAGCCGCTTTCGCCGTTCCACCGTCCGCCGTAATTTTTCTCTTCGTCGGTGAGTGCTTCCTCTTTTTCTTTTGATCAAATTTTGTAAGGTATATGGATTCAACAATTAAATTAAGATGCACATGCGTATTTGCTTGCAAACATATTATGTTGTAGTTACTGTATGGGTTTGTTAACCTATGGTTGAAACCGAATGTAAATTTGGTTACTCATAAATGTCTATTATGTTTGATATTGCAATCTTAATTTCATATGCATCTATATCTATCTAATGTGATTAATATGAAATATTCTCATATGCAATTAACTTTGTTACTGATGCAAAGCTGCATTGCAATCTTCACATCACCATATCTTTGTTTGCCGCCTTTGATAAAATACCACCGATCATGCTTTAAGTTGTAAATTGTTTGTATGCACGTGTGTTTTTTACGAATCTCAATCTAAAAATAAGAAGACATAAGGCCATGCTTTAAGTTAGTATCCATAGTTTCATTTTAACTTGTACCCCAAGAGAGAAAAAGTATCCCCTAATATAACTTAGAGTCAATTTAATCGGTAAAAAGGAAAATAAGTTAATCGGTAAGATTCCTTTACATTCACCTATTGTATTTTCTGGATTCTACTTTATTAATTTATGCTATAAACAATTCTAATTTTTTTTTTTAATTAATTGCAGATGGCAAATAAAAGTAAAGAAAAGAGTTCCAAGAAACATAAAATAAAACTTCTCAAACGTTCAACTCCACAAATCTTCTTTATATGCAAGCCGGAGAAATTACCGTGGTTCAAGTTCCTTCAACTATGTGCAAAGACAAGAATATGAAGAACTGAAATTTGAAAAGGAAGAACTTCGTGATATGATATAACAATTGATGGAAAAATTGAAGTTTCAGCCCAAACCATATACTAGAGATCAAGTTCATGAAGATGATATGGTTGATGATAATGACGATGCGGCTGATGATAATGAGGATGTGGCTGATGATAATGAGGATGATTATGATGATAACGATAACATGTCTGATGATAACGATGACATGTTTGATTATGATGAAACAAAGTAAGAATGACAAATTTAGTAGTGTGGCTTACTTTAATAGTTTTTATTTGAGTTAGGATATTGACTTTTTGTATCCAAGAATTGAAAGGAATTTATTCCATCTTTTGAATTGATATTTTTTATAAGTATTTTTTTTAACAGATTTTTTTGTAAGAATTTGGTAATACTTAAATATATTATGCTTATATTGTTGTGTGTGAGATTATAAATTAGATTTAAAAAATTACTTTCATGAGAATATAAATTAATAATAATAATAATAATAATAATAATAATAATAATAATAATAATAATAATAATAATAATAATAATAATCATTATAGACTGAAATAGAAACTCAAATAAACCAAAATAGAGACACACAGAGAGACCGAAATAAAGACCGAAATAGATACTAAAATAGAGACCGAAATAGAGACTCAAATATAGACCGAAATAATGACCGAAATAGAGACCGAAATAGAGGCCGACATTGAGACCAAAATAGAGACTGGCGTAGAGACTAAAATAGAGATTGAATTTACCACACAACATTTTCAAATCAGTCGCAAAATTGGTAGCAATGAATAGAAAAATTAATTGCAAATTGGTCACTATATTAGTCGCTTATAGCGTCGAAATTTGTGTCGCAAATTCAGTTTCTAAACTGGTTGCTAATTCAGTTGTTAATTTGGTCGCTACTTCGGTCACTAACCCAGGTCACTAATTTGGTTGCTACAAATCGGTCGTCTGTTTGGTCACAACAGATCAGCGACCAAGGTGGCTGTTACCGATTTTCACCGGTTGCCAAATCGGTCGCTAACGCGTTTAGCGACCGATTTTCATCAAAATCGGCCGCTAATTCGGTTGCCAAAATCAATTTTTCTAGTAGTGACAACGGATATAATAAAAACCCATATTTTGAGTACATGCATGAATATGAGTAATTACCCAAAAAAATGAGCGGGTATAGGTGCGGGTACGAGTACCTTAGCACCCACCCTGCCCCGTACCCATATAATATATATTTATTTATTTTATTTATATTATTATATACTAATATATGTATATAAATTATTTAAAAAATAAAACACTATTAATCTATTACAAATTTTTAATAAAAATGTTTATTTATAATATAATTAAAACACAATATGAATATGTCAATAGAGATATGAACTTTGGTATGAGGTTAATAATAATAATAATAATAATAATAATAATAATAATAATAATAATAATAATAATAATAATAATAATAATAATAATTTTGTTTATAATTTTCATGACTCAATATTAAAATCTTCAATTTTTTATTTTATTTTATTTTATTAAAATAATATAATATTTTATAATTGATCGATTTATTTTAACAAAAATGCGGATAAGAGGTACGGTTATAGAGACTTAGATACCCATAGGGTATGAGCACGGGTACTAAGATTGTTACCCACGTAAGTATGGGGATGAATACGAGTATTTTTTTTAACATGCGGATATGAGGATTGGTACTATATAGTACCTACCCATTGCCATCCCTAGTGTTCAGAGGAGTGGCCGCACAGATCAACAAATTTATAGGAGCAACAATATTTTTTTTTTTATAATGTGTATACATATTAAAACAAAAACAATTATATAATTAATATAAATATATTTTAGGATAAGCATAAACTCAAAAATAAAACTTAAACTTAGAGTAACAAAAACAACTCAGTTTGATAGATTGCCCACATATGATATATGCATATATAATTAAACAAATTATAATTCACTACTAGAAAAATTGATTTTGGCAACCGAATTAGCGGCCAATTTTGATGAAAATCGGTCGCTAAACGCGTTAGCGACCGATTTGGCAACCGGTGAAAATCGGTAACAGCCACCTTGGTCGCTGATCTGTTGTGACCAAACAGGCGACCGATTTGTAGCAAGTCTCTATTTTAGTCTCTACGCCAGTCTCTATTTTGGTCTCAATGTCGGCCTCTATTTCGGTCTCTATTTCGGTCATTATTTCGGTCTATATTTGAGTCTCTATTTCGGTCTCTATTTTAATATCTATTTCGGTCTTTATTTCGGTCTCTCTATGTGTCTCTATTTTGGTTTATTTGAGTTTCTATTTCAGTCTATAATGATTATTATTATTATTATTATTATTATTAATTTATATTCTCATGAAAGTAATTTTTTAAATCTAATTTATAATCTCACACACAACAATATAAGCATAATATATTTAAGTATTACCAAATTCTTACAAAAAAATCTGTTAAAAAAAATACTTATAAAAAATATCAATTCAAAAGATGGAATAAATTCCTTTCAATTCTTGGATACAAAAAGTCAATATCCTAACTCAAATAAAAACTATTAAAGTAAGCCACACTACTAAACTTGTCATTCTTACTTTGTTTCATCATAATCAAACATGTCATCGTTATCATCAGACATGTTATCGTTATCATCATAATCATCCTCATTATCATCAGCCACATCCTCATTATCATCAGCCGCATCGTCATTATCATCAACCATATCATCTTCATGAACTTGATCTCTAGTATATGGTTTGGGCTGAAACTTCAATTTTTCCATCAATTGTTATATCATATCACGAAGTTCTTCCTTTTCAAATTTCAGTTCTTCATATTCTTGTCTTTGCACCTATTCAGTTGAAGAGGAACTTAAACCATGGTAATTTCTCCGGCTTGCATATAAAGAAGATTTGTGGAGTTGAACGTTTGAGAAGTTTTATTTTATGTTTCTTGGAAGTCTTTTCATTACTTTTATTTGCCATCTGCAATTAATTAAAAAAAAAATTAGAATTGTTTATAGCATAAATTAATAAAGTAGAATCCAGAAAATACAATAGGTGAATGTAAAGGAAGCTTACCGATTAACTTATTTTCCTTTTTACCGATTAAATTGACTCTAAGTTATATTAGGGGATACTTTTTCTCTCTTGGGGTACAAGTTAAAATGAAACTATGGATACTAACTTAAAGCATGGCCTTATGTCTTCTTATTTTTAGATTGAGATTCGTAAAAAACACACGTGCATACAAACAATTTACAACTTAAAACATGATCAGTGGTATTTTATCAAAGGCGGCAAACAAAGATATGGTGATGTGAAGATTGCAATGCAGCTCTGCATCAGTAACAAAGTTAATTGCATATGAGAATATTTCATATTAATCACATTAGATAGATATAGATGCATATGAAATTAAGATTGCAATATCAAACATAATAGACATTTATGAGTAACCAAATTTACATTCGGTTTCAACCATAGGTTAACAAACCCATACAGTAACTACAACATAATATGTTTGCAAGCAAATACGCATGTGCATCTTAATTTTATTGTTGAATCCATATACCTTACAAAATTTGATCAAAAGAAAAAGAGGAAGCACTCACCGACGAAGAGAAAAATTACGGCGGACGGTGGAACGGCGAAAGCGACTGGGATTTCCACTGAACTAAGTTTCTGTTTGTTTCTCACTTTCTCTTTCTCGTTTCCAAATTTCAATTTATACGTTTGATTTTTCCCTCTGAGCTATATTTTATTATATATCTAGAAGAAAAAAAAACGATGCCTTTTAATAGGCAAATGAAAACTGAACTTCGTGATTTGGTTTTGTTTTAATCTCTAACTGATGCTTATCCAAAAACAAAAAAAAAACTCTAACTGAATTTTGGAAAAATTCAACTAAGTTAAAAGATATATTCAAGTCTAATTCAGAGTTTGTTTGTTTTTAAAACGTTTTCTACTTACAATATATTAAAATAAACTTCTATTAAAAATTCAAATTTGTCGTTACTACTTTTAATGGTGTTTCAAGATTTGCGCCCTTAAATGTAATTTTAACTCTAAACTAATATAAAAAAAAAAACAAAACAAAAATAGAAAAAACAGATAAGCATAAAAGAAATTTTCCCATAAAAATAGCAACAAAAACCACATCTCTAAACAAAACAAAAAAAAAAAAAAAAAAAGAAGAAGAAGATAAGCATAAAAGAAATCTTCCCATAAAAATAACATATCAATACAATCTATTTTAACTTCAAAAATAGGGAACCAAAAACATTTATTTAAAATAAATTTACGCATAAAAATAGGAACAAAAATCACGATAAAAGATACATGTCAAAAATAGTAACTTAATCTAACATATAAAAACTTATAGAAAAAAATACTGTAGATAATAGAAGAACCTAATAAAAAAATACTTATTTATGAGCTTAAAAATAAAACAACATAAAAATAGAAACAAAAACATGCGTAAAAACACTTATGAATTAACATAAAAGTTTATTTATAAGTTATAACAATAAACTATTTCCATAGGCTTAAAAATAAGCCAAATTCAAACGGGCCAATATATTAAAAGGTATTACTACTAAAAATCTTAATTGTCTTCAACAATTCTTAAAAATATTTCAAATCTTCTATTTCATAAAAAAAAAAAAACTATATTTTTCAATTTACTATTTTTTTATATAATAGTTAAATTCTACTCTAATTTTGTTTATTCTTATATAAAAAATATAGGAGAAGTGTATTATTGAGGAATATATATTATAATAATTACAGGATAAATATTTTTCATTATAGTTAAAATGTCATGAGACAAGTGTTGATCAATAATTTTATAAAAAAAAAAGAAACTGTTGATCACTAATATATAAAAAATTGATAAATAGTTTTTTTTAAAAAGACAATTAGTTATTATCGATAAATATAAAAAAAAGGGCAAATATTATTCACTCATACATAAAAATATTAGATAAATATTTGTCATTAATAATTAAAATTTATTAATAAAATATACATGAGACAATAACTTTAATAATTTTTTCATTCATTTAACAAATTTATATAAAACTGCACAATTTATATTTTAAATATATTTTATAACATATTTCTAAATATTTTATTCTAAATAAATTTTATACTTTACTATAATATCAATCTTAAATATAAAAAAAAAAAATCAATGGACATGAGTTTTCATAAATATATATTTTTATTTTAAAAAAAACAACAGAAAAATGAATTCTCATCAATAATAAATATAAAAAAAAACAAGACAAAATATTTATCACTGATACATAAAAAGGAATTCAATAAAAAATTCATACACGGGACAATTGCTTTAATAAAAAAAGAGGGAATTGAATAATAAATATTTTTTATTATTAATTATAATTTATTATAAAAAAATCATACACGGGATAATTGCTTTAATAAAAAAAAATTAATCATACACGAGACAATTGCTTTAAAAAGAAAAAAGGAATTGAATAATAAATATTTTTTATTATTAATTATAATTTATAACACAATCAATTTGATATTTTTTTTCTTATATATTGAAATATTACTTGGAATTTGTTGAAGAAAAAAATAATAATTTGCGTCGAATCTTTTATCGCTACTTTTCGGTCTCCAAATCGGTCTCTATAGCAACCGATTTAGCAACCAAAATATTTTTTGATTTGAAGCTCAAAAAACAGTCGCTAATTCGGTCTCTATAGCGACCGAAATATTGGTTGCTGATTATCGGTCTCCATTTCGGTCTCTATAATATAGTAGCGACCGAAATAGCAACCGAATTTTTTTTTAATTTACGTTCAAAATATCAGTCTTTAAATCGGTCTCTATAGTGACTGAATTTTTTTTGTCTCTAATTCGGTTGCCAAAATCAATTTTTCTAGTAGAGATTATTATATTAAAAATAATTTGCAGCAAAAAAAAAAGCAAGGAGATGATGTAATCTTTTACTTTTTTTTTACAATATTATATATATATATATATATATATATATATATATATATATATATGACTTCTAAATCCGTGAAAAAAAATTAATTAAATTATGAGTTGTAACAAAAAAGGCATCAAATTCATAATTCGAACAGGGCATCTAAAATCTCAGAGACAGCCCTGCATTTTCTCCTGGATCCAGGAACATAGAGGCTAAACACTATAGGTCTAATAAGGCTCATTCTTGAAGCATTCACTCTCAAAGCTACAATAGCTCGCCTCAAATTCCAGAAGATCCTAACATCTTTGCGATATTAAAGTGTCTTCAATAGGAGTGTTCAAGAGTCCGAGTGACTCATTTAACCCGGCGACCCAAGGCAACGCAACCCGTAATTTATGCGAAACCATCCAAGTTTGAATTGTTGCCTAAAAATAAGATAGGGGACGATTTTCGCGTATTGCTAGCTAGTTATGTTTTGAGATCGCCCTATAAGCGTTCCCTAAAATCTAATAGGGGACGATTTTTAGCTGTAACAATAACATTTATATGGAAACAATCGATAATTGTCCCCTTAGATGTTTTTGGGGTCAGTTTTGAAGTGATGTACTATTTCCAACAAAGGTAACGATTATAAAAAATGTGCCCAAAGAGCAAAGAAAAGCGTTTCCTAAGACAATAGGCACCGCTCGCATATAAGACACTTGAAAAATGTCCCCTATACTTTTAGACAACAATTTTGAATTGTTTGTTAGAGGCAATAAATGTTGTAGTGATAATTGTTAAGTTTTTTATTTTTGATAATTAAGTTTTAAATTTCAATGTTAATCTTGAAGTGTTTTATTTAAATAAATCCAAGTTATGTTTAAGAACCTGTTAACCTAACCCAAACCAACCAATTCATCGCTGAATTGGGTTTAATTGACATAAAACATGCGGGGGTTTTATCCAACCCAAACCAATTAATATAAATTTGATTGGATAAGATAACTGGGTTGGACAAAACTGCCACAACCAAACCCGTGAACACCCTAGTCTTTAGTGCACGACATTGATGGTCTCGCTTTTGTATAATGGCTGCCCTTCAATGCCACCCAACAGTGATCTATCCCCCTTTACATAAGGTGTTCACTGCCAAACCCTCAAAGCATGCAACTTCTATCTTAAGAATCCCGCACTTCACATTTTCATACTAATTTGACCGTCAGAGTATTCACAAACATCTCTAACCAACTTCAACATGGATGGGTCACTCCTAAATGCCGGCCGCCGATTCTCATCGCTCCATATCACTAATCTTATATAATAATTTAAATCAATAATCTAATGTGCATATGGATGATTTTAGTTCTTAAAATGGAGAGACCAGAGAAGTACACCCATTATACTTTATTTCGTGTGAGTGTAAATATTTAATTGCTATTTGAATGTCTCTCCTATATTTGGAGTGATTTTTTGCTGGTCACACTGCAATTATATAGCAAAAGGTTAACACTATTACACTAACAGAATCTTCTGAAACTTACACTCGTGTCTTTTAGGTTGGTTGAACAATTTGATCCTTTTCATGAGTTTAAGAATTTGTTACTCTTTTTCTGCCATTACTGGCCCATATGCTTAGCCTAATTTGAAGGCCAATTAAATGCTGTGGACATGCAGTGATAATAAAACCACCTCATTTTCCACATTATATATAGCATAGATGTTGATTTAAAATAGAAAAGGAAGAAAAAAAGTAGAGTGCTTAATTGTTAACATTAGGAACAGGACAACAACTTAAATTGCATTGAAGGAAGTGGGATCACATAGTAATTGGGCAATAACAATGATTTAGAAGTTTGTCCCTTTAGTCTTCCACGCCAATGGCTTAGATTCCTCTATAGCATGACTTGTTTGTATCTTAGATTAAGACCAATATGGTGTGGTAGAGTCTATGACAAATGTCTTTAAGTGCAATTCAATGATAGAAGGATATATGCAACATTATTTATATATGTTGAGACTTAGGTTTGAACTTCTTTTTCGCACTTAGTGTGTGTGTGTGATTTTTACCACTAAGAGTGTATGATAGATTATTTATTTGTTGAGACTTTGTTTTCAAGTATGAGTATATGAAAAAAAATAATTAATCAAGATACCCTAAATAAATTTTGATATCTCCATCGATTAATTAATCTACAGACTATGGTAAATGGTAAAGCTCTTCATTTGAGTGATTAAATGATTTTCGCATGTACATCACTTGTTTTATAGACGCCTAACCTCTCCAACGAAGCGCTTTGAAAAAGTTATTAATTGGATTTGATCAATAACTCAATAAATTGTATTATTAAATTTCAACAATAATCTATTTATTAAATACCAATTATCTAAAATTAATTATTAATTACAAGTAATTAATTAAATTATAAAATTATTGTACTATTTTTTAAAAAAGTTAATAATTCAAAAAGTAATTTTTTAGACTTAATAATTCAAAAAGTAATTAAAACTAAAAAATGTACCTACAGAAAAAACATTGTCAATTTTTAAGAACTAAAAATTATTTAAAGTAATGATAAAATTACATAATTTAAACGACAACAACCTAATCTTGTTTCTTTTTTTTTTTAAAAAAAACCTAATCTTGTTGACCAAGACTCCCAATACGTTGGCAAATATGTTCCATAAACAAAATTAGTAGGATGCATATGAAAGCACTCAATTCTATGGATATTCATTTCATTAACACCGCAATGGTGGTGCTATTTAGTAGGATGCTAAATAAGAAAAGTACTCCATTGTACATGTCATAGCTAGTCCCCTAACACTTAGATGATAGAAGGGTACATCATACATTATTTCCTAAAGAAATTACAAAATATTAATTACTTTAAAGAAAATCAAGATCAATATTGCTATACTTTTCATTTACGTTGAAAAAGGGCTACACATCTTTAAACATGTGCAGTGTGGGATATGAAGCTTCACTCAGCATCTTGTGGGGGTCCCCATGTGTGAATTTGTTTTATGTTTTGCACAAATTGGAAGGCCCTATTCATGAGGATCATATAGTAACCGGAAGTTCTTTTTTTTTTTTCTCACATGACAGTCATGCAATGTTAGGTAAAAATTATAATAGAGATATGGCAAGTGTATGTTTTGCACAAATTGGAAGGCCCTATTCATGAGGATCATATAGTAACCGGAAGTTCTTTTTTTTTTTTTCTCACATGACAGTCATGCAATGTTAGGTAAAAATTATAATAGAGATATGGCAAGTGTTAAATATGACATGATTAGTAGCATCCACCTATATTATATTATTTAGGGGTCGAGCCTAAATGTCATCCTAATTGTGAAATAAAATTGTATGCGGTTCAGTTGGTTTTTAAAAAATCATCGAAACCAAATCAAATCAATGCAGTTAGGATCGGTTCGGTAATTGCGGTTTACCGTTTACACTATAATTAAAATGTACTGAAATTAAATTAAATTAAACTAAACAAAAGAAGTGGTTGCAATTTAAATGCATGCTCTTTCTTTTTTTTGAAACAGCAAAAAGATTCATAAAAATCGGGGAACATCCAAACTCACACTCAGTCAACTTGGGTTTTCCCGTCAAAGCGGATATGATTTGGAAGGGTATCCACGGGTCTGAGTTTTATTGTCATGTCTACCCATAAGGTAGTAAATAATTGAATAATGAAACTATCAAGACTTGTTGTGAACTTTGTTTCAATGATATATTTGTCCATTGTTATTGAGCTGTGTATATTGGAAGATAATAGAAACTTAATGTGATTTTAGTAGTATTGGAATATAATAGAAACTTAATGCAGTTTTAGCGATTGACCAATGTGTTTGCAGTTCGTGGTTCAATAAAAAAATCATCCAAATCAAATATGATTTTTGCGATTTGAATTAATTTAGTTTACAATTTTACTTTTGTATTGGTTCAGATACGATTATCCCTAGAATCTAAAGATAAATGTGTTTGTTTGTACACTCATTAATATTATTTGTAAAAAGATTGGATTGAAATATTATTTAGTAATATACAAAATTAATTTTATAATATTAGAAGTTCAATGAAATTAAGTAAAGACATTCTGAATGTAATTGGATGAAACGGTAATATCACTTTCAATTCAACTAGAGATTATAAATTGATTTTAACCATAAATACTCTTAAAAAGAGAATTTTAACGTCTGTTGTATTCCTCGATTCGAGAGATTAGACCAGTTTTCTTTTTTTGTTTTTTGTTCTTTTTCTTGACTTCCTTGGCCATCTTATACCAAAAAAGTTTATCTACAATATTTGATTTATCATATAAACAATGGATTTATAGTTACGTATATATACAAGGATTAGGTTAAGACGTGATTTGGTGTGAGGATATAATATCAGCGGTGAAAATTTAGTGTATAAAAGGGCGAAGTCTAGGGTGCATGACCTTCACAGGTCTCGTACCATACATGAGTGGTATGATCTTCTTTTTCTTTTTTTTTTCACAAGGGTTATCCTCTTTTTTTTTTCGTTTTTTCTTACCAAGGTGTAGAGCTGACAATAGACCGAATCAATTCGAAAAAAGTTTAAGACTTAAATCGATAATTAATTTGTTGAACTTGGTTCATGAACTAAATGAGCCGAATTTGGGCTAAATATTTAAGTTCGTTAATTAAATGAATTAAACTTGAGCTATATATGGTTTGACTTGTTTGGTTTACGAGTTGACTCGGTTAAATATATAACACTTCAAAATTTGGGTCATGCTAACTAGTGCCCGGGGCACTAGTTAAGGGTATCAAAATGATAATTTTTGCATTGAAAACATCAATATTTTTACTTTTTAAATATTGATTGCACAATTTTTGAGGTAGATTTACTAATTTAAATATCCTTAACTAGTGCCCCCGGGGGCACTAGTTAGCATTTTCCATTTTAAAATAACACTCAATATATATTTTTAAATAACACTTGATATTATGATCAGTTCAAAACACGGGCTTGATTTAGTTCTTAACGTTGTAAGATATTATCCTCTTCTGTTATACCTCTTTGAATATTTTTTTTGGTACACGATTTCTTTGAATATTTTAATTAAACATTTTATAAATATAATTATGATGTGACCCTAAGGTTATGGTTCATTACATTTTCCACGTGCTTAATTTAATTCTTCATAACTTGAAATTACACTCTTCTAATAGATCACCTAAGTCTGAGTTGAGTCGAGTCGAACCTGTCTGAGCTCGATTTGATAAGAATTGGTTCGGCTCAAAACTCGGCTTGAGTTCAATATAAACTTTTTTTTTCAACTCGAGTTCCTCTAGTTTAGAGTTCACGAGCAGTTCGGTTCGACTAATTAGGTTCAGTTCGTCTTAAACTTGAAACTCAACTCAATAGTTCGACATAATTTTTTTCTTTCTATTTTACTCTCCATTATTGCATATACACTCTGATGTGAGACTATTTATTTTCCAAATTCGTAATTAAAACACATCGTTATGCATGACGTTGTCTATAAATTTTAATGTTATTACTAATTTTATCATATTATTGTTAAGTGTTTGTCTTAATTTTTTTAAAGTATTGCATATATTGTCTATTATCTAAATGTATAAAATCAAATATATATCTGGAAATTAAAAGAGAATTAAACATATAAATTTATAAAATCAAACATATATAAATTTTAAATTATTTTTAAAGTGTTATTTTTACTCAAGCCAAATTATATATAGCTCAAGTTCATTTAATTTAGGGGGGGGGGGGGGGGGGGGGGGGGGGGGGGTAGCTCAATATTGATTAAACTAGTTAAGCTAAAAATTAAGTGGTTGGAGGTCTAGGGTTCAAATTCAAGTCCTGGCAAGGAGAAAAACTAAATTAACATTGTAAGTAGAAGAGTGTAATTTCTTAAGTTATGAAGAATTAAATTAAGCGGGTGTAAAATGTAATGAACCATAACCTTAGTCTCACATCGTAATTATATTTATAAAATGTTTAATTAAAATAATCAAAGAGATCATATATAACAGAAGATGGTAATATCTTACAACGTTAAGAACTAAATCAAGTCCGTGTTTTGAACTGATCATAATATGAAGTGTTATTTAAAGATATATTTTGGAATATTATATATTTAACCGAGTCAACTCGTGAACCAAACAAGTCAAATTATATATAGTTCAAGTTTAGTTCATTTAATTAATGAACTTAATATTTAACTCAAGTTCGGCTCATTTAATTTATAAACCAAGTTCAACGAATTAATTGTCGATTCGAGTCTCAAACTTTTTTCGAATTGGTTCGGTGAATTATCAGCTGTACACCTTGGTGAAAAAAAAAAGGAAAAGAAGATCATATAACTCATGTATGGTACGAGACCTGTGAAGGTCATGCACCCTAGACTTCGCCGTATAAAAGTTGACATCTATTTCACCGTTGTCGGTGACTTGCATGTGATGACACAGTAGGTGGGTGTTTATTATTGGGGTAAGGTCATTTTGATCCTCAAAATGCAATTCGCTATCATTTTGATCCATGAACGAAGAAAAGCTATAAAATTGTCTTTCAATGTTAACTCCGTCAGTCGATTAGGTCCAAAGCGTTAAATATATATTAAATATGATGATATGATATTATGACTATAATATTTTATTAATTTTCTTACTTTTAATGTCAATTTGACTTCTTTTTTTTGGTCTTAGAATAAGTGGTAATCCACTGAAATTAAACTCACACACAACTGTGAGGTCCCGGGTTCGAATTCGGATCATGACGTCCGGCCTAGCAATTTTGACATTTGCCAGTTGAGCTAGAACTTCTAGACAATTTGACTTTTATTTTAATTAACATTAATTTAAAAAACAAAAACACATAATAAAACACAACAAACTAAAATTAATAAATTCAAATCAAAACAAATTCATACCCACATTATAATTCATCACCGAATTCATAATTAAACAACAATTGAAATCAATATTCTTGTATCTCTCATATCCCCAAAATTTAAACGAGGAGAATAAACGAGAAGTAGAAGGAAAAAAAATTCCTCTTCCAAAATTTCACTGCCTCACTTCAATTGCAAGCGTTCATTGCTATTTTAGTCTTCTTTCTCTTCCACACTCAGATTCTAATTCAACCACTTTTAAACTATTTATGTTTATTCATTCGATACAATTATTTTATTTTATTTTTGCATTGTTTTGAAGTGTTGAAATATAGAAAACTTCAATTTTCAAGTGGTAGTGGTGTACCCAGTTTGAAGTAGAGAAACTTCACTATGTATGTTGGATTGTATTTAATTCTATCTCTAATCTCTTTCCTCTTCAACATATTTGGAAAAGAGCATTGCTATTTAGTAAGAATTATTTTAGAGAAGAAATGCAAGAATAACACATGACATTATTTTATAGGATGATGTAATTTTAATCTCCTCTTTTAGTGGAAATCATGGGGGTAGTTGATGTAAACAAGGGTGAAGATTTATTCTTGCAATTCTTCTCTAACGGCCAACATAAACAAAGAAACAATAAATTGCCAAGATCCTTATTAGAAAAGAAATCATATCTAGAAGAAGAAATAAGATCTAGAAAGAATCAAATCATTTTCATTCCTTTGCAACAAACCCAGAATTACAATAGACATTCATGAGTTCTACATTATTGATGATAAACCCATAATTAATTTTTTTTTACATATTGTTGATAAAACTAGAATTTTTCTTTTTATGATGTTTGATTTTGAGAAATAAAATTTTGGCACTTGGTGTTGTTCTTGTTGAAGAAGTGGTAAAATATGGTGATGAGTTTGGTTTTGTTATACCTTTGTGTTGGACAAGAAGATGAATTGTAGGTAAGCGATAACCTTTTGTGATGAATTTTAGTGAAAAATTCTGGGTTTTTTTGTTATACCTTTTTTTTTTCTGAAAAATTCTGGGTTTGATATTTGTTGGGGATGAGTTTTTTTTTAATTTATTGTGTTTTATTGTGTTTTTAAATTAATGGAAAATAAAATAAATGTCAAAAGGACATTAAAAGTAAGTAAATTAATAAAATATTATAGTCATAATGCCATATCATCATATTTAACAGATATTTAACGTTTTGAACCTAATTGACTGACGGATTTAATATTGAAGGACTGTTTTGTAATTTTTTCTCAATGAGGGATCAAAATGACAGAGAATTGCACATTAAGGGACCAAAATAACTGTTTCTCCGTTTATTATTAGAAGAAACAAATTCTTTCCTATAAAAACGAAAAAGAAAGAAAGAAACAAATTTGATATAAGGGTTCTAAGATATATGAAAATGAATACCTCAATGGGACAATAAGAAAAGTCTTAAATATCATTTATGTTTCTATATGTTTATGAATTTTTGATTTTAGTCTGTATTTTTTTCTGTTGTAAACAAGTCATTGTATGTTCGTGAATTTTTTGTTTTAATCCTTAAGTTAAAATCTGTAGGAAAATTTGCAGTTTTCGTGCAAATTTCCCTGCGAATTTTGACTTTAGGGACTAAAACCAAAAATTCACGAACATACAAAGACTTATTTGCAACAAAACAAAATACAGTTACTAAAACCAAAAATCCACGAACATACACAAACCAAAAAATTATTTAAGCCTTAAGAAAAATCATAAAGGATCTCTCGGATAAAAGATTTGGACTTATATGGATTGGTTTAAAGTTCTCTATTGATATAGAATATTGTGAAATTATTATTTGTGATAACTTATAAAAAATATTTTATGTTATGATCATGAGTTATTTTCAGTTTGATTTTATAAATTCTTTATGATATTTTTTTATGTATTTTTTTTTATTGATAGCTTATAAAAACAATGTAATTTATAATTTATATTTATACCAATATATAAAGAGAATATTATTTTTTTGGTGTAACTTTTCTTATTGTTATTTTTTCCATTTACTCTATTAAAAATGGTTTTGGCTAGAAATATGGGAGGATAAAAAAATAAATTAGGGGGCACGAAGCAAGAAATTTGGAGGGGTGCACGAAGCAATTTCATTGTTTATGTACTATAACTTCTTTCACTTCTCCCACATATATATATATATATATATATATATATATATATATATATATATATATGATAAAACTTATATCCAGATCCATACATAAAATCAATATATCAATATAGGATAAAACTTATGCTGTTCCTCACACATAATATGAAATAACTGCCCCACCTTTTCTACGGGACCCATAAAATCAACAAATTTTGGTTTGTATTTTGTGCAGCACAGTACAAACAGTTTTTAAGGAACAGTATATAAGTTTTTTTTTTTCAATATATATATATATATATATATATATATATATATATATGGGTGTTGCTAACATACTCCCATCTAAAAACATGTGCAAGTATGTTAGCAAGCCAACTCCCACCATATATTTACCAAACACCCAACTCTATTTATATAAATCAATTTGAATAAAAGGATAAATTTGTAAATTGCATTTCATTCTATTTTAAAATTAAAATATTAAAAACATGTTTCCTTAATTTTAGTAAATATTTCATAGACACATGCTAACATTAATTTTTAATTAATTCTAATAGAATTATGTATAAAAACAACTCAATCCAATCCAAATGTACAAAGACAACCCCTAAACCTCCCAATAATATTCTTTATGGCCACTCAAACAAATATCCAACTTAAAAAGCTTATGTAAATTTAATAGTCAATGAAAAATAATTTCATGCGGTTTTTTCAAAATAAAATTTGCAAGAAAATATATACATGTTTTTTATTAAAAAAAGTTCCTTTGTTTTCAAAGGAAAATATGTAGGAAAATCGAGAAACTATTTTTAATGATTAACTTTGTTTCCTATGAAAATCGTAATTATCTCCTACAGATTTACCTTTGAAAAAATCTGCAGCTAAATATAATGTTTCTTGTAGATTTTCTTACAAATTCGTAGGAAATTTTAAAATATATTTTTTTCTGCAGATTTACGTTGTCTTTCCTACGAATTTACCTTCGAAATAATCCATATGAAACATTAAAATATATATTTTATTTCCTATAGATTTACGTTGTCTTTCCTACGAATGTACCTTCGAAATAATCCATAGCAAATTGTAAAATATATATTTTATTTCCTACAGATTTACATTGTTTTTCCTACGAATTTAGTTTCGAAATAATTCGTAAGAAACCATTTTAATATAAAAAATATAATGTTTCTTGTGAATTTTTTTTACAATACTTTAATAGAAAAGAAAACCGTAAGAAACAATGTTAATTATTAATTATGAAACATTTACTAAAATTAAGGAATCATGTTCCAAATATTTTGTTTTGAAATAAGAATAAAATATAAATTTACAAAACTAACCTTATGACTTATGTTGGTTTGTATGAATATAATTGGTTTTTAAGTATATATATATAGTGGGAGTTGGCTTGCTAACATACTCCCACATGTTTTTAGGTGAGAGTATGTTAGCAATCCAATATTTTGTCATAAATTTGCTCTTAATTTTTATATTTCTAAACCTAACTATAAATATTGTTTCTTTTTCTCCAAAAGCTTCTCACAAATTCGTTTGCTATTTTCCACAACCAATCCACAAATTCATTTGTTAAATTATAAAGGGTAAATAGGTCTTAACCCCCCTGCAATATAGGCGACATTTGCAATACCCCTAGGAAAAAAAAATTAGGATTCCCACCTTGCAAATTTTTTTTAATTTGCCTTACTCCCCTTGCCCGACACATGGCATATGACGTGGATGGAATCTCCACGTGGCACCACCAGATGGTGCCACGTGGAAATTATTAAAAAAAATTAAAAAAAACACATAATATTTTTTTAAAATGCCAACTCATTTAATTTTTAATTTAAAAAAATAACAAATTAGAAAAAATGATAATAAAAAATAAACAAGTAGTCCCTTTGAGGTTGGTCAAGACGTCAAGCAATGAATATAAGATCTAACAACAACAACAACAACAATAACAATTTCACAAACCCAAAACCTTTCTAATCCCTTTATAACAACAATTTCACTAACCCAAAACCTTTCTAACAACAACAATTTCATCCAAAGCTTGAAATTTTTCAATCACTAACCCAGAACTGAGAACTCATAGATAATTTCACTTATTTTGTCATCGTCAATTTCCTTTTCCTTTTCGATTTCCGTCACCGTCAATTTCGATTTCCTTTCCGCCTCCCCAGTGTTACATAGAAGGGCTGTTTTGGCTAGGAGACAAGGGAAGAGGAAATTGCGGCGATACTATAAGGGTTGTTTCTAGCATATTGAAAACTTATTGTTCCTCTTTGCAAATTTAAAGCAATTTACAACCAAAACCCATACACATTCTGTAGGTCCCGATCCCGTTGATTGTTAAGTTTTTTGATATTTTTGAGTTCGGATTTGAATTGAGGACGAAATTTTAAGGGGGGCTTGGGTTAACATTTTTTAAAAATGGAGGAGTTTGGTAACTCCGGCGCGGTGGCGCCGCCGTCTCTCCCGACGACCACCGCGCCGGATTCTGGAAAACTTATGAACAAGTGTGAGAGAGAGAACGGAAGAGAGAGAGGGGAGGGCTCAAATGAATTTATTTCCTTTGAAAAATCTTAACAACATTTTTCTAATTTTTTTTTTTAAAATTAAAAATTAAATGAGTTGGCATTTTAAAAAAATATTATGTGTTTTTTTTAATTTTTTTTTAATAATTTCCACGTGGCACCATCTCCATCGACGTCATATGTCATGTGTCGGGCAAGGGGGGTAAGGCAAATTAAAAAAAATTTGCAAGGTGGGAATCCTATTTTTTTTTCTTCCTAGGGGGTATTGCAAATGTCGCCTATATTGCAGGGGGTTAAGGCCTATTTACCCAATTACAAAATAATGACGAATAAAATTAACCTGATTTTCGAAATCAACCAAACTAATGAGAGTTTGAATATTGTAGTTCGTGTAATTCGGATGGGGTTGGTGCGCGATGTGTCCGGCAACAATGCACCATTTTATTTGGATATGATACAAATGGATTCAACTGTAAGAACTATTTTATATGTTTAAATTTCATTTACATTGAGTTTTAATATATTTTTCGTTGTAATATATTATTCCATTGTCTTTTTGTTTAGGGAAACAAAATACAGGTACAGTGCGTCGCACTCTGATTTATAAGTTTGAGAAAGACCTTAAGGAAGGTGTTGTTTACTCGATTAAAAATTTTGGAGTTTGTTGCAAACGGTGGATGATACCGTACTACTAGGCACGAGTAAAAATTAAACTTTCAATTCCACACGAAGATTAAACTTTGCAACTTGAAAAAAGTTCCTTCTAATATATATTTGATTGAAAGTCCTGTTCCAACATTTGCTCCTGACTATGATACAAATTATCTTTATGGTAAGAAATTTTAGTACGTTATGTATTAGTTTTGTTGTTTTTGTCGTTATAAGGTTGATATATGATATTACTAATCGTGTGTATAATCATATTTTTTAGACATTATGGGAATGTTAACCGACATTGGAGCTCCAAAGGAGTATGAACGCAATGATTTGAAGACTAAAATGGTTGCAATTCAGTTGAACTATGATGGGTTAGTATCACATGTGTTTTTTTTTTTATCTTACTTGATCTATCACAAAATATTAAAATGTTTTATTAAATTCATGAATCATATAGGTTCAAGTTTAATGTTACCCTATTTGGTCAATATGCTGATGAGTTGAATGCATTTGTTGCTGCTGGCAAAACTGAAAACACAATAGTCGTTGTGTTAATGGCCAAAATCAAGTTGTGGCAAGGTATTTATTTGTTGACTATAAAAAAAAAAGTTATCTATTTTATTTTATTTTTCGTTGTAAATATAAACTTATAAACTCTTACAAATGTGTTTTTTTTATAGGAACTACAACAATTCAAAATTCTTTTAATTCAACTAAGTTGTTGTTTAATCCCGAGTTCATAAGTGTCACTGATTTGAAGAAAAGGTATGCATAACAATCGTTGTGTATATTTTGCTTCTTTATTTATGTAACACTCCGATTTTCAAAGACTAAAAAGGGGCATTAATTTATTTTTTTTATTTTTTTTAAACAAACAGAGCGCGCATAAATTCGTGACGAGCCGACATTAATCATACAACATGACTAATTATTTATTAGTACATCCCAAACATCGGTATAGTACTAATCATACATAAAAGTGTTTTCGGGAAGCAAAGTGTGTAGCTGAATATTTACAGTACAAAAGACAACCGTCTAAACCACAAGTATAAGTATTCAGATACAATTATCCAAAATAGTCAGAATACTACGCCTAACCAAAGGCACGGTGTACAAGACACACCGGCACACAATCTAATATGATCCGCCACGCCACTCGATCACTGAGGGCTCAAGAAGCCACTAACGTCCTCACGACCCACGGCCTCGGACAGGAATCCATCGTCTAGGTGAGGGTAACCTATTCATGTTTCATTGTAAGGGTCACCACAAGTAACACATAATACAAATAACAATTATGGGAAAAAGCGAATAAAACACTTAGCAAATTCACATCACATGCATAATATAATTAAATGCACACTCAGCCTATCAATGCAGACTCTACATGATCGTGATCACCCTAACCGGGACTGTTTCACATGCATGAATTCCGAAATTTAACCTCTCCGCAGAGAGTCGTAGGTCCATCCCCTACTATACCCCGCAGGGCCAATCAATAAAATCACAAAGGATTAAGGTGGATCCACTCACGCAATCACACCTCGTGGTCCACTCACGCAACCACTTATTGGACTCAATAAAAATCCCGCAGGATTAAGGTGGACCCAATCACTGTCAGTCGCACCCCGTGGCCCATCACGGTCACCACGTACTATGAATGCATGAGCATATGATTCCCCATATATGCTAATGCAACAAATACATACATTTCAAGCATATGTAATCCAATCACATGTTCATACATACATTCTCAAAATCATATGTAAACAACGCAAGTATTTTTAAACAATTTCTCATCACGAGAATACATAATATATACATGCCAGGCACACCAATTCATCACAAACAACAAGCATACAACCATGCTAATAAGAGAAAATAATGACAGAATAAAGGTGCCCTTACCTCGGCAAGCTTCCACTAACTTTTCTCGTGTAACTCTACAATTCGCGTTACCTAAAATTAAGCAGCGTACAATCAATAAAATACTCCCCATATATGCTATCGAAACGAAACTTGTTCTCAAAACTCTAGAAGGGTTTAAGGTACTTTCTAAAACTCTCCCATAGTGATTTCGAGTTCTCCTTGTAGTGATTAAAATTTCACGAAGTTAAAGATACTATTTTCGCTATACGAAATTCATTTTGTTTTCAAAACATACCAAGAACCACTATTGTTTTCAACCTCAAAGAAATCATTTTCACACAACAAAACCATTTGAAAACAAACTAAAAACTCTTCAAAAATATTTCAAAGAAATCAGAGTTTTCTTGCATCGCTAGTTACAAGTTTTCTCTCCAACTAAAAACCCTATAATCATTCTTTTAAAACCTATGATCATTCACTAATATCATGATCATTTTCTTATCATTGTGGACATAGAAAATTTTGAAATCTCACATCCATTTCCCCCCTTTTTGCCTCGGCCAAGAATTTGAAAAACACATTATCACTCAAAATTTTTCACTTCCAAAAGAATAGTAATATCCTATAATACCTCAACATCATTTACCCTAACAATCCAAAACATTTTAGACCATGTAAGTTTAAGAGTGCAACCTAAGAGGGGGGGTGAATTAGGTTCTTAGTATTTTTTCGGTTATTTTAGAGATGTTTGGATTCTTTTTATTCTTCTTGAAGGTTTGTGATGAATGTATGAAAATTATGCAGAAAAATAAAAAGTGTAGGGAAGAGAAGAAGAACACAAAGGATTTATACTGGTTCTCCTCCTAACCTAAGGGTACGTCCAGTACCTTCACACCCTGTGAAGGATTTCACTATGACCTTTACAAAGTGAAACAAGAGAACAATCCTCTCTTTTTCACTCTCTTGCTTCCAACAATCCTGGACAACATGGTGATTCCCTTACAAAGTGAAACAAGAGAACAATCCTCTCTTTTTCACTCTCTTGCTTCCAACAATCCTGGACAGCAAGGTATTCACAATAAATTGAATTTTGTACAAGAGTTTGAATACAATAGAATTTTGATATACAAAGTTCTAGACTTTGTCTTCTCTTTCAATATAACAATTCAGAATTATAAAACTCAAAGTGCTCATGAAACTTTAACTTTGATATGAAAAATATGTAACAAAGTTTCAAAAAGTTTGTGATAATTTTGGCAAAAGAATTGTTATGAAAATTTGAGTGAAAGAGGTGATTTGATCTTAGAAAAATTATGAATATATAGAGACTTTTTGGAATTGTTCATGAAGCAATGCAATTGTTATTATAATAAACAATGCCAAAAAGAAACAAATGAAACAAGACAATGTTTCATGAAAAATGGCGTGACTTTATTTTATTTTAAAATCTGCCTAGAACGTTTCACATCTGTTGTTACGAAAACGCAGATGTAAAAGGTTCTGTATTTAAAATTTCCAAACGTTGCACTGTTTCACAATGCAAACAGCACCAGACTTTTTACATCTATTGGACGGAATCTCAGATGTAAAATGTGCTGACAGCTTTTCTTAAAAATCAAGTTTTAATATTTTTTAAAAGCTTGCTTCATATGGACTTTTATATTTAACTTAGAAATTTATTTGTTATTGATTATTAAAATAATTTTAAGTCAAAATACTTTTCAAAGACTTTTATGCATTATTGTAATAATAACTTTAGAAAAGTTTATATGTTTATTTGTGAGCACTTAAAGCTTATAATAATGAAATGTATATTGTACATATGATAAAAATATATCTTGATCAAGATCTTCATGAGATAAAATTGATTGTTTCAATCTTGAACTCTTGAGCCATAATCCATCTTTATCTTATTTTTGCATATTTGTCTTCATCAAAATATTCTTCAATATAAAAGCTTGTTTTCACATTCTCCCCCTTTTTGATGATGACAAATGCATACTTGAAGTTTGTGAGTTTTCCGAAATACTCCCCCTAAGATGCATGTCTCCCCCTCAATCCATAACTTGTTCTTAAGTTTGAAATTCTTGATGTACCTGAATGTCAAGGAGACAAGGAAAACACACATACATATATACATCTCTCTCCCCCTTTTGACATTATCAAAAAGAAGGGAAAGATGAGTGAAATACTTGATGATTTAGTCTTTACCATGAGGCTTTTTATATGTTTTGGCTATGAATATTCTCTTTTATGTTGTCTTCATCAAAACAAATTGTTGGAGATGACAACCCGATGAAACATTGATAATCTTTGCTTATCCTAACAGTGTTAACTCCCCCTTGATATTTTAATGAGAGTATTGTTGAAATATTGTTTGCTACAATTGTTAGAAAAAAAAACATACATATACATAGACATCTTCTCCCCCTTTGTTATTAGCAAAAAGAATGAGGAAAAGACTTGAAAATTTATGAATTCTTCTACCTATGAGTTTTACCTCATTATTGGCTTCAACTCAAGCAAGCATTTATCCCTAGTGAACTTGATTTTGAAGCATTTGTCACAAAGTTGGCTTATACTTAGAAGATTGTACTTTAGTCTTTATACATAAAGAACATCTTCAATGGATGTGAAAGGTGGTGTTCCAACTTTGTCTATGCCAATAATTTTTCCATTGTTGTTGTCTCCAAAAGTGACATAACCCTTGACTTTAAGCACTAGATATGAAAATTTGCTTATATCAAAAAAGATTTGAAAATTTGTGTACTTCTCCCGTCATATGCTTGAAGCAACCACAATCGAGATACCAGAGATTTGTAGTGGTTTTCAAGCAAACCTACAAAACAAATTAAGTTTTGTTTGGTACTCAAGTTGCTTTGGGTCCTTCATAATTAGTTCCTTTCTTTACCCACACATAATGCCCATTTAGTACACTAAAGTTTCTTACATAACAAGCATTAGGTGTATGGCCACTTATACCACAATAAAAACAAGTAGGAACAAAATTACTTCTATATCTAGGAACATATGATTTCCTTTTAGGATATCTCTTCTTAGGGTGATAATGAACAGTTTGTGCTTTATTCACTTTCTCTTTTGTAGATTGATTAATTTCCTTAACAAAGATAGTTTTATTATTAATACTTGGTTTGTCAAATTTAGAATAACCAAGTCCACTTTTATCATTAGAATATCTTTGTTGACTAAGGATATTGTCCAATCCAACTTGTCCTTTTTCATATCTTTCAAGAACTCTTTTCAATTGAACAATTTGGAAGGAAAGTGAATCACATTCTTTGCATGTAAAATTCTGATTTTCTTTTTCAAGAAAACTTTGTTTTTCAATTTCAAAATTCTTTTCCATAATGTCAATTTTTTCTTCAAGAGATAAAATTTGTTTCTTTTGTGTTGACACCGTTCTATATAGAATTTTACATTCATTAAGTAATTCATTTATAGCACCTTGATAGTCATTATCACAAGAAGGAGATTTACTACTAACATCTTCATATTCATCATTTGAATGATATGAGTAATGCAAGGTTTGCATATTCTTCGCTTTCCGAGTCGGATGATGAACTTACTTCATTATCATCCCATGCAATATATGCTCTTTTGGGCTTTGACTCCTTTCTTCTTTTGAAACTACTTTTCTTAGCAAGTTTTGGACAATCCGTCTTTATGTGTCCTTGTTTCCCACATTTATAACAATTGATATTTTGTGTGGATGTAGATGCTTCCTTCTTGTTAAAAAATTTCTCCTTTTTCACAAAGTTAGAATAATTATTATTATTAATAAAAAATTCACTTAACCTTTTTACAAGGTGCATGAAGTTCTCGTCTTCTTCCGGATCATCTTCTTCTTTATTTTCCTTGGAATCAACCTTTAACGCAATACTTTTGGATTTTTTATCTTGAATCTCATGCTTTTCAAGTCTTTCAAGTTCTGTCTCATATTCTTGAAGTTTTCCGAACAACGTTGCGGAAGACATTTTGGATAGACTTTTCTTCTCGGATATTGCCGTCACTTTTGGTTGCCATTCCCTGGTTAACGATCTAAGCACTTTAAGATTAAGTTCATCGTTAGTAAGAGTCTTACCAAGTGCTTTTAGATGATTTGTCAAGTGCACAAATCTTTTTTGCATGTTGAGGATTGATTCTCCGGGTTGCATTCTGAATATTTCGTATTCTTGACTCAAAGTGTTTAATCTTGACCTTTTAACTTCAATGGTTCCTTCATGAGTTTCCACCAAGGTATCCCATATTTCCTTTGCCATTTGGCATTGAGAAATACAAAAAAATTCATTCATGCTAAGCGCACTTTGAAGTATATTGATTGCCTTTTTGTCATTGAGAACTTTTTTCTTATCATCTTCATCCCATGAACTTTCAATTTTGGGTGTGCCTACACCATTTACAACACTCATAGGAATAAATGGTCCATCAACAACAACCTTCCATATACCATCTCCCTGTGCTTCTAAGTGTGCCTTCATGCGGATTTTCCAAAAATCAAAATATTCACCATTGAACAATGGAGGCTTGTTACTACTACCACCATCTCTAAAAGTTGGATTTGCGGAAGCCATTCTGGATCTTTTAGGAACAAGTTACCTATAACTTGCTTTGATGCCAATTGTAAGTTTAAGAGTGCAACCTAAGAAAGGGGGTGAATTAGGTTCTTAGTATTTTTTCGGTTATTTTAGAGATGTTTGGATTCTTTTTATTCTTCTTGAAGGTTTATGATGAATGTATGAAAGTTATGCAGAAAAATAAAAAGTCTAGGGAAGAGAAGAAGAACACAAAGGATTTATACTGGTTCCCCTCCTAACCTAAGGGTACGTCCAGTACCTTCACACCCTGTGAAGGATTTCACTATGACCTTTACAAAGTGAAACAAGAGAACAATCCTCTATTTTTCACTCTCTTGCTTCCAACAATCATGGACAACAAGGTGATTCCCTTACAAAGTGAAACAAGAGAACAATCCTCTCTTTTTCACTCTCTTGCTTCCAACAATCCTGGACAGCAAGGTATTCACAATAAACTGAATTTTGTACAAGAGTTTGAATACAATAGAATTTTGATATACAAAGTTCTAGACTTTGTCTTCTCTTTCAATATAACAATTCAGAATTATAAAACTCAAAGTGCTCATGAAATTTTAACTTTGATATGAAAAATATGTAACAAAGTTTCAAAGCGTTTGTGATAATTTTGGCAAAAGAATTGTTATGAAAATTTGAGTGAAAGAGGTGATTTGATCTTAGAAAAATTATGAATATATAGAGACTTTTTGGAATTGTTCATGAAGCAATGCAATTGTTATTATAATAAACAATGCCAAAAAGAAACAAATGAAACAAGACAATGTTTCATGAAAAATGGCGTGACGTTATTTTTTTTTTAAAATCTGCCCAGAACGTTTCACATCTGTTGTTACGAAAACGCAGATGTAAAAGGTTCTGTATTTAAAATTTCCAAACGTTGCACTGTTTCACAATGCAAACAGCACCAGACGTTTTACATCTGTTGGACGGAACCTCAGATGTAAAATGTGCTGACAGCTTTTCTTAAAAATCAAGTTTTAATATTTTTTAAAAGCTTGCTTCATATGAATTTTTATATTTAACTTAGAAATTTATTTGTTATTGATTATTAAAATAATTTTAAGTCAAAATACTTTTCAAAGACTTTTATGCATTATTGTAATAATAACTTTAGAAAAGTTTATATGTTTATTTGTGAGCACTTAAAACTTATAATAATGAAATGTATATTGTACATATGATAAAAATATATCTTGATCAAGATCTTCATGAGATAAAATTGATTGCTTCAATCTTGAACTCTTGAGCCATAATCCATCTTTATCTTATTTTTGCATATTTGTCTTCATCAAAATATTCTTCAATATAAAAGCTTGTTTTCACAGACCAAATTACTAATTTTGACAAATTTTAAATTTGTTTCCTTAAGCCATAATTAACTCATTTTCTTTCCTAAACAAAACTATGATTGATCATTCTTTTAAAACATGATTATGTCTACCTAAAATGACTTAGAAAATTTTTAAAACTCTTCTTCGTCTTCACAATATGCCACGGCCAAAAGAGAGAAGTGAGGCCAACACTCAAAATTTTTCCATTACCAAACCCTAGCAATCATCTACTAGTTCATAAAGTCATTGAATTGATCAATCAAACTACTTTGAGAATCAAATCAAAATTTTCTAAAATTTGTTCATCAATTCCTCAAGAACACCAAAAATAAATTTTTTCTTGTTTCACAAAACAAACTCAATAATCTAACATCCATTTTACCACAAAGCTCATAACTAACTTGAAAAACAATTTCACAAACCAAACACTCATGGTTATGATCATTTCAAATTTTCTCATCAAAACCCTAACTTAAAATTTTGTGAAAACTTAAATTACTATGGAAATCAACACCTACTTAACTTAAATGCACTAGTTAAACCCTCATGAACACTTCTATGAAACCAAAACTAATTAAAAGCAAGTTCTAAGAATTTTCTTCTCAAGAACACAATGATCATAAACTTAATCTATAAAGAAATTAACCAACAACAAGAAGAAATAAGCTAGTTACCTTAAGAGTTGATTCTAAGCAAGTTTCCTTTGATCCAACAAAACCAAAATCCAAGCTTTTGGTGATGAAATGGAGAATTTAGGTGAAGAACACAAGGGTGGAGTTTGGCCACGGTAAGAGAGAAGAGAATGAGAGTGTTTTGTGATTGTTTACTAAGTCAACAATAGACAAACCTCCTTACTATTTAATTGGTCTTGTTGCCTCACCACCATTGGATCAAATAGTACTCCACTTTACAAGAACGAATCCTAGCCGTTGGATCAAATAGCTCATGATTGCTTTTTGATAATATCTAGATATTTTAACTTTACGCTACTCAGCTCTCGCGCTCGCTCGCAGGCGAGTCGTACTTCGCTAACGGTATAACTTGCGAAAAATAGAAAATCCACGAAGTAAAAGTTCGCCGTAAACCATTTCTAAAAAATATCGCTAAACTTGATTCTCCGACTGAAATTTTTAGCTTGACCCTCTAAAAATATTATGAGGTCATAACCTAACTCACACCGATATATAAAACTCCCATCTAAATTTCTACGGAATTCAGACTTCGTAAAAATTTCAAACAACGGGTAACATTCTTACTCGTTTTTCCAAAAACAACAGAAAGCCAAAACTCGTGTTTCTGACTACACAACAACCTTCTCATATATAAAAGAGGATTACAACCCAAAAGTCTGTGCCTTTCCAGCACACGAGCACAAAACAAGCTCCATCTCAGCAAAAGTGTTATTATTACGACGATACTCACAAAACACTTAACCAAAAACCATAAATTTCTTAGCCATTACTTATTTTCCTCACACAAAAGGTACCCTGGAATTATGGGTCTTACAATTTAGATGTTTTATTTTACAATGTATGTGAACTTTTTGCATTCATTTTTAATTTTTACATTGTGGCTTATTAATATTGATTATAGGATGCTGAAAAAAATGATTCTCCGTCCCCTGGTATTTGTTTGATCCGTGATCCTAATGAATTGACCGAAGAAGATGATTTTCTCAAAGTCACGCCTAGGATAACAATTGAGGGGTTGAAAGAAAGTCGTGGGGTTAGTTATTTTCAATTAACGGATTAAATTTTTATATTCACATATGGTACATGTAGGAACCATATATTGTTTTAATGGTTTAAACTACTTAATCGCTATTTATTTGTATAATCCAAGAATCATCTTACATTGTGTTGGGAACAATTAAAGACTTGCTTGATACACAGGGGTGGTGGTACACTGCATGTGAGTGTTCCAAAAAAGTTATTCTCGATAAGAGCATGTACTATTGTTCGAAATGTAATAAACATGTGGAAAATGTTAGCGAAATGTAACATATGGAAATTGTATTTATTTTATTTTTCAAACAAATAAAAAGGTAGCAATAACGTTTGTTTTTTTAACTATTATATAGGTACAAAATCATAATATCTGTAGTTGATTCAAGTGACTCTGCCACATTCGTCATTTTTGACCGTGAAGCAACAAAATTGTTCAAAAAAAAATGCATCTCAAATGATTGAGAGTTCTGGGGTAATGTATTTGAATTATTTATAGAGATGTTAAAAAAATATATTATATATGCTATATTTTGAATCTTAATGTAATAATTGTATTTGTATAGGAAAAATCGTCAGGAGTTCTACCTAAAGAGATTTCGGGGTTGATTGATTCTACATTTTTGTTCAAGATTGAGTCCAACACCAATAATGACACAAAGTTTGAAAGGAATTATAGAGTGAAGAAAATTTGCAATACCGAAGAAATTATTATGAAGTTCACAGATATTATTGCATAGGTATTATTAAGTTTTTTTCAATTGTTTATTTAAAACTTAAGACTCATACAAAAGAGTTTAAATAATAGTTCATATATATTTAACGTTGACAGGAATTGATGAATAAGTTTAATGATACTGTCACGTCTCCAAAGAAGTTGTATGCTAATGAACCAATTGATTTAACTTCGGATTCGCACAGCGTTACCCCTTTCAAAAGGTCTTATTCGTTTGGCCAAGAGAGTTCAACCTGAAATTCTGTTCTCTGGCAGGACAGATGTCGTACACAATGTCTAGGACAATGTGTCTGCAGTCCAGATGTCTTAGACAATTGGTTATGAGGATCACATTTATTGCAGTACTGAAGTAAATAAAAGCAATAAATAACACTAGTAATTTGTTAACCCAGTTCGGCGCTAAACAGCCCTACTCTGGAGGATACTAATCCAGGAAGTGAACACTACTACTTCGAATTATTGCTTAGTCTTACAACCACACCAAACACCTTTTGGCATGTATGCCTTTTCTTAATCCTAGTAATCTTCTACTCAAGGGCTAACTCCCCCTGAATATGAGAACCTACCCAACTCCCTCTAATCACTAATCCCAAGTGACGAAACTTTAAACTTCCTCAGTTTAAAAGACTAAGTTGAATGACAACATTCAACGACTCAAAGCTTCAAAGTATCAAAAATGATACTAAGAGCTACTAATGCTTTGCACAGTGGGCACAAAGCTTTGGACTCACAATCTTCAGTTATTGTGGGTTGAGTTTTAAGCTCTATGTTGAGTCCTTTATATAGGCGTGCAAGTCTTCAGATAATCTTCAATCTTTCAGATGCACAACAATAAGAATTAGTTTTAAAACAAACTTGTTTTAAAACAAACTCCACAAAGATAAAGAATTAATCTCTATCCACTAATTAAATACGAATCCAATCGTATCTAACACATAGGATTAATAACAAACTTTATCATTAATCCTAATCTCAGCTTGTTACTAAAAGATTCGCGTTTTATTCAAATTAAAACAAACACGCGTGCTTAAAGGATAAGCATTATCTTTTAAACTGAACTGGGTCAAGATGTCCTACCCACATGTCTTGGGACATCTTGTTCGACATGTTGCCTAAACATGCTCTGAACCCAGTGACAAGATGTCTAGGACATCTTGTTCAACATGTTGCATCTGCACATCTTCAATATGCACAAGTGGTTTAGACTTAATTACTTCAGCATTGGTGCTTCAGTAAAGTCACTCTGACCAAGTTGTTTTAGCCTTATGATGCAGCCAATCTCAAAAGAACTACAATCTCCCCCTTTGGCAAATTATGGCTAAAACAACCACAAACCACTTTGTTGAATCTGCACTCTTCAGTCTTCAATCTTCAAATTCTTCAATCTTCAAATTGATCTCTGTTGATGCAATCTTCTATTCTGAAATCTTTAGGTCTTCAATGTCTTTGATCTTCAGAATCTTGTGTGTCTTCAATTTTCAAGACTTCTTCAATCTTGAATGTGTGATGAACCTTTTCTAGTATGAGACAGTCTTAGTCTTGTCTTCATATGATTCATTACAATGAATTTTCTAACTCTAGGGATGAGATACCTAGTGACTTAGTGAACCAAAGTCTTGAGTTGCAGCGGAAAGTACTTAATCAGAGTGATCAAGACTCACTAGACTTCTTAGAGGTTCAATTTTAGCATTTAATTATGCTCTGGACACACTTGTTTTAGCATAGCTTTTTAGTTTTTAATTTTTTTAAAGCTTGCTATTTTCATCTGTAAAGCAAGAGATTGGTTCTACTTGCCAAAGAGCTTATCTTATCATTAATTATTACTCCCCCTTTTTACCATAATTTGACAAAGGTAAGGAAAATATTCATTGATATAAAGAAAGCATACAAAAGTGCACTATATAATTTTTTAAATGCCGGATGTTAAAGTCTCCAATGTCTAGGACATTTGGTAGACCATAAAACTTACAGAAGATGAACAAAAAAAAAAAGGAAAAATACATAAGTACTTATTTTCCTATTACCCAAGGTCTGTTCTTCAAGCTTCTTCTGCTTCTTCACCATCTCCACCTTCTCCATTCTCTTCTCCTTCTGCAATAGCATCTTGTATGGACATGATCAGATTGTCCACATGTTGTTTTCTTGCTGTGCTGGTCTTGATGGTTTCTCCCAAGGTCTTTGATATTTGCATCAGTTCAGCAAGAACATCTTCTTTGTTTGCTCTAGGCATAGAGCCTGATGCTTCAGCAGCTTCCTTCATCTTGGGAAACACAATGTCTAGGACATGTGTACCAGCAAAAAGCTTGTAGTCAAAACTCAGGATTGAAGGCTTCTTGTTTGGAACTTCTTCAGGATACATGATCGCTAGATATTACCTTAAAATCATTCCAGTTATAAGGCAAGGGAATGCAATAGGCAGCTTCACTGCATATGTGTCAGCATGCTTCATGGTTTGACTAAAGACGTGATCACCAAGGTTGAGCTTCTTCTTTGTTCCTATGAGGAAGATCATCTTTGCCAGCATTGGAGTGATCCCAGAGCCATGATTGGTTGGTGCCCAGTTTGCAGCTCCAATCCTATTTAGGATAGCATACTTCACACTCAGGCAGCCTGTATATAATAACCCTTTCTTAGGCCATTCACTCACTTGGCCTCCAGTAATCTCCTCAGTCACCTCCTTGACTAGCTCAGCTTCATCACTTTCCATAGTAGGGTTCCTACCAAGGTATTCATTGATGGTTGTTGGAGAAAACTTGACGTCTTTGCCCCTTACTCTGACTTTTCTGAACTCTTCACTGCAAGCGTTGGTGATATTCACTATGAACTCTTTCACAAGCATGTCATAGCACTTGCCCAGGTCCTTGACTGTCTTCATCAGTTCAGCAGCTTCTAAGAGTGCAATAATTTCTTTGCACTCTAGAGCTTCTTGATTGAGCTCTCTTTCTTGTGTCACTCTTCTTTGGTAGACATACCTCCATCTTTGAGCACTTTCTTCAGAGTGGAAAGAAACTCTGTCCATTGGAGCTGGAGGAATGTTTGCTGGAACTCTTATTCCACCAATCCTCTTCTTCCCTGAGGTCGTGATGTCTAGGACATCTGGTTCGACATCAGATTCAGAGTCATTGACAGCGACGACCTGCTTCTTCTTCTTTGAACTCTTCTCTCTCGTAGTTTTCTTCTCAGCTTTTCTCTTCCCTTTCTTCTCAGCGATGGGTGTCTCCACTTGCTTAGACCTATACGTCTTAGCTTTTCTTTTGACTCGAATGCTAATTCGTATCCCTTCGCTTTCATCAGATTCTTCCTCTTCAGAGATTTGTTGAGGCTGACTGTCTTTCCTCATACCTTGAAGAATCTTGGCCAGGGGGACCTCATCTTCATCTTTTTTATCTTCCAGTATTTGATCTTGAACTTCTTGTTCAGGAGCTTGATCATGACCAGATGTCGAAGCATTTGGTTCGACATCATGTGCTGGAACCTCTTCTGATGGCATAGTTTGATCCAAGTTAGGATCAACTCATTCTTCTTGAGGTTCTGATGGAATGTTGATGGTTTCTGATGGAGGAACTTCATTAGCTGGAGGAGAGATCTGCTCAGCAACCTTGACTTGATGTTCATCAGTTGATGCTTCATCAGATGGTTTGACATGTGGTACTTCTGAAATCTTTTGTGATTCTTGATTCTCAGAAAGTTGACATTCAGGACTTGTAGACTCCTGTTCCTGAATTTTGTCATTCCTAGTTGCATGATCTTTCGTCTTTTTAGGGTTCCTCTTCTTCATTGAACCCTTGGATTTCTTCTTCTTGATTGCGCCTTCTGTTGGAGGAATCATGCTGATTGGTACAGCGTTGGTGATAACCCCTTGGTGATCAACGCATAGGTCTTCAACCCTAGGCATTTGAGAGGATGCCTTGTTTGTTGTTGTCTTTGAATCATCTTGGTTTGAGTTGTTGTTCTGAGATGATTGTTGAGACATTGTTGCAAAGAGTTCTTTGAGAAGAATGAATTTCTGAGTTTGGAGAAAGATGTCAGACAAGATGTTGAGACGTTTGGTAGTGTCACATATGAGGTCTTAGTAGCCTTTTATAGATTGATGGAGAACTTAAGGCTACCTCTTTTTACGTGCAGATGTTTTAATGTTTCTTTACTCTGCACGTTACCTCTATAATGTCTATGACACGTTTTTGAGCGTGTGAATACCCAGAGGCTCACTAACGCTCCCAACCAAAATCTCTTCAGCTTCTTGTCCATTCTACAGATGTTGGGACATGTGGTGGGACATCTTGTCAACTTCTTCCTTGGCAGACAAACAAGCTATTTCTGGACCATTGTTTTGAGGTGTCCAAGTATAGCACTTATCACTTGACTTTATCCCTTTCATCACTACCTCTTGATCATTAGCAATGGTGCATTCATGGTTGTTGAAGTGCACTTTTAGTCCTTGTTCACATAGCTGACTAATGCTAATCAAGTTTGCAGTGAGGCCTTCTACCAGTAGAACATCATCTAGGCATGGAGTGTTTGGACCAGATAGTTCTCCAATGCCTATGACTCTACCTTTAACTCCCTCACCAAAAGTAACACTTCCTTTTGAATAAGACCTTAATTCTCTAAGGTATCTCTCATCTCCTGTCATGTGTTTAGAACATCCACTATCAAAATACCAATTTTTATGTGGAGATATTCTTAAAGGAGTATGAGCCTTTCTAGGTGGTATTGGCTTACATACTTTAGTCAGAACTTCCTTGTGTGTTACCCTTTGAGGTGGAATCTTCTTTTTGTTCTGACTTGGTGACTTAGGGTTCTGAGGGTAGCCATGCAGATAGAAGCATTCTGAGATTAGATGCCCTGTTTTTCCACAATGTTTACATCTTTTCAGTGGTCCCTTGTACTCTTTGTATTGAGGGGACACATATTGAGCATGATGTTGGGACATGTGGTCTGACATATGCTTCCTCTGTTGAGCTAGAGGCTGAGACCTTTGTTCAAACCTTTTCTGCTTGTGTTGAGTCAGATGATGTGTCTTTATCACCTGTTTCTTTTGTCTAGCAGGTTGTTGAGGTTTGGATCTTGTCTTCTTATGCTTGTGCTGAGAAGGATGTAATGACTTGTGGTTTGACATCTGGTCCTGAGAGCTATTCTTTGGGGAAATTTTCTTCTCAGGAGCCTTGCTGTAGTTGTCATATCCCAACCCCTTCTTGTCACTTGGGTTTCTACCAAGCTCAAGCACTTCTTCAAGCATGTCAGTTCCCTTGCTTAACATTCTCACAAATTTTGTCATCTCAGTGAGTTTTGAGTTTGACAAGGTAACTTGTTCTTTTAAAACAGCTGTTGATGCTTCTAGTGCCTCCTTTTCTTGAGCAAGTAATATGACTTGTTCTCTCAAGTCAGCTGTAGAAACCTTTAATGCTTCCTTTTCTTGAGCTAGTTTCTCCATCTCCTCATCTTGTTTTCTTATGAGTTCACAAGATTGTTCCCATTTAATGGTGAGATTGTTGTACTTCTCATCCAATTCTTCTTGTAGGAGATCTTCATTGCTCGTGCTGCTGCTGGTATCAAATGTTCCAGCGAAGGCTTTATTTGTTGGTTCTTCTTCTTTCTCTTCCACAGAATCAAATAAAGTAGCTACCATTCCCTTTTTCTGTTTCTTGAGAAAGTTTGGACATTCTGGTCCGATGTGTCCAAATCGTTCACATTCAAAACATCTTACTTCTTTGTTTTGCTTAGAAGTATTCTCCTCCTTGGTCTTGCCCTGTGACTTGATGTTGGACCTCTTGTCTGGGACATTTGTCCTATACTTGGCTTGTAGCTTACTTAAGGTTCTGTTGAAATCCTTTGTAAGGTATGCTAAAGCCTGTGATAACTCATCATCATCTTGGCTTTCCTCAGATTTAAAATCCAAGTTCTTCATCTTCTTCTCTGGTTTATCATCCAGAGACATCTCAAAGGTTTGTAATGAGCCAATGAGTTCATCAACTTTCATTGTGCTCAAGTCTTGAGATTCTTCAATTGCAGTCATCTTCATGTTAAATCTCTTAGGCAGTGATCTAAGGATTTTTCTGGCTAGCTTTTCTTCAGGTATCTTCTCACCTAGGGCAAAGGTTGAATTTGCTATATCTCGTATTCTAGTGTTGAACTCAGATATAGTTTCTTCATCCTCCATCCTCAAGTTCTCATATTTTGTGGAGAGAAGTTGCAGCTTTGACATTCGAACTTTGGAGGTTCCTTCATGTGCAGTTTGAAGAATTTCCCAGGCTTGCTTGGCTTCAGTACATGTGTTGATTAACATGAACATGTTTTCATCAACACCATTGAATATGACATTGAGTGCTTTAGAGTTGCCACTTGCCTCAGTTTCTTCTTCTAGACTCCAATCTGCCACTCCTTTTAGACTTGTGGAGCCATCTGCTGCTGTGATTATTGGATGATTCCACCCAGTGATAATTGCCCTCCATGCTTTTTGATCCGTGGATTTGAGAAAGGCTACCATTCTTGCTTTCCAATAATCATAATTTGATCCATCCAAGACTGGTGGTCTGTTGATTGATCCTCTCTTGTCCATCTTGAACAAGATATATCTCCCTGGAGCTCATCCAGCAGGGTAGGGTGCCTGCTCTGACGCCAATTGAAATTCTGTTCTCTAGCAGGACATATGTCGTACACAATGTCTAGGACAATGTGTCTGCAGTCCAGATGTCTTAGACAACTAGTTATGAGGATCACGATTTATTGCAGTACTGAAGTAAATAAAAGCAATAATTAACACCAGTAATTTGTTAACTCAGTTCGGCGCTAAACAGCCCTACTCTAGAGGATACCAATCCAGAAAGTGAACACTACTACTCCGAATTATTTCTTAGTCTTGCAACCACACCAAACACCTTTTGGCATGTATGCCTTTTCTTAATCCTAGTAATCTTCTACTCAAGGGCTAACTCCCCCTGAATATGAGAACCTTCCAAACTCCCTCTAATCACTAATCCCAAGTGACGAAACTTTAAACTTCCTCAGTTTAAAAGACTAAGTTGAATGACAACATTCAACGACTCAAAGCTTCAAAGTATCAAGAACGATACTAAGAGCTACTAATGCTTTGCACAGTGGGCACAAAGCTTTGGACTGACAATCTTCAGTTATTGTGGGTTGAGTTTTAAGCTCTATGTTGAGTCCTTTTTGTAGGCATGCAAGTCTTCAGATAATCTTCAATCTTTCAGATGCACAACAATAAGAATTAGTTTTGAAACAAACTTGTTTTAAAACAAACTCCATAAAGATAAAGAAATAATCTCTATCCACTAATTAAATACGAATCCAATCGTATATAACACATAGAATTAATAACAAACTTTATCATTAATCCTAATCTCAGCTTGTTATTAAAAGATTCGCGTTTTATTCAAATTAAAACAAACATGCGTGCTTAATGGATAAGCATTATCTTTTAAGCTGAACTGGGTCAAGATGTCCTACCCATATGTCTTGGGACATCTTGTTCGGCATGTTGCCTAAACATGCTTTGAACCCAGTGACAAGATGTCTAGGACATCTTGTTCAACATGTTGCATCTGCACATCTTCAATATGCACAAGTGGTTTAGACTTAATTACTTCAGCATTGGTGCTTCAGTAAAGTCACTCTGGCCAAGTTGTTTTAGCCTTATGATGCAGCCAATCTCAGAAGAAATAAGATACCAACATAGACTTATGATGCAGCCAATCTCAGAAGAAATAAGGCTAAAACAACTTGGTCAAAGTGACTTAACTGAAGCACCAATGCTGAAGTAATTAAGTCTAAACCACTTGTGCATATTGAAGATGTGCAGATGTAACATGTTGAACAAGATGTCCTAGACATCTTGTCACTGGGTTCAGAGCATGCTTAGGCAGCATGTCGAACAAGATGTCCCAAGACATGTGGGTAGGACAACTTGACCCAGTTCAGCTTAAAAGATAATGCTTATCCATTAAGCACGCGTGTTTGTTTTAATTTGAATAAAACGCGAATCTTTTAGTAACAAGCTGAGATTAGGATTAATGATAAAGTTTGTTATTAATCCTATGTGTTTGATACGATTAGATTCGTATTTAATTAGTGGATAGAGATTAATTCTTTATCTTTGTGGAGTTTGTTTTAAAACAAGTTTGTTTTAAAACTAATTCTTATTGATGTGCATCTGAAAGATTGAAGATTATCTGAAGACTTGCACGTCTATATAAAGGACTCAACATAGAGCTTAAAACTCAACCCATAATAACTGAAGATTGTGAGTCCAAAGTTTTGTACCCACTGTGAAACATCAAGTGGCTCTTAGTATTGTTCTTTATACTTTGAAGCTTTGAGTCGTTGAATGTTGTCATTCAACTTTATCTTTTAAACTGTGAAGTTTAAAGTTTTGTCACTTGGGATTAATGATTAGAGGGAGTTGGGTAGGTTCTCATATTCAGGGGGAGTTAGCCCTTGGGTAGAAGATTACTAGGATTAAGAAAAGGTATACATGCCAAAAGGTGTTTGGTGTGGTTGTAAGACTAAGAAATAATTCGGAGTATTAGTGTTCACTTCCTGGATTGGTATCCTCCAGAGTAGGGCTGTTTAGCGCCGAACTGGGTTAACAAATTTCTGGTGTTTTTATTGCTTTTATTTACTTCAGTACTGCAATAAATTATGATCCTCATAACCAGTTGTCTAGGACATCTGGATTGCAGACACATTGTCCTAGACATTGTGCACGACATCTGTCCTGACAAAAAACAGAATTTCAAAAAGGATAAAAAATATAGTTAACATTAATGATAATAATTGTGACGAGACCTTATGATAGAATATGTTTCTTAAAAGATCTAATTTTTGTTGGTAATAATCATGTTTTTAGTTTTTTTATTTATTTATTTTTTTTTATTTTTTATAAAATCATATTTTTTATTTTAAACATAATAATTTAAATTTTAAATACGAAGTGGCCATAAACACATATTATGTATCGTCTTATTTAAAAAAGAGAAAAAGTATATGTACAGACAGTGTAAAATAATTTTACACTGTCAACCAATCACAACTATGTTTTCCGCCACGTAACTTCACTTAACCTCACTTTCTTGATTTGACATGAGAAAGTGGAAGCATTCTTAATTGTTGTCGGTGCAAAGTTAGTTTACACTTATAATGCATGTCATTTAAACTCTTTAAAAAATATGTCAAGTTATCTAAATTACAAGTTAAATAAAAAGGGGATTACATGTCTAAATTCTTTATAATAGGTGGCAAAAATTGGACAAAAAAATTGTTGGACCAAAATATAAAATTAATACTAATTAAATAATTCGAAACATGCGTTATATCCTTGCTTGGCACGGGTCCGAATACTAGTACTAATCTATAAAGAGAATGATATCCCTTTTGGTGTAAACTTTTTTATTGTCACGTTTACCCTTCACTTTATTCGAATAATATTTGTATTTTTTGAAAAATAACTTCCACACATAAGTTGATTTTCAGTTTTCTTTTCTTTCTTCATAATTAAGCACCATCAAAAAAGAAGTTTAGTAGTTTATCAATTAACAAACATATTCTTATAAAAAAAATTAACAAACATATTTTTGATAAGAAACAAACATATTCTTATAAAAAAAATTTAACAAACATATTCCTATAAAAAAAATTAACAAACATACTTTTGATACAAACATATTCTTATAATAAAAAAAAATTAACAAACATACCCATATTAGTATAGATAAAAATGTTTAGTAGTTATCAATTAACAAACATATTGTTATCAAAAAAATTAACAAACATAATTTTATTGGAACTGGATAACCGCATCTATATATATACGGTACCCATGTTTCATCAGCATCAATTAATTCTCCTCTTAATAATATCAATCTTTCCTCATAAATTTTTTCAATCAACGTTCATCAACCGACAACAAATTAGGTAAGATGAAAGCTTTCTTTTCAATGAGGAAATATAAAATTTACATCATTCATATTGCTATATCTTTTTTCCAAGGTAAAACTTTACCGATGTTCTAGATCAATACACGTAAATTACAATTTTTATTTTGAGAAAAATTAAAAATACTCAACTTAATTTAAATAAAAATCAAATTTATAAAAAACAAAAAAAGGTGGACAGACGAGTGCCCGTCTTAACGCTAGTGTAAATAACTTATTTGAAGCATGGTGAAAAGAGAGCGACCATCCTAAGTAAAAAAAAAAAGTTTAAAATTTGGACCATAAGAATGCCCAACAGAATCGTGTTCAGAGGGCACCACAATTTGATCTGATCCCTATGAAGTATGCAGAGTTGCTTCCCACCCTACTCGAGAAGAATTTGGTTCAGACTAGAGCACCTCCCCGAGTACCTGAAAGATTGCCGGTATGGTATGGAGCTGATCTCTCATGTGCCTTCCATCAAGGGGCACCTGGTCATGACACCGAACATTGTTATGATCTGAAAGTTGAAGTTCAGAGGTTGATCCGAACTGATGTCATGTCCTTCAAAGATTTGAATCTGAATGTACAGGCTAATACATTGCCAAATCATTAGACATGAAGCATATTTTAAAAGCGGGATCAACAAAAACCTCATCCCTAGGATCTCTAGGTCTTGATTTCTTAAGTTGTAATTTCTTTCTTGCCAAACATTGGTTTGTTTTTAAAAAATTGCACCTTTGAGTTAATGTTTATAATAAATTGAACATGCATATTTTGGAATCAATCAAATCGTATTCACTATTTTCTTGTTTTATCACTTGTTAAACAAACTTGAGGGGAGGATGATGTAAACAAAATAAACTGAATTTTTCTGATTTATGCTTTTAATAGTAAGACTCGGTTGACGATGTAAGGCATTGTTTTATTTCCCAAACACTGGAGATATAAGGAGATAATCCGTAGTCAAACACCCTTTGAGCCAGAAGTTGGTGTTCTTTCTACTTTTCAAAAAAACCCTTAATCTTAACCTAGGGGCAGGGTAGTCTTTCAATTAATTCAATGATACATCTCATTGCAAGAAGATCAATCCCTCTAAAATGGAGGTCATGAGAGGACAAAAACTCATAATGTCATGGGGCAGTCACAATCCTCCTACAAAAAAGAAAAAGAAAATAAAAGTCCGCTAAGTAAAAAAACTTAGACAAAATTTAGGGCATCTCGATGGACCGCAAAATTCAAAAGAATTGGTCCATACAGAAATAAGGGATTCAAAGCTAAAAAAGAAAACGAGCTTGTAAATGAAAAAGTGACTGCCACTTCAAGCACCTCATCAGAGCTTTGATCAAAGTGTCGACCTCAAACGACATTGCAAAAAATCTCTTGCCAGTCAAGTGCGTCCGTTGAATTAATTGAGGTTAGGAATGAAGGACATCAAATAAGAGTGGGTGGGTTAAATATCAAATTTTGAGCCTAATAATCTGTTTTTTAAAACCGTGAGCCATACCACGTTATAACCCTCAAAAGACCTAATTGAAGCTAGGTTCACTATGAAAGCATATTCAGTAGAGTTATTAAAGCTGACTCCACCTGTTTGTTGAGTAACTATCCTTTTCGTTCTCCATAAAAATTTTCTGATTCGAAAACTTGCATGTACATTACATCAGAAACACTTTTCAAAAGAAATAATTTTGTTTCAAATCTATATTTGGCATTAAGGAAATTCAAACAAATGGTATGATCAAGGGCAGATCGATTCAAAACGCTCCTAACTTGGGGAAAGTTACCTCACGATCCTGCCAATCAGGGGCAAGTCCTTACATTCAGGGGCATCATAGCCTTCAAGGATTCAAGTCAATGGTTAAGAGCTTCTGCTCACGGTGAATGCTGCCGCAGTAGAGATACAATGCCTAAAAAAAAGATATAAAGAAAAAAGAAGCTCGCTAAGTCGAAAATTTGAAAAGGCGGCTTAGGCAATAGAGAGCGTCCCGGTGGACTGAAAACCCGAAAGGGCGGTCCAGACAAAAATTAGGGGCACCAAAAAAGGAAATATACTCCCAGTGGACTGAAAACCTGAAAAGGCGGTCCAGGCAAAATTAGGGATTTTCAAAGATAAATAAATAAAGGCATGATGACTGTTGCACGCCAATGGAAGAACACTCTTGTTTGGTCTACAAATGGCGACTTCTTATTTACCAGTGGACTTTAAGCCTGGTATCTTCAGTTGAATTTCAATTCACATTGCTTGATTAATGTTGGGTCTTCTCTCCAGGAAGCATCTTTTCCCCCACAAAGTTTGAGCCCCATAACCGGAATTTGTCTTGTCAGTGGCCAGCTGCTTATCTCGAATAATATTTTCACCCCGTTACTGTTTGCCGAGTACTTGTGCTGTGATGTCAATATGCTCCAGTCTCACTTGTCTCGTTTGCTCGTTAGTACACCTGTCACATACATACACACACACACACACATTCATACATGCTGACATACATCCATTCATAAATAGCATATACATTCATATCATTCATACATTATTGCATTTCCTTGCAATCTAATTAAATCATATGTCTTGTCTATTCCCAAAATAGGGTGAGCGTGTCATTCTTTCCAATTAGAGTGTCAGCCATAAGCAGAGAAGTACATATCCTTTCCAAAATTCCCCACTGAGCTCAGTCCTCGTGGAAGAAGGTTGTTTCAGTTACCTCCACTCCCATACACAGATGGAGAACCCAGTCGAGTTCATTCCTCATTGGATATAGAGTATTGTTTAACTATTTCTCTCCAGTTCTTTCCTGGATCGAGTTCTAATTCCAATCAACAAGTGGCAGTCTCTTTATTTGAGTAGCTTGCATACAAACAATTAAACTTTCAATTTCCCCAAAGTGATGCCATCCCCAGTGTATCTGGTCAAGAGATGTTATTAAAAGAACATCACCTTTAGTAAGCTATCCATACGGTAGCATGTGATATCTGTCACTTTTCACCACCTTCATTAAAGCCATCCATACGGTAGTAGACAATGTCTTTTTATTACCTTCATTAAGCTATCAATACGGTAGTAGGTAACATCCGTCATGCTATCCATACAGTAGTAGGCAGTATCTGTCACTTGTCTGTCAATGTCTTTCCACAAGTCACTCAACAACAAAATTATTTGGGAAAACCTAATTCTCTGGTTATAAAAAGGTTAAGGAATTCACAAGAAGAGGAGGAAATAAAAAATAAAAACACACACACAAAAGAGAAAGCAAAAACAAAAGAATGTGTATCCTTCTTTTCTCTCAACTCTCTTCATCCTTCAACCACTCATCACCGTCACAACCATATCCCACCATCTTTCTGATCTAACCTGACTAGGTGTCACCGGTAGCAGTTGTACTCGAGCAAGCCCCTTGTTAAAGCGGAAGGGGGTTGTGTACCTGTATACACTCCGACGCTCAAGTCAGTATTTGTGTAAGTTTTTGGTTTTCAGAAGGTAGGAATACGTACCTGACTCCTTCAGAGTGATGAGTTTATATAGCCCTCAGCGCTGGGCTAAGGCCCTTAATGGGCAGTAAATGCTCATTAAGTGGCTGCCAGAATTTGGTTGAGGAGCCATGATGAGCAGTTAATGCTCATCATTCTGGTGGTTGGCCGTTACAGAATGCAGGATTCTGTCTTGGCCGGCGGGGAAGGGTGCCCTTCTGAAGGGCAAGCGCCTTTGCTTTTAGGGGACGTGGATCTTAATAAGTCCAGTCAAGAACAGAAGCCCCCCAAGTCGTTATGCTCGTTAACGAGTATGATGACTTTAACTTTAGCCATGGGCCCTTGTTTACGCATACGAACAACGAGGATCATAACCTGTTTAGGGAACTTTCGGTCGCAACCTTTGTCTTCATCGAGCATGATCTTATGCGAGGATCATGGATTCGTTTGTTCGTATCGAGGAGCTTATGATGCATTCGTCGGCGAGGACAATGGATATTTTTTTGCGTTTGTTTAGCGCGAGGAAAACGTTCATCGTTTCTTTGTCCTCGAGGGAAACTTTCGTCGCTTTGTTTAATCGACTTCGAGGATACCCTAATTTATTACTTGACTTTTTACTGAAGATCTCGCTATTTATTGCGAGGAATTTAATTTGCCATTACCCGTTGAGATTTTCTCGATGATTACGCCATTAATCGCGATGAGATTTTCGTAGAGATTTCCTAGGGTTCTGCGAGATTTTAGCGTTCAGAGAAAGTGACCTGAAAGGACAAACCGCTTCATCTCTTGTAAAGGCTATTCAAAACGCTTGAGTGCCTAGCAGCGTAGCCTCTGTTCACGAGGACGATTGTGAGCCGTTGGATTTTCGCGCCTTTTCGTTTTTGTGATGGTTCAATCTAAAGCGTTGGATCGTTTCGGATTAGTGTCGTTGGATTGAAGCAACATTTCAGATTTGGGTGGCGTCTCTTCCATTAGATTTACGTGATATTTGTATATATATGTGGAAAAGGAGGGATTTTTGAAGTTTTACTCCATTTATCCCGTTTTGAACTTCTGTTAAGCCTTTCTCTCTTCCATTCCCCTCTGTTTATTCTCGGAAGATTCAAGCTTTTTCCATCATCAATCTCCGATTTCTAACCTTCAGACTACTAAATCAAGTAAGTGTTTCACTTTCTTTTCTGTTTTACAACACTTGATTGTTTGTTAATCTTTAGGATTTTTTTTTCTTAATACGGTGGTTTTAGGTTTGTAAGTAGTGGTTAACACCCTTTACCCCCTAAAAAATGGTAGTTTTAGTGTGAAAGATTAAAACTTTCTAGTCTTTTGTCTCCCGGTACGGTGGTTGTTGGCGCTTAACGCCTTTACAACTTATGATTTTTGCCATTTTAGTATTGTAGTCTTGACGACATAGCGACCATTCATGCGCTTTAATCTCGAGCACTCATAGGAGAGCGAATGCTCGATAGATTTTAGCTTTAGGTAGTTGTATGTTAAGTATTCATAGCGTCCTTGTTATCCGTATTTTTGCGAGCATTTGGCTCTCACCTTCATTGTGCGAGCAACGTTAAGGATTATTTCTAAGCGCTTATCCACGCCCTTTGTATGTTGAGTATTCATAGTGTCCTTGATATGTCGAATGTTAATAATAACGACGAAGGAGAGTCGGCCTCTGAGCATAATCTTCTAGAAACTTCTGACCAAGGACAGGAGCTTTCTCCGATTCCTGAAGATGAGGCTCTCACTAACTCTATGTATGATGATCCTTGAGATTGGGTCGCCGATGAACCTTGTTTGACGCGGTCGCGGTTTTCGGGATATTCCGCCGACGCCAAAATTCTGGGGCTTTTAGAGGAGATTGAGGACCCGTCAAAGGATTACTGGGAGGTGGTAATCCCCGCAACACGTTGTCGTAGTTATCAGGATTTCAGTTTCGCAAATTTTTCCATGTACTAGATTGCTTTCGAGCATTTTGGATACAGGCCGCCTTTTACCAATTTCGAGGTGGCTGTATTTCATCATCTCATGGTCGCCCCTTCTCAGCTTCATCCAAATTCTTTGGCTTTTCTTCGAGCTTTCGAGATCGTTTGTTGATTCTTCGATATAGTTCCTACTATTCAGCTATTTTTTTATGTCTTCCATTTGCAATGCTCAAAGCCAAAAGGGGACGCCAATAGGTTTGGATGGGTGTCCTTCAAACAAAATTGTCGCTTGTTTTATATGTTTGAGCAGTCTATGCCCCCCTTCAAGGACGAATTTTACATTGTTCGACCAACGAATTCGGCGGGATGGGCGGACGTTTTAATTCCTGGCCCTGATAAAGATGATGCGGGAAACATCATCGTGGACGCAAACGGGCAGCCCGTTTTGACTGATTATGGGAAGTTCCATTTCAAGTGGGAGGCGGAGCATTACTTGGTGCCCGCTAACAAATTTACTACTCCGAAGAAGGAGTTGAGTACGGAGGAGTGGGATGATTTTTCGAAACTTCAGGGTTTCGTACAAAGTTTTAAGGGTAAGGTGGTAACAGATGGGGACGGAGAGCCCTTACTCGATGACAGCGGAATTCCTTTAACCACTCCCCGCTTTATAAACGTTAAGAAGATCCTCGCCTGCGCGACGCGCACTGAGGCAGAGGAGGAGCTTAGTATGCCCCTTTTCCTTTTTAACTTAGTTTTTCACTCATATGATTTACTTATCGTCGTTTTCTTTGACTTGTATTAATGATCGTTTGTTTGCTTTTTCAGGAAATATGGTAAATGGTACTGAAAAACTTCGTGGTGCTGCGAAGAACAAGCTTGCTCGCCAGAGTGAGGCGAATGTGAATGTCAATGCTTCTCCTTCTACTGCTGCGGAGAAGCGTCCTGCTGAAGTGGTCATCGACCCTCGTCCTACGAAAGTTTCTAAACCCAGTAGTGGTCCATCTCGTCACGGGCCTCATCTTGACAGTTGGGGTCCCTGCTGGTCGGTTCGTTTTACCCCCAGCGTTTGCTCACAACAACATGCTCGACCAAGACACTTAGGTTGAGATAGCGGAGGCGGAACAGGCCATCCTGCACGACATGGGTCCTTTTGGCACTGAAGGCAGAATTGGCCAAGGCGACCGTTTCTGCTTTCAAGCTGATAGAAATCGCTAATTTTCTGAACGGTCGCAAGTGCAGGTACTTGGGCGACAGGGCAGATGATTTGGGCCTGAAGTTGCAAGAGGTGAGTGCTGCGTATGAGGATTATCAGAATAAATATACCTTGCAGCTTGAATTGACGACGACGCTGACGGAGAAGGAATTGGATGAACTGACAAAGAAGTTTCAGGAGCTCGAGGTCACGAGCAAGCAACAAGATGAGCGCATCAAGGAGTTGGAGAAACAAGTAAAAAGTGCTCCCTCCCTTTGTAGCGAGGAAGAAGATGCCTTGGACCCAGAGGGAACCTACCGCCATTCGAGTCGTGTGGACTTGATCAAGAAAATTGCAGAACAGGAGGACTCGATGGTCGAGGTTGGGCATAGCAGTTTTATCAATGCTATTGCCCAACTTAAGTTCTTGAATCCTGGGGTCGAGCTCGTGACCGAAGGTTTGGACGAATATAAAGAGGTTGTTGACGGTGTCATCGCCTCTCCTCCTTCTGCTCCTGAAGATGAAGTTTGATATTTTGGTGCTGGCATTATGCTCGCCTTTTTGGCACTTGGGCGTTTGTTTGCCCTCTTAAGTTATTTTTATGTTTGGGCAGTCCTCGTGGCTGCCCTTTATTGTAACCAAGTACAATTTCCATTTTTAATGCACTTATGACTTAGCTTCGCTTGCTCCTCTATGCTCGTATTTCCTTTTTATGCATGCACGTGTTTTCTATTATGCACGATAATTGAATATGTCCTCGATTAATAATCGTAATATCCATACTTAGGATTGTTTCGAATATTTAAACGTGTAGTTCTTCTGAGATTGGCTGCATCATAAAGCTAAAACAACTTGGTCAGAGTGACTTAGCTGAAGCACCAATGCTAAAGGAATTAAGTCTAAACCACTTGTGCATATTGAAGATGTGCAGATGCAACATGTTGAACAAGATGTCCTAGACATCTTGTCACTGGGTTCAGAGCATGTTTAGGCAACATGTCGAACAAGATGTCCCAAGACATGTGGGTAGGACATTTTGACCGAGTTCAGCTTAAAAGATAATGTTAATCCATTAAGCATGCGTGTTAGTTCAAATTTGGATAAGGCGCGAATCTTTTAGTAACAAGCTGAGATTAGGATTAATGATAAAGTTTGTTTTTAATTCTAAGTGTTAGATACGATTGGATTCGTATTTAATTTGTGGATAGAGATCAATTCTTTATCTTGCGGAGTTTGTTTTAAAACAAGTTTGCTTTAAAACTAATTCTTATTGTAGTGCATCTGAAAGATTGAAGATTATCTGAAGACTTGCACGCCTACATAAAGGACTCAACCCACAATAACTGAAGATTATGAGTCCAAAGCTTTGTGCCCACTGTGCAAAGCATTAGTAGCTCCTCCTATTGTCCTTGATACTTGGTAGCCTTGAGTCGTTGAATGTTGTCATTCAACTAAGTCTTTAAACTACAATGTTTAAGTTTCGGCACTTGGGATTAGTGATTAGAGGGAGTTGGGTAGGTTCTCATATTCAGGGGAAGTTACCCCTTGAGTAGAAGATTACTAGGATTGAGAAAAGGCATACATGCCAAAAGGTGTTTGGTGTGGTTGTAAGACTAAGTATTGATTCGGAGTAGTAGTGTTCACTTCCTGGATTGGTATCCTCCAGAGTAGGGTTGTTTAGCGCCGAACTGGGTTAACAAATTACTGGTGGTATTTATTGCTTTTATTTACTTCAGTACTGCAATAAATCGTTATCCTCATAACCAGTCGTCTAACCAGTTGTCTAGGACATCTGGACTGCAGACACATTGTCCTAGATATTGTGTACGACATCTGTCCTGCTAGAGAACAAAATTTCAAAACGGCTGTTGCACGAGATAGCATGTATCTACGAACGCCTTGCTCGAGTAATTTGGGGAACTTGCTCGAGTGTTTAGAGTAGATTCCAAACGATTAACGATGATAAGATCGACGTGGACTTTATCATCGCGGCAGGAGTGTCCCATCGCGAGCTGGGCATCCATGCCTGAAGTGTACTAACGACGATGGGGCTCGAATAGAGTAGTTCCTCGTCAAGACAAGCTTCAAATAAAGGAAACTTGGCTTTTTTTCTCTTTTTAGATTCATGCCCGTACCTAAGCAATCTTCCGTTGTAAAGGCTTAACCTCTTGTTGTTAAAGTTGGTTATTGCCCGCTAGCAAGTCGTCGACTTCACGAGACCCTGCTAATAATAATATTGTTTTAATTTTTCTGCGTTCCATGTTCTAGGAATCTCTTCGCCGTATAATTTTTCCAGGAAATAAGCCCCGTTATCCGATTTTGCCCGGATTCTATAGGGTCCTTCCCAATTAGTGGCGAGCTTGCCTTCGCGAGAGTCTTTTTGGTTTCGTCGTAGGACTAAACTGCCTACTTCGAATTCCCTTTTGATGACCCTCTTGTTGTGGCGAGCGGCGATTTTTTGTTTTAGTGTGGCCTCTTGGAGAGCTGTTCCTTGTCGCAGTTCCTCGACCAAGTCGAGTTCTTCTCTGAGTAACTCGTTATTTGTTTCCTCATCTGGATGGTTTTCCGTTCGTCGAGTTGGTTCCCTTATTTCCACGGGGATAAGAGCTTCAGTTCTGTAGGTTAAACGAAATGGTGTTTCTCCCCTGGTCGAGTGTGGGGTGGTTTTGTAGGACCACAACACGCTGTGTAGTTCCTCGACCCAGTTGCCCTTTGCCTCGCCCAACCTTCGTTGTAGGCCTCGCAAAATTACTCTGTTGGCCGCTTCAGCCTGGCCGTTTGTTTGGGGATGTTCGACAGATGTAAAGTGTTGGGTCACTTTTAAGTTAGCGAGGAAATCTTGGAACTTTTTGTCTGTGAACTGTGTCCCGTTGTCGGTTACGACAGTGAAATTCTGTTCTCTGGAAGGACAGACGTCTTACACAATGTCTAGGACAATGTGTCAGTAGTCAAGATGTCATAGAAAACTGGTTCGACAACTGGTTATGAGGATCACACGTTATTTCAATACTGAAGTAAACAAAAGCAATAAACAACACCAGTAATTTGTTAACTCAGTTCGGCGCTAAACAGCCCTACTCAGGAGAATACCAATCCAGGAAGTGAACACTACTACTCCGAATTATTACTTAGTCTTACAACACTACCAAACACCTTTTGCCATTTATACCTTTTCTTAATCCTAGTAATCTTTTACTCAAGGGCTAACTCCCCCTGAATATGAGAACCTACCCAACTCCCTCTAATCACTAATCCCAAGTGACGAAACAACTTTAAACTTTCATAGTTTAAAAGACAAAGTTGAATGGCAACATTCAACGACTCAAAGCTTCAAAGTATCAAGAACAATACTAAGAGCAACTAAGTGTTTTGCACAGTGGGTACAAAACTTTGGACTCACAATCTTCAGTTATTGTGGGTTGAGTTTTAAGCTCTATGTTGAGTCCTTTATATAGGCGTGCAATTCTTCAGATAATCTTCAGTCTTTCAGATGCACTCAAATAAGAATTAGTTTTAAAACAAACTCCACAAAGATAAAGATTTTAATCTCTATCCACTAATTAAATACGAATCCAATCGTATCTAACACATAGGATTAATAACAAACTTTATCATCAATCATAATCTCAGCTTGTTACTAAAAGATTCGTGTTTTATTCAAATTAAAACAAACACGCGCGCTTAATGGATAAGCATTATCTTTTAAGCTGAACTGTGTCAAAATGTCCTACCCACATGTCTTGGGACATCTTGTTCGACATGCTGCCTATGCATGCTCTGAACCTAGTGACAAGATGTCTAGGACATCTTGTTCAACATGTTGCATCTGCACATCTTCAATATGCACAAGTGGTTTAGACTTAATTACTTCAGCATTGGTGCTTCAGTTAAGTCACTCTGACCAAGTTGTTTTAGCCTTATGATGCAGCCAAACTCAGAAGAACTACAATCTCCCCCTTTGGCAAATTATGGCTAAAACAACCACTAACCACTTTGTTGAATGTGCACTCTTCAGTTTTCAATCTTCAAATTCTTCAATCTTCAAATTGATCTCTGTTGATGCAATCTTCAATTCTGAAATCTTCAGGTCTTCAATGTCTTTGATCTTTAGAATCTTGTGTGTCTTCAATATTCAGGACTTCTTCAATCTTGAATGTGTGATGAACCTTTTCTAGTATGAGACAGTCTTAGTCTTGTCTTCATATGATCCATTACAATGAATTTTCTAGGTCCAGGGATGAGATACCTAGTGACTTAGTGAACCAAAGTCTTGAGTTGCATCGGAAAGTTCTTAATCAGAGTGATCATGACTCACTAGACTTCTTAGAGGTTCATATTGAGCATTTAAATTTTGCTCTGGACACACTTGTTTTAGCATAGCTTTTTAGTTTTTAATTTTTTTAAAGCTTGCTATTTTCATCCGTAAAGCAAGAGAGTAATTCTACTTGCCAAAGAGTTGTTCTATTATCAATTATTTCTCCTCCTTTTTACCATAATTTGTTAAAGGTTTTTAAAGGAAAAATTGCATTGATTAATAAGAGCGAAACAGCTTACAAAAGTGCACTTCAAGTGCCGGATGTCAAAGTCTCCAATGTCTAGGACATTTAGTAGACGACAAAACTTACAAGAAGTAGAACAGAACTAAAAGGAAAAATACAAAAGTACTTATTTTCCTAAATTACCCAGTTCCTGTTCTTCAAACTTCTTCTCCTCCTTGCTCATCCTCAGCTTGAGCATCTCCAACTTCATCTTCACTTTTATCCTTCTCCATGATGGACTTGATCAGATTGTCCACATGGGTCTTCCTTGCTGTGCTGACCTTAATGGTTTCTCCCAGTGTCTTGGATATTTGCATTAGTTCAGCCAATACATCTCCTTTGTCTGCTCTAGCCAGAGAGCTTGATGCTTCAGCAACCTCATTCATCTTTGGGAACACAATGTCTGGGACATGTGTACCAGCAAAGAGTTTGTAATCAAAACTCAGGACTTGTGGTTTCTTTGTTGGAGCTTCATCAGGATACATGATAGATGTATATTGCCTTAAGATCATCCAAGTTATTAGGCAAGGGAAGGCAATTGGCAGCTTCACTGCATATGTTTCAGCATGCTTCATGGTCTGATTGAATACGTGATCACCAAAGTTGATTTTCTTCTTGGTCCATATGAGGTAGATCATCTTTGCCAACATAGGAGTGATCCCAGACCCATGGTTGGTTGGTGCCCAGTTTGCTGCACCAATCCTATTGAGGACTGCATATTTCACACTTAAACAGCCTGTAGATAGTAATCCTTTCTTAGGCCTTTCATTCACTTGGCCTCCAGTAATCTCCTTAGTCACTTCTTTGACTAAATCAGCTTCATCACCTTCCATGGTAGGATTCCTACTCAGATACTCATTGATGGTGGTTGGAGAAAACTTAACTTCCTTTCCTCTAACTCTGACTTTTCTAAACTCCTCGCTTCCTTCACTGCAGGCACTGGTGATGTTGACAATGAACTCTTTCACCAGCATCTCATAACAGTTTCCCAGGTCCTTCACAGTCTTCATCAACTCAGCCTTCTCTAGTAGCTCCATGATATCCTTACATTCAAGAGCTTCTTTGTTGAGTTCTCTTTCTTGAGCTATTCTGCGCTGGTAGACATACCTCCACCTTTGAGCACTTTCCTCAGAGTGGAAAGAAACTCTGTCCATCAGAGCTGGAGGGATGTTTGCAGGAATTCTTCTTCCTCCAATTCTCTTCTTCCCTGAGGTCGTGATGTCTAAGACATCAGGTTCGACATCAGTGTCTGAGTCGCTTACAGCAACGACCTGTTTCTTCTTCTTTGAGGTCTTCTTTCCAGAGGCTTTCTTCGTAGCTTTCCTCTTCCTTTTCTTCTCAGTGACAGGAGTCTCCACTTGCTTGGACCTATAAGTCTTAGCTTTTCCTTTGACTGGAATGCTAATACGTACTCCTTCACTTTCGTTAGAACTTTCCTCTTCAAAACTTTGTTGAGGTTGACTATCTTTCTTCATGCTTTGAAGAATCTTGGCCAGGGGGACCTCATCTTCAATCTTCATCTTCTTCCATTATTTGATCTTGAACTTCTTGTTCACGAGCTCGATCATGACCAGATGTTGGAACATGTGGTTCGACATCAGGTGTTGGAGCCTTTTCTGAAGGCATAGGTTGATCCAAGTTAGGATCCTCTTCATGAGGTTCTAAGAAGATGTTGGTGGTAGTTTCTAACGGAGGAACTTCTTTGGTTGGAGAAGAGCTTGACTCAGTAGTCTTGTTTTGATGGTCATCAGGGAATGTTGTTGTGTGTGCTTCACCTGATGTTCTGACATCTTGCTCGAGTTCCTCAGATGGCTTTGGTTCTAAGTCTTTGGTTTCTTGATCTATTTCTTTTTGGTCTTTTTGATCATTCTTCTCCAAAGACTTGCTCGAGGATTTGCCCTTCTTTGTACTCTTCCTTGAGGTTGATCTTTTGGTCTTCTTCTTCTTCTTAGCAGCACCTTCAGCTGGGCGAATCACGCTGAGTGGTATAGCGTTGGTGACGATCCCTTCTTGATCAATTTCAATTTCTGAAACCCTAGGCATTTGAGAGGATGCCTCTTCTGTTTGCGTTTTCGAATCATCACGATTTGAGCTGTTGTTCTTGGATGATTGTTGAGACATTGTTGCAGAGAGTTCTTTGAGAAGAGTGAATTTTTCAGTTTGGAGAAAGATGTCTGACAAGATGTTGAGACGTTTGGTAGTGTCACATATGAGGTCTTAGTAGCCTTTTATAGATTGATGGAGAACTTAAGGCTACTTCTTTTTACGTGCAGATTTTTAATGTTTCTTTACTCTGCACGTTAACTTTATAATGTTTATGACATGTTTTTGAGCGTGTGAATACCCAGAGGCACACTAACGCTCCCAACCAAAATTTCTTCAGCTTCTTGTCCATTGTATAGATGGTGGGACATCTGGTAGAACATATTGTCAACTTTTTCCTTGGCAGACAAGCAAGCTATTTCTGGACCATTGTTGTAAGGTGTCTAAGTATAGCACTTATCACTTGACTTTATCCCTTTCATAACTACTTCTTGATCATTAGCAATGGTGCATTCATGATTGTTGAAGTGCACTTTTAGTCCTTGTTCACATAGCTGACTAATGCTAATCAAGTTTGCAGTGAGACCTTCTACTAGTAGAACATCATCTAGACATGGAGTGTGTGGACCAGATAGTTTTCCAATGCCTATGACTCTACCTTTAACTCCATCACCAAAAGTAACACTTCCTTTTGTATGAGACCTTAATTCCCTAAGGTATCTCTCATCTCCAGTTATGTGTTTAGAACATCCACTATCAAAATACCAATTTTTATGTGGAGATATTCTTAGAGTAGTATGAGCCTTTTGAGGTGGTGTTGGCTTACATACTTTAGTCAGAACTTCCTTGTGTTTCACCCTTGGAGGTAGATTCTTCTTTTTGTTCTGACTTGGTGACTTAGGCTTCTGAGGGTAGCCATGTAGGTAGAAGCATTCTGAGATTAGATGCCCAGTCTTTCCACAATGTTTACATCTTTTTAGTGGTCCCTTGTACTCTTTGTATTGGGGGGACACATCTTGAGCATGATGTTGGGACATGTGGTCTGGCATATGCTTCCTTTGTTGAGCTGGAGGTTGAGACCTTTGTTCAAACCTTTTCTGCTTGTGTTGAGTCAGATGATGTGTCTTTGTCACCTGTTTCTTTTGTTCAGCAGGTTGTTGAGGTTTGGATCCTGTCTTCTTATGCTTGAGCTGAGAAGGATGTTGTGACTTGTGGTCTGACATTTGGTCCTGAGATCTATTCTTTGGGGAATTTTTCTTCTCAGGAGCCTTGCTGTAGTTGTCATACCCTAGCCCCTTCTTGCCACTTGGGCTTCTTCCAAGTTCAAGAACTTCTTCAAGCATGTCAGTTCCCTTGTTTAACATTCTCACAGATTTTGTCATCTCAGTGAGTTTTGAGTTTGACAAGGTAACTTGTTCTTTCAAAGCAGCTGTTGATGCTTCTAGTGCCTCCTTTTCTTGAGCAAGTAGTGTGACTTGTTCTCTCAAGCTAGTTGTTGAAACCTCTAGTGCTTCCTTCTCTTGAGCTAGTTTCTCCATCTCCTCATCTTGTTTTCTTATGAGTTCACAAGATTTTTCCCATTTAATGGTGAGATTATTGTATTTCTCATCCAATTCTTCTTGTAGGAGATCTTCATTGCTCGTGCTGCTGCTGGTATCAAATGTTCCAGTGAAGGCTTTATTTGTTGGTTCTTCTTCTTTCTCTTCCTCAGAATCAGATAAGGTAGCTGCCATTCCCTTTTTCTGTTTCTTGAGAAAGTTTGGACATTCTGGTCATATGTGTCCAAATCCTTCACATTAAAAACATCTTACTTCTTTGTTTTGCTCAGAAGTATTCTCCTCCTTGGTCTTGCCCTGTAACTTGATGTTGGACCTCTTGTCTGGGACATTTGTCCTATACTTGGCTTGCAGCTTACTTAAGGCTCTGTTGAAGTCCTTTGTAAGGTAGGCTAAAGCCTGTGATAGTTCATCATCATCTTGGCTTTCCTCAGATTTAAATGCCAAGTTCTTCATCTTCATCTCTGGTTTATCGTCCAGAGACATCTCAAAGGTTTGTAATGAGCCAATAAGTTCATCAACTTTCATTGTGCTCAAGTCATGAGATTCTTCGATTGCAGTCACCTTCATATTAAATCTCTTAGGCAGTGATCTAAGGATTTTTCTGGCTACCTTTTCTTCAGGTATCTTCTCACCTAGAGCAAAGGTTGAATTTGCTATATCTCGTATTCTAGTGTTGAACTCAAATATAGTTTCTTCATCCTCCATTCTCAAGTTCTCAAATTTTGTGGTGAGAAGTTGCAGCTTTGACATTCTAACTTTGGAGGTTCCTTCATGTGCAGTTTAAAGAATTTCCCAGGCTTGCTTGGCTTCAGTACATGTGTTGATTAACTTGAACTTGTTTTCATCAACACCATTGAATATAGCATTGAGTGCTTTAGAGTTGCCACTTGCCTCAGTTTCTTCTTCTGGACTCCAATTTGCCATTCCTTTTAAACTTGTGGAGCCATCTTCTGCTGTGATTATTGGATGATTCCACCCAGTGATAATTGCCCTCCATGCTTTTTGATCCATGGATTTGAGAAAGGCAACCATTCTTGCTTTCCAATAATCGTAATTTGATCCATCCAAGACTGTTGGTCTGTTGATTGATTCTCTCTTGTCCATATTAAACAAAATATATCTCCCTGGAGCTCACCCAGCAGGTTAGGGTACCTGCTCTGATGCCAATTGAAATTCTGTTCTCTGGCAGGACAGATGTCTTACACAATGTCTAGGACAATGTGTCAGTAGTCAAGATGTCCTAGACAACTGGTTCGACAACTGGTTATGAGGATCACACGTTATTGCAATACTGAAGTAAACAAAAGCAATAAACAACACCAGTAATTTGTTAACCCAGTTCGACACTAAATAGCCCTACTCTGGAGGATACTAATCCAGGAAGTGAACACTACTACTCCGAATTATTACTTAGTCTTAAAACACTACCAAACACCTTTTGGCATGTATGCCTTTTCTTAATCCAAGTAATCTTCTACTCAAGGGCTAACTCCCCCTGAATATGAGAACCTACCCAACTCCCTCTAATCACTAATCCCAAGTGACAAAACAACTTTAAACTTTCACAGTTTAAAAGACAAAGTTGAATGGCAACATTCAACGACTCAAAGCTTCAAAGTATCAAGAACAATACTAAGAGCTACTCAGTGTTTTGCACAGTGGGTACAAAACTTTGGACTCACAATCTTCAGTTATTGTGGGTTGAGTTTTAAGCTCTATGTTGAGTCCTTTATATAGGCGTGCAATTCTTTAGATAATCTTCAGTCTTTCAGATGCACTCAAATAAGAATTAGTTTTAAAACAAACTCCACAAAGATAAAGATTTTAATCTCTATCCACTAATTAAATACGAATCCAATCGTATCTAACACATAGGATTAATAACAAACTTTATCATCAATCATAATCTCAGCTTGTTACTAAAAGATTCGCGTTTTATTCAAATTAAAACAAGCACACATGCTTAATGGATAAGCATTATCTTTTAAGCTGAACTGGGTCAAGATGTCCTACCCACATGTCTTGGGACATCTTGTTCGACATGCTGCCTATGCATGCTCTGAACCCAGTGCTGCACATCTTCAATATGCACAAGTGGTTTAAACTTAATTACTTCAGCATTGGTGCTTCAGTTAAGTCACTCTGACCAAGTTGTTTAAACCTTATGATGCAGCCAAACTCAGAAGAACTACAGACAGAGTGTGGAATTCCAAAGCGCGCGAGGATGTTCCTTTTGAAGAAGCGAAGAATGTTCTGTGCTGTGATTTTTGCGAGGAGTTCAGCTTCTATACCTTTTGTGAAGTAATCCACCCCTACGATTAGGTATCTGTTCTGCCCCACTGCTCTTGGAAAAGGTCCGAGGATGTCTAGTCCCCACCACGCGAACGGCCACAAGGATGAAAAAGACTTTAGCTCGCTAGGTGGAGCTAAGTGCATGTCCCCGTGTCTCTGGCACTTGTCGCATTTTTTCACGTGTTCTTTTGCATCCATTTGCATGGTTGGCCAATAATCACCTGCTCGCAATGCCTTTCGTGCTAGTGAGCGTCCGCCAATGTGTTGCCCGTTGATTCCTTCATGTATTTCCTGCAAGATGGATTCCACTTTTTCTTCCTCGACGCATTTTAATAGGGGGATCGAGAATCCTCTCCTAAAGAGATGACCGTCTATCAGAATATATGAGCACGCTCTTCTTCTAACCTTGACCGCCTCTTTGGGGTCATCTGGTACTGCTCCTGAGGCGAGGAATTCTCTCACGGGGTTTATCCAACTGTTAGCAATGATCACGCATATTAGGTTCCCTTCAAGAGTTTTTTCAATGCAATGTTTCCTGGATGAGTGATTGATTCCTCCCTTTCTTTTTCTTGGTGCTCGCTAGTTTTGAGAGGACATCTGCACTTGAGTTATGCTCACGAGGAATGTGTTGTATGTTTGCCTCTCTGAATTTGGCTTACTTTTCTTGTATAAGGGTTAAGTATTCCGCTAGACGTTCGTCCTTAGCTTGATACTCCCCGTTTACTTGGGATGCGACCAGTTGAGAATCTCTGAAGATTTTAATTTCCTCAGCGTTCATGTCCTCAGCTAATCGCAATCCCGCTAAGAAGGCTTTGTACTCGGCTTGATTGTTGGTCGTTTGGAATGAAAGTTCCAAGGAAACCTCAATAAGGACTCCTTCGTTGTTTTCTAAGATTATCCCTGCTCCGTTTCCTTTGGAGTTGGAGGATCCATCGACGTATATGGTCCATTTATTTTTGTTCGAGGTCGTAGGTAGAGTCATTTCGGCGACGAAGTCTGTTAGCACTTGGGCTTTTAAAGCTTTCCTGCTTTCATAAGTTATGTCGAACTTAGATAGCTCCAGCGACCATTTCATCATTCTCCCGGCCATATCGGGCCTTGCGAGGAGCTGCTTGATTGGTTGGTCGGTTCGTACTACAATCGAGTGTGCTAAGAAATAATGTCTTAACTTTCTCGCAGCGACGACTACTGTAACGCCCCAAATTTTATAAACTAGTATTTTCTTTATATTATTAATTTAAGTATTTTTATAAAATGAATTTATTATTTAATTATATCTTTCATAATAGCTTGAAAAAAAATATTATCAGTGTGTATAGAATATTATGTCTAAAGTGTGAGAATGTGTAAGTAATTATTTTCTTGAAAGTAAACAATAGATATAGAAAAATTATAGATCTAACCTATTAATTTAATGTGAGAGATGATTAGGTTTGGGAAATTTAATCTTACCAAATATGGTTTAACTTTTCATCTAGTCTAGCATTTCAAAAGTAAAGTTACACTTATATGGGAAACATTATTGTGTATGTCTTGATAGTTTTATTCCTTTGCATAGACTGATAAGTAATTTATTATTTTGAATAAATTTAAGAAAAGTAAGTCTAGAATTCAATCATGAAATATCTTCTTAGCTTGTGATAAAATTCTTGACTTAAAATTCTATCGAATTTTGGACAGTTATTTACTAGACAGTATAAATTATTATCACAGAAAAAGAAAAGAAAAATATTTTTAAAATCACAAAAATATGAAGATTAAGAGGGTGTTATTAATTTTATCATTTATGTTATAAAAGAATAAATTAAAAATTAAATGAAAATTAAGAGATAAGAATGGATTAGTAAGATAAGGACACCTCACTCAAAGATCAACGTGGCTAAACTTTTATTCACAAGAGAAAGTAGAACGTGGTTGCCTAATTTCCCACACGAGCCTTTCAACCTTCCCTATAAATAGAGCCTTAACCTTCATTAATCTTACACACCCATCACTCTCAAGAAACTAGAAATTGCAAAGGTATTATAGAAGATATCATAGAAGAAGGTGATTGCTCAAGTTATTTTGGAAAGCTTTGAGGTAAGGGGAATTACTAATAATAAGTTTCGATGAGCACAAGAAATGTGTTACTTGTATATATATTATTAGTTATAATTAGGGGAAGTTGTGTACTTAATGTTACTAGTTTTAAATTCGTCAGGGTATATGCAAAATGTTGAGTGATTGACTTAATTGATTATACGTCTGAATAAAGTTTCTTCATTATATAATTCAAAAATGTTGTCAATTGATTTGGCTATTGAAATTGTTACTATCAATATTTTATGAGATAAAATAAATAAATTATTTATGTCCTAAATTTGTTTATTTATCATGATATCTATGTGCTTGAGTGCTTATGGTTTAAGTTTAAGGTGATCTTTCATAAATTGCATTATGAGTCTTGAGGATTAATATGTCAAACTATATGTGACAAAAACAATTTAAGATGAAGAATTACATAACTAATCACCCTAGGTTGGTGAAGAGCAAAACAGGATGTTTCTTACAGTACTATAATGTATGTAAGACTGAGGATAGGTTCGGCTGGGTCGCCTACAGACCTACTGGGGTTCACCGGCGTTTTGAACTCCTACCAATAGTCAGTGGTAGCCCCTCTGACTGGAGGAAATCATAAAACCCGACGTGGTGAAACCTGACTGTGCAGGACTATCTATAATAAGGTGCAGCGCTCGGGCCAGAATGGTTGAGACATATTTGATATATGTTCGTTGCAAACGACCATGATATGGTAGTAGAAACGGCCTTATGCTCATAATAGTGGTCTCCATGGAGTAGGTTTGAGAAAGACATTATTAAATAAGAGAGAAGACTAACTTTAAGTTAGAAGACTAACTTCAAGTAAAGAATTTTGATTGAATTTTATATAAATTATAAATGACTAAATTTTAGTGATTGATCTATTTGCTGATTTACATATTTGATAAAGTGTACTATCTTTCTCTTTGACTATTTGTTGATATGTGACGTTGATAATGTTTTGTGTACTTGATATTTTAGTGATTATTTGATTTTACGTGACTATTTGATTACTTGATTCTATTTGATTTAGATACATGATTAGATACTCAGGTATGCATATATATACTAGTAAAATAAAATCCATGTGTATTTGTACAATATTATGTGTAGCCTTGTGACATCATCACGATGGTAACTTGTGTACGAGTAATTCACCCCTTACAACAGTTAGTGCAGGATATCATAGATCTCAAGTTGAAGTTCAAAAACAACATTGTAAGAGGTATTAACACAAAGATCGTTAGCGTTGACTAGTGACCTAGTTTTCATTTCAGAGTCTGAGGGTTATTGATGACATCATTGGAGTACTCTTACATGTTTAGTGTTTTGACCAGCTCGTGATCATTTGTGGGTAGAGTCTTTTGTAGAGATTAATGTTTAATTATTTCCATGTGAAAGCTTGTAAGATACTGATGTGCAATGAAAATATTTTATGTTTCGAAAATCCTTTGAGCATAAGTAATTGATATAATTGATGTATATTATTTATGGGCTTACTCTAAATTTATATAAAGAGAATTTTGAAAAACTTTTAAAGAAAAAACTAGTACTCGTATTCGAGTACATTTCTCACTTATTACTTTCATTTTACAATAAAAATAAATCAACAAAATTGTATATATTACTTCTATTTAAGCATTTAAAATTGGGTAGTGAACTGTGACGCTCTTCTTTTCAGTATCTGAAAAGGGGGTGTTACAACTACTGCCCACGCGGTCTTTTCAATTTGCAGGTAGCGAAGTTTTGGTCCTTGCAAAGCTTTGCTGATGAAGTATACTGATTTTTGCCCCTACTCGGTTTCTCGTATTAAGACTGCGCTTATGGCTTCGGGAGCCACGGCCAGATATAGGAATAAAGTTTCGCCCATAACTGGACGTGTCAAGACTAGATGCCCGGATAATGCTCGTTTTAAGTGTTGAAGAGCATTTTCGCATTCTTCCGTCCACTCAAAAGCGGATTCTTTTCTAAGTAATTTGAAAAGAGGCAGCGCATGTTGAGCAGATTTTGCGACGAAACGTGCTAGAGCAGTTAGCATTCCGTTAAGAGATTGTATTGACTTTTTCGAATTTGGGGTAGGAAATTCGAAGAAAGCTTTGCATTTCTCAGGGTTAGCTTCAATTCCCCAAAGGTATAAACCGAGGAATTTGCCTGCTTTTACCCCAAAGGTGCATTTTTCTGGATTGAATCTCATGTTGTATTGTTTTGCTCGTTCGAACACTTTTTTCAAATGGGATACATGATCAATTTCTTCCTCAGATTTAACGATCATGTCATCCATGTATACTTCGAGCATATCTCCTATTTCGTTTCTGAATATGTTGTTCATCATCCTTTGGTAAGTGGCACCGGCGTTTTTTAAACCAAAAGGCATTACATTATAGTAATAATTGCCCGATTCAGTCATAAATGTTGTTTTCTTTTTATCGATTTCAGCCATTTTTATTTGATTATACCCAGAATAAGCGTCCATAAACAATAGTAATTTAAATCCTGAGGAATTATCTACTAGTTTATCTATGCTATGTAAAGGGTAAGAATCTTTAGGGCAAGCCCTATTGAGATCGGTGTAGTCAACGCACATCCTCCATTTTCCATTAAATTTTTTCACTAGTACAACATTAGATAGCCATGTAGTATATTTGGCTTCAGAAATAAAATTTGCCTCTAAGAGGTCTTTTACAACTTTTTCAGCAGCCTCCGCTTTTTCGGGAGACTGCTTCCTACGGCGCTGAACTACAGCTCTAGCCCTAGGATCTATGGCCAATTGATGACAAGCGACCTCAGGGTCGATTCTGGGCATCTCTGCAGCATTCCAAGCGAACAGTTCAGCATATTCTTTCAAGCAGGCTTCCAGCTGTTTCTTCACTAATTCGAGCATATCAGCTCCGATCTTGATTCCTCGGGAGTAATCGTCGTTCAAGGGAATGATTTCGAACTCACCATCGGGAATAGGGCGATGCACCTTTTTCGCAATGAGGTCCTCCTCGTCCTTCAGCTCTTTTTCATTGATGCGGGCATCGAGATCCACTATGTTGGTTACTTCCAAAGCATTCACAACGGGCATTTTGTGATCATTTTTCTTCTTCGGAGTGAGCAGAGAACTCATATTCTTCGCGGCAGCTTCAAAGCATTTCCTTGTTGCGGCAATGTCCCCGTTGAGAGTAGCAATTTTTCCATCCATGGTGTAATATTTCATCTTCAGGTGGATGGTTGAGGACATGACGAATAGGTTCGCCAGAGCAGGCCTTCGCATGATACAATAAAACATCAAGGACAAGAATCTGCTATAATGCACATTCTTAAAGCCTTTTGTCTTACTATCTTTGATAGCTTGGCAAAGATGATTGAAGATCACTCTAGCAAAATTAACAACAACCCTTCTTCCTACATAATATAAGATTGACTTATAATATTGAGAAACTTGATCTGAAGAGCCAGCTTTAGGAATAAGTGACTCATGAAAAATCTTGTAGAGAATTTTGTAGAGGGGCTTCATGTCTTGATTACTCTTAGAGGTAGAACCACGACAGTAAATCTCTTCCTGCATAATATGATTTGATTCCTTTTCATTTATGCGAAGAATGATTTTAAAGCTTGCCTCACATGTTCTGCTCTAATCCTTATACAAACACCGCCAACTTCTGATCTTATCTCTTGACCCAAAAACTCTGCTTTCTTTCCCTTTTCAGCGTTTTCTTCCTTAGACTGAGCAATCTCAAACGAACCTTTCATAATTACTTCTGCCTTCATCCAAAAATCTTTCACAAATTCTGGATAGACAGGTCCATTTAGTACTTCGAAAAAGATAGATAAACCTTGTTTATCAAAGAGATCCTTGATTTCTTCCATTCCATTTGCTCTTAGGCTCTCTAAATCCACCGCTTTTTCGATAAAGCAAAATAAATCAGAAATGGGGAAATCCATTTTATCCTTAGTGTAGATACCAGGGGTTGAAGCTTCTATATCAACAATAGGAGGGGTGATAATCACTTGTTGTTGAGCAGACGAAGAAGTCATGATTCTGAGGTTAGGGTTAGGGTTTGCTAAATTTAGAGAAGAAAGAAACTTTTCTGAAGTTCAGAAGAATGAAAGTGTGGATAGTGAGTGTGCAAAAGTGTGAATGTGAACAGTTAGTGAGTTTAAAAGGAAAAGAAATCGCGCAAAAACGTACTAACTGAAAGGACAGGGGTAATAGAGTAACTTAACAATTCACAAAAGAATTAGAACACAATCATCACTAACCAACTTCTTTCTCTAATAGAAAAAAGACACGTGTATTAGAAGTTTAATTAAATAACTGACACATCAGCAACAGCAGTTGAAGAGGTTATTCAACAAGTACTGCCACGTCATGTACCAGAACCACTCATGTGTAACTTCTGATGAAGATACCAGAAGATGGTTTGTCTAAACTTCTGATACAGATGTTCTAACTCCCCCTAACTTCCATAAAATAATATTTTTCACCAGAGTTTCAGCTTATTCACAGATTTCCATCATATTAAGATTCCTTTTGATAAAATCAAATCTTTCAACAGCCAGGGGTTTTGTAAAGATATCAGCCCATTGATTTTCAGTATCAATAAACTTGAGATCAATAACACCCTTCTGTACATAATCTCTTATAAAATGATGTTTAATCTCAATATGCTTAGCTCTTGAGTGCAAAATAGGATTTTTGGAAAGATGAATGGTTGCAGTGTTATAACAATATAAAGGAATATTGTGACTGCTTATTTGATAATCTTCCAATTGATATTTCATCCAAAGTAGTTGTGTACAACACTTGGTTGCTGAAATGTATTATGCTTCTGCAGTTGTTGACATAGTAATGGTGGTTTGCCTTTTACTGGCCCATGAAATCAAATTCTCACCAATGAACTGGCAATTGCCACTAGTCGATTTTCTTTCAAGTTTATCACCAGCATAGTCAGCATCACAGAATCCGATCATTTTGTAATCATCAGATTTCTGATACAGTAATCCAATGTTACAAGTAGCCTTCAGATATCTAAAGATTCTCTTTATAGCTGTAAAATGAGATTCTCTAGGATCTGACTGAAATCTTGCACACAAACATACACTAAATAGAATATCAGGTCTTGAAGTTGTTAGATAGAGAAGAGATCCAATCATACCTCTATATAACTTCTGATCAACCTTACCTTCAGACTCACCTTTGCTAAGACTTGATGTAGGATTCATTGGAGTGTTCATGGGTTTGCAGTCTTCCAAATTGTATTTCTTCAGAAGATCTTTGATATACTTTGATTGATGAATGAAGTTTCCTTTCTTTGTTTAATTGATCTGAATTCCCAGAAAGTACTTCAATTCTCCCATCATGCTCATCTCAAATTCATCTTGCATCATCTTAGAAAAGTTCTTGCAAAGTGTAGCATTAGTTGATCCAAAAATGATGTCATCAACATAGATTTGAATGATCAGAATGTCTTTCTTCAGAGTCTTTCCGAATAATGTATTATCAACTTGACCTTTTTCAAAACCATTGTCAACCAAGAAGTTACTTAGTCTCTCATACCAAGCTCAGGGAGCTTGTTTGAGTCCATAAAGTGACTTCTTTAGTCTTAACACATGATTTGGATTTGCAATGTCTTCAAATCCTGGAGTTTGTTTGACATATACTTCTTCAGAAATTACTCCATTAAGAAATGCACTTTTTACATCTATTTGATAAAGCGTGATGTTGTTGTTGACAGCATAAGAAAGAAGTAATCTTATTGCTTCCAATCTTGCAACTGGAGCATAAGTCTCTGTATAATCAATGCCTTCTTGTTGACTGTATCCTTGTGCAACAAGTCTTGCTTTGTTCCTTGTTACTTCTCCTTGTTCATTCAGCTTATTTCTGTATACCCACTTTGTTCCAATAATGTTTTTGTCTTTTGGCTTGGGTACCAGATCCCATACATCATTTCTTTGAAATTGATTCAGTTCTTCTTCCATTGCAACTATCCAAGCATCATCAGATAAGGCTTCATCAGTGGTTTTAGGTTCAATCAAGGAAACTAGACCAAATAAGGATTCTTCATCCCTAAAACTTGATCTTGTCTTCATAGGACTGTTCTTATTCCCAATGATAAGCTCTTCAGGATGTGATGACTTGTACTTGAAAGTATTTCTTGGAATAGCTGTTGCTTCTAGATCAGGATCTTCAGTTGGTGTTGTTTGATGAGCATCAGATTCTGGAACTTGGTTGTCCTTTGGAGCTTCTAGAAGTTCAGGAGTGGAATCAAATCCAGAACCTTCATCTTCTGAGTCTTGAGAATCTGAAATTTCTATAACAGTCTCTGACTTTTCATGATCAGGCACTTTGTCATCAAACTTTACATGCATAGATTCTTCAACTGTTTGAGTTTCAGAATTATACACTCTGTATGACTTGGAGCGTTTAGAATATCCAATGAAGATACCCTTACAAGCTTTAGAGTCAAATTTCTTAAGATGAACTTTAGTATTCAGAATGTAACATGTACAACCAAATTGGTGAAAATAAGAAATATTGGGATTCCTTCCTCTAAAGAGTTCATATGTTGTTTTATTCAGAATAGATCTAATATAGATTTTGTTCTGAATATAACAAGCAGTGCTTACAGCTTCTGCCCAGAAAAACTTTGCCAAAGAATTTTCATGCATCATGGTTCTAGCCATTTCTTGTAAAGATCTGTTCTTTCTTTCTACAACTCCATTTTGCCATGGAGTTCTAGGAGAAGAGAACTCGTGGAAGATTCCATGTTCTTCACATAAATTTTCAAAAGGTTCATTTTCAAATTCTCCACCATGATCACTTCTAACTTTCAAAATCTTTAAATCTTTTTCATTTTGAATTTGAGCACAGAAGACACTAAACTCTTCATATGTATCATTTTAGATTTTAGAAACCTTACCCAAGTCCATCTACTATAATCATAAAAAATGACTAATCCATACTTCTTTCCATTGAGTGAAGCAGTACTAACTGGTCCAAACAAATCAATGTGCAGAAGTTCTAAAGGTCTAGAAGTAGAAACAATGTTCTTAACTTTAAACGAGCTTTTGACAATCTTCCCTTTCTGACAAGAGCCACAAAGAGAATCTGAGTGATAAGTCAATTTAGGAAGGCCTCTCACAAGATTTTCCTTGCTAAGCTTAGAGATTAATCTCCAGTTAGCATGTCCTAATCTCTTATGCCAAACCCATTTCTCATCACTTAGAGTCAATAAACAAAGCACATTCTGATCTTCCAGATCAGAGAGATTAACTTTATAAACATTTCCCTTTCTACAACCTTTAAACAAAATGGATTTATCAGAATTGTTAATTACAGTACATGAATTCTTATTAAACACAACATCATAATTACTGTCACATAATTGGCTTATGCTAAGTAAAATTATGCTGTAGTCCATCAACCAACCAAACATCAGAAATAGTAAGAGAAGAATTACCTACTTTACCTATACCAATAATTTTGCCTCTTTGGTTCCCACCAAATCCTACAGTTCCTCCCTCTCTCAGATTCAGGGTGTGGAACAAGTGCTTGTCTCCTGTCATGTGTCGTGAACATCCACTGTCCAGATACCAGGAGCTTTGTCTTCTTCTTGGAATGCATACTTGCAGTAAACATTATCTCATGCCCCGAATACTCTTAGGCTTGAAGATCTTCTGTACTCCTTTACTAGACTTGGATACTGAAGCAATGGGAGCAGAGGTTTTCAAAAGCTACACGCTTACTTGAGCATCTGACACTTTTGGATTTTCTATACCATTACTAGAAACGAAATTGGAATAAAAATCAGAAGGTGTTTTGCTTATGCCCACAGACTGATTTGAGTTTCCTTTGACAGTACTTCCCAAACTCTGTCCAGTGTATTTGCCAGCACCATAAATCATAGAAGCTAGTCTATGCTTATCAATATTATGATGAACAAACTCTTGAAGAGCAATTTCTTGCTTATCATAGGGTTTGTTACATGATCTGCAACCATTTTCAAGAACTTGAATAGTCTTTAAGGACTTCTTGTAGTTTTCTTGAATATGATTAACCTTATCATTGAGCATGTCAAACTTTTGTTTAAAAAGTTCTAGCTCATTTAATTTTTCCATGTATTTCATCATAGTATCTTTAAAAGCCTTAGAAATTTGAGTACTAGATAGTTGAGAAATAACTTTCTCAATATCTTCTGAATCTGACTCAATATCACTTTCAACATATGAATCAGCTGTGGCCATAAGTGCCAAGTTTGCTTCTTCTTCTTCAGCTTCATCATCAGATAGCTTGTCAAGATCTTCCCATGTGGCCAGAAGACTCTTTTTAGCTTTGTTCTTGAAAGTGCTCTTTCTTCCCTTTCCTTTGGTGCTTAGTTTAGGACACTCAGCAATGAAATGTCCAGGTTTGTGGCAATTGAAGCAACTCTTTGAATCATCCTTCTTATATTTGTTTCCAGAACTTTTGTAACCAGAACCTTTAGATCCAGAACGTCTACCAGAATATCTTGGTTTTCTTTTTGTCCACTTCTGGAACTTCTTGGTCAGAAGAGCAAACACATCATCATCTGATCCTTCTTCTTAATCATCTGCAGAAGATTCCTCAGCTTCAGATTCAACAACCTTAGCCATTAGTGCCTTAGAAGATCTTGAGGTAGCTGGCAGAGCCAAAGACTTCACTCTCTTCTGAGGTTTATCAGAAGCTAGCTCAATCTCATGACTCATGAGTGAACTAATCAACCCTTCTAGGCTTAGGGTGTATAAATCTTTTGCTTCCTGAATAGCAGTGACCTTAGGTCTCCACTTAGCAGGTAAGCTTCTAAGAATCTTCTTCACATGATCAGGAGTAGTATAACTTTTCTTCAGAACTTGAAGACCAGCTATTAGAACTTTGAATCTAGAAAACATAGACTCAATGTTCTCGTCCTCTTTCATTCTGAAAAGTTCATACTGTTGGATCAGGAGTGTTGCCTTTGCCTCCTGTACCTGTATGTTTCCATCATAAGATGAACACAAAGAATCATAGATACTCTTGGCAGTAGATTTATCTGAGATCTTAAGGTATTCTTCATGAGATATGCAACCAATCAGAATATCCTTGACCTTGTGGTGCTTCTTGTATGCTTTCTTGTCTTTGTCAGTGAAAGCTTGTCTTGTCTCAAAATCCAATCTTCCTCTCTCATCCAAACCTTGAAATGTTACTCCTCTTTCAACTAAGTCCCAAAGTTCATCATCAATGTCAACCAGATGACTATAGATTCTATCTTTCCACCATGAAAAGGTAGAACCATTTCCATTGAACTTAGGAGCTTTGCTGGTGTTGTTTTTATCATCAACATCATAGTTAAAAGGAATAGCAGTACCATGAGAAGGTCCACCAGGTCCAAACATAGTGTTTTTACACAGCAAACAACTGTCTCACTGTAAGGTGATATAACAAAACCAAGGCTCTAGATGCCAATTGAAGGTGTGAAAACACAAGAAGGGGGGTTGAATTGTGTTTTGGTAGTTTTAAAAACTTCTCTAAGTTTTTCAACTTATTAGAATTAGCAGCGGAATAAATCAAACACAATCAACTTCTGGACGTTTTGCAAATAGAAACAGAGAAGAGAAATGAGAGATGAACACACAAGATTTATACTGGTTCCTCTCACAAACCGAGAGTAGTCCAGTCCCCTTGCACTTCCAAGGGATTTCACTATAATCACACAAGATTACAATTGCTTAAGCACACAGCAAGAGACTTCCTTTGCTCAAGTAACACCATACAAGAGACTTCCAAATGCTCAAGCACAAAAGCAAGAGACTTCTTACAAAGTTACAAAGAAAACAATGTTTGAACTACTGATAAACAGTATCAGAGTTCTAGAACAAAATTATACAACTCTAAAAACAAGACTTATCTTAGAATTCTAATAAAAGAAAACTAAGGTTCAACAACTGACTAATCAGAAGTTGAAAACTATTTGTCCTGAATTTTGATATAAGTTCAAGTTGTATTTTTCTAAGTTAAAATGCTCTTAAGAATTCAGCAGTATAACAACGCTTTTGTTCGTTGGTGTAGTTGTTGTCTTCTTCAAATTCTTCCTCCTTTTATAGGCGATAGTCGAGTGTTTGAATTTGAGCGGACAATTATGAAAACAGCTGCATAGTACCGTACTATTATTTTCGTTTGAAATCTGCTTATCCAAATCAAGTAAAGAATGAAATCTTGATCCTTGATTACGAATATTCGCCCATATCAGGAAAAGAGATATAGTACAATAGTACAAACGTCATTATCATGAGGATAACGGTCTTGTACGAGGTTTCTTCTGCCTTTCTGAATTTGCCAAATAGATGATAGTCGTTTTGAGAATAGAATGTTCTTCTGACAAATTCTGCTGTTTCATCGTCATCAGAATCTTGAGTATCCAACTCAGGTTCTGATGAAAGTAGCTTCTGGTTGACTTTGATTGGCAACTTCTGGTGACTTAGCTTCTGGTGTCACTAATCAGAACTTGTTTTTCCCAGCTTCTGGGGGCGCTTTTCAAACAACAACCAGAATTTCAATTTCTAGTGTATATAAAATTTTAACTTATATACCTGCACACTAGAGTAAATTATCAGTACTCCCTATTGTATATTAATACTATTGTTATCATCAAAACTACTTGGGTTATATTAGAACCAACTTTGTTCCAACATCCTTACATCATGTAAAAGACACACTTTGAAGCACTAAAAATCTGATCCAAAACTTCTCCGTTCTCTTCATATTCTTAGTTAATATAATATATATTTATAGTATTATAACTAGTTTAGTATTTTATATCAATCTATTAGTCATTAAAGAAATATTAAAATTTCTGATTATCACAACACGTTATCAGCACGATCGTTTCTATCGGAAGTGATTTACTACTAAGGTATATCATCTATCCTTATAACTTTAATGATATCATTATTATTAGGGTTAATAGGTCTTTATCCCCTGTAAAGTAGGCGAGTTTTGCGTTACCTCCCTGTAAAAAAAAAAATTGTTATTGCCCCCTTGTAATATCAAGATTCCATACTTTACCCCCTTGGGCGGACAACTGATACGCTGACTGGATAAAATTGATGATATGGCATACTATGTGGCTTTTTATTTATTTTTTATTAAAAAAATCAGTGCCATGTAGATAAATAAATCCACCTAACATAGTTATTATTTTTTTAAACAAGTAAATAAAAAAAAACGTGACACCATGTTCTCTATAATTATCATCACCATCCCCAACAAATACAACACCTAATTATTCTTCTTCTTCAACTCCATACAACACCAAATAATACAACATCTATCATCATCATCTTCATGTTCAAAAACTAGATTCATTACCAAATCTTTCATCAACTCTATAATTCAACAACTAATTTTTTTTCGTCTCCAAAAATCAGATTCAATAATTCTTCTTCAAAAATTCCCAATTTCAACAAATCCTAATCCTGGAGATTACAACACCGAACACAACAATTGGAATATTTTCAGAATATTATAATTTATAGATACAGAATCTCCCATCATGGTTATTCCTTAAATCTACCAAAACAACAACAAACAAAAACCTCCAATCGCAAACCCTTCTTCCTTAAATCTCCGACCCAAACCCTTCTTCCTCGACAGATTCACCACCCAAGACGACGCCGTCGATTACACCAAAACAATTACCTAACGAAACGACGCCGTCAGAATTTAAGAAATCTGGAAGAGGTGGAGCGACGGCGAGCTCTTGATCCATCTGAAAGAAATCTGGAATCAAATCAGATTGGTTCGTAATCCGTTTCGTGTGAATGACACTATGCACAAAGAGGTTAAGAAGAAATTTCTTAATCTGTGTTAGAAGAAATTTTTGGGTTTTGTGTGTGTGTGTGTTTTGTTCCTGTTGTTGTTGATGAAACTGCAAAATTTTGTCTTCTCTCTCGATCTTGTTTGTTGTGATTCTGGGTTTGGGGTTGTTGTTGTTGTTGTTCTTGAGTTGATGTTGTATTTCAAATTGATTGGTCAGGAATTAGGGAATCGATTATGGGTGCTGCTGTTGCTCCCCTTGTTTTTTCTTATTTTTCTGTTTGATTTTTCCTTCCTTTTACTGTACTGGTGTTTATGGTTCTTATGAATCATGATTTTCTTGTATTTGTGTTGAATCTCTATGGTTCTTATGAATTATGTTTTATATTTGATATATAAAGTTTATTCCTCCTCTTATGAATTTTTTAAAAAAGTTTTATTTCTTTTTTTTTTTTTTTAAATTAAAATATGTAATATTAGGGTTAATAATTTAAAAATAATTTATAAAAACTATTTACATTTTTAATATTTCTGTTTTTTTTAAATATTCTTTAATATGACGTGGAATTTTCAGGTGGCAAAAAAAAAATAAAAAATAAAAAAAATATTATTTTTATATCCACGTGGAGATTCTTCACAGTCACATGGCATGCTGGTGGGTGAGGGGGGTAAAACAGAGAATCTTGATATTACAAGGAGGCGAAGACAAAAAAATAAAATTACAGGGGGTATTGTAAATCTCGCCCATATTACAGGGGGGTAAAAGCCTATTAACCCTTATTATTATTAATCCACTTATTATAGAAAACTGGCAATTTTTCAAGTGCCCTATAATAAGTGTGAATATTATTATATAAATTTTGTGTGGAGGTCTAAAATCCCCATAATATCACAAAAGTTAATTTTAATTAGTAATACTAACTTATATATTTAATGGAGGTATCCAAAACCCCAATATACATTACTAACTTATATACTAAATGGAGGTATTCAAAACCCCAATATATATTACTAACTTTTATACTTAATGGAGGTGTCCAAAAACCCCATCTATACTACTAAATTTTATAATTAAATGGAGGATTAAAATCCCCATTTGCATGACTACCTTTTTGGAGGTATGCAAAGCCCCATCTATAATACTAACTTTAATACTAAATGAGGACTAAATTAAATCCTTATCTATAATATTGCTAACGTTAATTATCAATGGAATATTAAAATTCTTGTCAATAATATTATTTCACGAAAGATTTATAATTGAATTGTGACATTGGACATTATTTAAAGGCTTAATTGCACATTTGGTCCCTTATGTTTATTTTAGGTTTCAAGTTAGTCCCTTATGTTTTAAAAATTTCAAGTTGGTCCCTTATGTTTATTTTAGGTTTCAAGTTGGTCCTTCATGTTTTAAAAGTTTCAAGTTGGTCCCTCATGTTTACTTTAGGTTTCAAGTTGGTCCCTCATGTTTTTAAAAGTTTCAAGTTTAGTTCCTATTTATAGGGACTAAACTTGAAACTTTTAAAAACATAAGGGACCAACTTGAAACTTTTAAAAACATGAGGGACCAACTTGAAACCTAAAATAAACATGAGGGACACTTCATAAAATTCATCTTATAAATACTTCACATTCATTCATAATTTTTCATACCTTTCTCAAACATTTATCCACACTTTCATAATGATTAAATTTCTTCTTATACTTACCGCTCTATTTGTCACCGCTGTGCTTTTTCTCAACATCATCAAATATGAAGAATTAGGAGCACCTTATATAGCAACCATAATATTTCTTGCTTTTCCATTACTAGTATTAGCTTGGTTTATAAGCTAACTTTGATAGAAAATTAGATTTAACACGATCTTTGTTTTTGTAATCTATTGAATAAAATGATATTATTTTGTTTTTATGTTTGTCATATTTTATACATTAAATGTTGTTTGTGTTCTTTTGTATTATAGATATAATCATGTCAAATGTTAAGCACCATTTCAAAATTCTAAACATAACTGGAGACAACTATATAACATGGAACAACAATTTAATTGAGTACCTTGCATGTGAGGGACTTGACAAAATTCTTGAAGGAGACTATGCAGGGACGTCAACAACTGACCCAAAGGAATTAGAAATGAAAAAGTCAAAAATGAATCGGATAATTAAACACCACCTTGATGATGGGTTACAAACAGAGTACTCAAATGCAAAAGATCCCAAGATACTATGGGACAAACTTAAGGCGAGATTTGGACATCAGAGGAAAGTCCTATTACCCTCATTGATGGATCAGTGGAACAAATTAAGGTTCCAAGATTATAAAAGTGTTGTTGCATATAACTCTGCCATGCACCAAATTATAGCACAATTAGAATTCGGTGGTGTTGCTATAACTGAAGAACAAAAACTAGAAATTTTTTTTTCAACTTTCCATGCATCCCAAGTATTGTTGCAACAACAATATAGAATGAGGGGATTTACTGAATATTCTGAATTGGTTGCAGCTCTTCTGGTGGCAGAACAAAATAATGAGCTCTTAATAAAAAATCACCAATCACGTCCCACTGGAACAATAGCATACCTCGAAATAAATGCAACAACATTTAATCGAGGACGTGGTGGCTATAATCGTCCTAGAGGACGTGGGGGTTATGCTCGTTTTAATGGTCGTGGTCGAGGCAGAGGTAATGGTCGAAACCACTTCCGTGGTAGAGGTCGTGGACGAGGATATGTGAATACCTACAGGCCTCCCAAATATGACCAAAATAATAAGAATCATCAAGGTAAAGGTAAATATATCCAAGAAGGTCCCTCGAGGAATCATGATGATTTCTGCTTTAGATGCGGAAAGAACGGACATTGGGCTAAGACATGCAAGACGCCGGAACACATGTATAAAAGATACAGGGCATCTATTGAGGGAAAGGAAAAAGAAGTAAATTTTATTGAAATTGAACCTAAAAACGACACTACCTATCTTGAAGCTGCTGATTTCATTGAAGAAGAAAACGAAATAAATATGGATTAAGTGACTAATTAAAATATGCATTTGAATAATGTGTGGTGTGTTTGCATTATTTAATAATATGAATATCTTGTGTGGTGTGTTGTGTGGTGTGCTTTGTGTAATATTTGCATATTGAATAATAATGTTGAGTGTATTATTAATTTACTATGTTTCTCTATTTAATCTTACTTTTACTTTAAGAAGGTTATACATGGAACATGTCAAAAACAATTGCATTCCAGACAGTGGAACTACCCATACGATCCTTAAAAGTAAGACATATTTCACTGACTTAAAACTCACTAAAGGTATAATAAATACAAGGCTAAACTGTTCATTTGGTCCCTTACGTTTATTTTAGTTTTGAATCAGGTCCCTTATGTTTTAAAAGTTCCATTTTGGTCCCTCACGTTATCACCGTTTGCGTTAGTTAGTCCCCTCCGTCAAATTTCTCACTAACGCCGTTTGAACAGTACACGTGGCAGACGGTTAGTGACACATGGATAAAAAAATAAAAATTAATTAAAAGTGTTTAGTTTTAGAGCAGATTCCCAGATTATTCTTCCCATTTATTCCCATTTATTCCCGTCCATCCTTCTTCTTCTTCCCATTTATTCCCAAATTCCGGCCGGTGGCCGTCAGGCCAGACAGTGGCGCCACCGCGCCGGAACCCCTATTTAGGCCAAAACTAAAACTTTCCAACCCAGATCCCTATTATTTTCCCTCTTGAACACGAATCCGAGCACAAAGTCCCCAAATTTCTTACCAAATCTCCGGATCGGAGACGAAAACGGCGGCGATGATTTTTTTGTTTTTGTTTCGGGCTTCTATCTCTTCTCCTTCTTCTCTTCTCTGTTTCGTTTTCTTTCAATTTCAAATTTGTTATTGTCGTTTCGTTTTGAACTTGGAAGAAGAAAAAGAATGGTTACGTTTTGATTCGATCTGTTTCTCTTCTTCCCTCGTGGTTTTGAAAATGTGTGTGTGTGTGTGTTTTGTGTGAGTGTTTTTGATTTCTGGGTTGTTGATGGGTTTTCTGGGAAAATGGAACGGTGGTGGTGAATGAATGATGATTCTGTTGATTGTTGGTTTTGTGTAGTTACAATGATGGTGATTGTAAGTTCTGATGTTATGATTTTCTGAGATGAAAAAATATCTTAAAGGTTGTTTGTGATGTTGCTGAGATGAAGTTTTGGTGATTCTGGGAATTGTTCTTGTTATTGATGCAGATTGTTCTTGTTATTGATGCAGATCTGGGAATTTGTTTGTTGTGTTATTGATGCAGATTGTTCTTCATCATCTCCCTTCTGTTATTGATTTTGGACTATTTTTTTTAATTAAAATCAAATAGAAAATAGTAATAATAATAAATAATAGTAAACAAATAATAAAAACAAAAAAAAATAACACGTGGCATGTTCGGGTTCATTCGATTGATCAAAAGAACAGAATTTGGTTCCACCTGTACAAATCCGTCTGCCACGTGTACTGCTCAAACGGCGTCAGTGATAAAATTTGACGGAGGGGACTAACTAATGCAAACAGTGGAAACGTGAGGGACCAAAATGGAACTTTTAAAACGTAAGGGACCTGATTCAAACCTAAAATAAACGTAAGGGACCAAATGAACAGTTTAGCCTAAATACAATCTCAGGACCTGCTTATCTAATAGAAGGAACAGGTAATGCTATGTTCATGTTGCCAAATGGGACAAAGTTTGTCATTAATGATGCTTTGTATTCCCCAAAATCAAAGAGAAATTTGCTGAGTTTTAATGACATATATCGTCAAGGATATGATACTAAAACTGCAACCGAAGGTAATATGAAATACATTAACATTACTACTAATGTTTTGGGAAAGAAGAAAATTTTAGAAAAATTACCAAAATTACCTTCCGGATTGCATTATACATATATACATAAAATTGAATGTAATCTAATAATAAAAGAAGATCCCAAAACCATGACTTTATGGCATGACCGTTTAGGCCACCCTGGTTCAACAATGATGCGAAAAATAATTGAGAGTACACATGGTCACCCTTTGAAAGGTTTAAAGTTTTCAAAAGAAGAAAAACCATGTGAAGCTTGTTCTCTTGGAAAATTAATAACAAAACATTCACCAGGCAAGATTCAGAAAGAATCACCTGCATTTCTTGAAATTATTCAAGGAGATATATGTGGACCTATCCATCCACCCTCAGGACCGTTAAGGTACTTTATGGTATTAATTGATGCATCTAGTAGATGGTCATATGTTTGTTTATTGTCAAGTCATGATATGGCATTTGCAAAATTTCTTGCACTAATAATTAAGTTAAGGGCTCAATTCCCTGATTATAATATAAAGAAAGTTAGACTTGACAATGCTGGTGAATTTACATCAGAATCATTTAATAATTATTGCACATAAATTGGAATCACTGTTGAACACCTTGTTCCTCATGTGCATACACAAAATGGTTTAGCTGAGTCATTGATAAAATGTCTCCAATTTATTGCTAGACCATTAATAATGAGAACTAAACTACCACTTACTATTTGGGGTCATGCAATACTACATGCTGCAGCATTCATCGGTCTAAGGCCAAGTGCTGATCATAAACACACCCCTTATCAACTTGCAGTTGGTAAGGAACCAAATATCTCTCATTTAAAGATTTTTGGTTGTGCAGTATATGTCCTAATAGCTCCACCACAAAGAAAAAAATGGGACCTCAAAGGAGATTGGGAATATACGTAGGGTATGAATCACCGTCCATTATTAGATATCTTGAACCTTTAACAGGTGATGTTTTTCAAGCAAGATTTTCTGATTGTCACTTTGACGAAACAAAATTTGGATTAGGGGAAGAAAATAAACAAATAGAAAATGAGATAACATGGTATGTACCATCTTTATTACATTTGGACCCATGTAATAAATCATGGGAAGAAAATGTAAAGAAAATAGTACACTTACAAGATTTAGCAAATCAACTGCCAGATTCATTTACTGATTTGAAAAGAGTGACAAAGTCACACATACCTGCTGTAAATGTCCCAGCTCGAATTGAGATTTCAAAAATAAATGAGGTAGCAGGTACCTCTAAGGCACGTTTGAAGCTTGGCCGACCTCTGGGGTCCAAAGACAAAAATCCCCGAAAAAGAAAAGAAATAGAAAAGGTGAATATGATTGAAATTGATCTTGAAAAGACACTAGATAATAACAAATCCATGATTGAAAAACGTGCTCTCGAAGAAGCACAAAATGATGACAATGAGATCATTGATAATGAAATTGAAGACAAGAATGATCTCAAGATTTCAATCAATTATGCCAATACAGGAAACCTGTGGAGCCAAAAAGATATGAATATTGATGAAATATTTTCATTCACCATTGCATGTGAAATTATAAATGAAAATGATGATCCTGAACCTAAAATTGTGAATGAATGTCAAAATAGACATGATTGGGAAAATTGGAAAGATGCTATGGATACTGAGTTAAACTCTCTTAAAAATCGAAAAGTATTTGGACCCATTGTGACTATACTTGAAGGTGTGAAACCTGTTGGGTATAAGTGGGTTTTTGTAAGAAAACGAAATGAGAAAAACGAGATTGTAAGATACAAGGCTCGTCTCGTTGCACAAGGTTTTTCCCAAAGACCAGGAATTGATTACGAGGTAACATATTCTCCTGTTATGGATGCCATTACTTTTCGTTATTTAATTGGTTTATCAGTGTTTAATAATTTAGATATGTATCTCATGGATGTTGTTACTGCTTATTTGTATGGATCACTTGATAGTGACATATACATGAAAATCCCAGAAGGATTTAAGATGCCTGAGACATCAAAACCAAGAGAAACATATGCAATTAAGTTGCAAAGATCTTTATATGGGTTAAAACAATCCAGGCGCATGTGGTATAATAGACTAAGTGAATATTTATTTAAAGAAGGCTATGTAAGTAATTCTATTTGCCGTTGTGTTTTTATAAGAAAAACAATATATGGTTTTGTAATAATTGTTGTCTATGTTGATGATTTAAATATCATTGGTACTAATAAAGAAATTAAAGAAGCAAGGGATTACTTAAAGAAAGAATTTGAAATGAAAGATCTGTGGAAAACCAAGTTCTGCCCTGGTTTACAAATTGAATATACTAAAAATGGTATATTGGTACATTAATCAAACTATGCAGAAAGGGTATTGAAAAGATTCAACATGGATAAAGCCAACCCTTTGAGTACTCCAATGATGCGTAGAACACTTAATGTTGAAAAGGATCCATTTAGACCTAAGGAAGATAATGAAGAGGATCTTGGCTCTGAAGTGCCATACCTCAGTGTCATTGGGGCGCTCATGTACCTTGCCAATTGTACAAGACCAGATATAGCTTTTGCGGTAAACTTACTAGCAAGGTTCAGCTCACACCCTACAAAGAGACATTGGAAAGGAATAAAACATATATTCCGATATCTCCGAGGTACTTCCACATAATGCTAAATCACAGACTGGATATGTGTTCATTCATGGTGGCACCGCTATATCATGGAGATCTCAAAAACAAACACTTGTAGCAACTTCGTCATATCATGCTGAAGTAATTTCCCTCCATGAAGCAAGCAAAGAGTGTAGATGGTTAAGATCAGTAACTCGACATATCCAAGAAACATCTGGATTACCAACTGATAAGAATCCAACAATTTTGTATGAAGATAATGCTGCCTGCATCACCCAGATGAGAGAAGGATATATCAAAACTGATAGAACCAAACACATTCCTCCAAAATTCTTCTCATTCACTCAAGAACTAGAAAGAAACAAAGAGGTTGATATTCAATTTATCCGTTCGAGTGATAATGTGGCGGATCTTTTCACAAAGGCACTTCCTAAATCAGTTTTCAAGAAACATGTACGAAGTATTGGAATGTGTCACCTTCAAGATCTTTAAAGAATAAATATGTGCTTGGTTGAGGGGGAGCATAATGTTGTACTCTTTTTCCCTTATTAAGGTTTTTATCCCAGTGGGTTTTTCCTAATAAGGTTTTTAACGAGACAATGTATGTTCCCATCACATTATTTTCAACAAGCCTTCAATGGAGCACCATGATAGATATTTCAAAGGGGCAGTGTTATAATAACCATAAATAATGTGAAAGAGATATATTACTATTAATGTTGAAATATCTATGTAAAATTTCAACTTAAAATAGTGAATGTAAATTATTTTATTCATAGCTTTAGTAGTATAAATACCACTCCTTACATCATGTAAAAGACACACTTTGAAGCACTAAAAATCTGCTCCAAAACTTCTCCATTCTCTTCATATTTTTAGTTAATATAATATATATTTATAGAATTATAACTAGTTTAGTATTTTATATCAATCTATTAGTCATTAAAGAAATATTAAAATTTCTGATTATCACAACAGTTTCTGCGTTTTCCCAATTTAAGTGCAGCGATCCCATGTGGGCGCGTCTATCGCACTATCATGTACCCTCGGCGTCCGAACCGTTTGATCGCATCAGATGGTTTGTCTGATTATGATCAGACCGCTGTGATCAAAGCCCCCTGATTACTCTACGTGCCCCCTGCTTACTCTATGCGCCCCCCATCAGTTTTTGTTGAAGATGCTGTTTTTTGGCCAAACTGGGTTGGGTTTTATCCCCCCTGTTTCTGCTAACGCACCCCCTGACTTGCAGTTTGCACTCCCTGTTCTATTTTATTCCTATGTTTTATTTTAAAGTTCGTTTTATCGATTCTTATATTATATGTTGTGTTTGCATAATATCAAAAAATATACAAAAATATATATCGCATATAGTTTATTTCTTTTTTTGAGTCCAAGGGAATAGGTGACCGTTTATTTAACCTTGTGTTGTTCTTGCGATTACTTCATATATTTATTCATTCGCCAATTTTTCCTATTAGACTTTAAAAAATAAAATAAGTATATTTTGATATAATAAAAAAGAATGAAAAATGAGTGGTCTGACAGATGGCTTTCAACTCCTTGGTTAGTTCAGATTCCTGCTGGATAGCTCGCAGTCCGAATAATCGTTGAAATTCTTTTCTCTGGCAGGACAGATGTGTTACACAATGTCTAGGACAATGTGTCAGTAGTCCAGATGTCCTAGACAACTGGTTCGACAACTGGTTATGAGGATCACGATTTATTGCAGTACTGAAGTAAATAAAAGCAATAAATAACACCAGTTCGGCGCTAATCAGCCTTACTCTGGAGGATACCAATCCAGGAAGTGAACACTACTAATCCGAATTATTAATTAGTCTTACAACACTACCAAACACCTTTTGGCATGTACGCCTTTTCTTAATCCTAGTAATCTTCTACTAAAGGGCTAACTCCTCCTGAATATGAGAACCTACCCAACTCCCTCTAATCACTAATCCCAAGTGACGAAACAACTTTAAACTTTCACAGTTTAAAAGACACAGTTGAATGACAACATTCAACGACACAAGCTTCAAAGTACCAAGAACGATACTAAGAGCTACTAAGTGTTTTGCACAGTGGGTACAAAACTTTGGATTCACAATCTTCAGTTATTGTGGGTTGAGTTTTAAGCTCTATGTTGAGTCCTTTATATAGGAGTGCAATTCTTCAGATAATCTTCAGTCTTTCAGATGCACTCAAATAAGAATTAGTTTTAAAACAAACTTTTTCAAAACAAACTCCACAAAGATTTAATCTCTATCCACTAATTAAATACGAATCCAATCGTATCTAACACATAGGATTAATAACAAACTTTATCATTAATCCTAATCTCAGCTTGTTACTAAAAGATTCGCGTTTTATTCAAATTAAAATAAACACACGCGCTTAATGGATAAGCATTATCTTTTAAGCTGAACTGGGTCAAGATGTCCTACCCACATGTCTTGGGACATCTTGTTCGACATGCTGCCTATGCATGCTCTGAACCCAGTGACAAGATGTCTAGGACATCTTGTTCAACATGTTGCATCTGCACATCTTCAATATGCACAAGTTGTTTAGACTTAATTACTTCAGCTTTGGTGCTTCAGTTAAGTCACTCTGACCAAGTTGTTTTAGCCTTATGATGCAGCCAAACTCGCAAGAACTACAATCTCCCCCTTTGGCAAATTATGGCTAAAACAACCACTAATCACTTTGTTGAATGTGCACTCTTCAGTCTTCAATCTTCAAATTCTTCTACCTTCAAATTGATCTCTGTTGATGCAATCTTCAATTCTGAAATCTTCAGGTCTTCAATGTCTTTGATCTTCAGAATTTTGTGTGTCTGCATTATTCAGGACTTCTTCAATCTTGAATGTGTGATGAACCTTTTCTAGTATGAGACAGTCTTAGTCTTGTCTTCATATGATTCATTACAATGAATTTTCTAAGTCCAGGGATGAGATTCCTAGTGACTTAGTGAACCGAAGTCTTGAGTTGCAGCGGAAAGTACTTAATCAGAGTGATCAAGACTCACTAGACTTCTTAGAGGTTCATATTGAGCATTTAAATTTTGCTCTGGACACACTTGTTTTAGCATAGCTTTTTAGTTTTTAATTTTTTTTAAAGCTTGCTATTTTCATCCGTAAAGCAAGAGAGTAATTCTACTTGCCAAAGAGCTGTTCTATTATCAATTATTTCTCCCCCTTTTTACCATAATTTGTCAAAGGTTTTTAAAGGAAAAATTGCATTGATTGATAAGAGCGAAACAACTTACAAAAGTGCACACATAGTGCCGGATATCAAAGTCTCCAATGTCTAGGACATTTGGTAGACCACCAAACTTACGAAAGTAAAACATAAATAAAGGAAAAATACATAAGTACTTATTTTCCTATTACCCAGGGTATGTTCTTCAAACTTCTTCTTCTTGCTCAGCCTCAGCTTGAGCATCTCCTTCATTCTCTGCAATTTTCTTTGTCAGCTGCTTGATCAGATGGTCTACACAGACTTTCCTTACTGTGCTTGTCTTGATTGTCTCCTCTAACTCCTTAGACACTAGAATTAGCTCAGCCAGTACTTTATTTTGTGAGCTTCTATCCAATGGAGCAGAAGTCTCAGCTGCTACTTTTTCTTTGAACACAATGTCTGGGACATGTGGTTCAGCAAACAGCTTGCGGTTGAAGGATATTGGAGGAGGTCTTTTACTCACATGCTCTTCTGGAAGCAGGATGCTTGGGTGTTGGTTGAGAATTAACTCAGTAATCAAGCTGGGGAATGCTGTTGGCAACTTTGTTGCATTGGTTTCCACATGCTTCATTGTTTGCTCGAAAACATGTTGCCCAAAGTCTACCTTCTTCCCTGTACCAATAAGGTATATAAGTCTTGCCAGAATTGGAGATATACCTGAGCTATGGCTTGATGGGGCCCAATTAGCTGTTCCAATCTTGTTGAGTATTGCGTACTTGACAGTCATCTTGTACGTTGGAAGTAGTCCTTTCTTGGGCCAAAGTTCAGCTTGCCCTGAGGTGATTTCGTCAGCAATTTTGTCCATAGATAGGTTCTTCTTGCTCTTAGCTTCAGTATTCCTACCCAGAAATTGGTTGATCATAGTTGAAGAGAATTCAACGGTCTTTCCTCTTAACTGTACCCTGTGGTAGTCATTACTTCCTTCATCATTGCATTCTCCAGTGAGATTGGTGATGAACTCTCTCACAAGCCTTTCATAGCATCTTCCAACCCCATCACCGTCTTCATGACTTTTGCTTCTTCAAGAAGGGTGATAATCTCTTTGTAGGAGAGTGCTTTAGAACTTAATTCTCTCTCTGTAGCAATTCTCCTCTGCATCACTATCCTCCATCTTTGTTCATTGTCTTCAGTTAGGAGGGATGTTGAGGATGCAGCTTTCCTTTTCTTCGACATGATGTCTGGGACATCGTCTTCGACATCAGGTTCAAATTCACTTGAGGATTCTGGCTTCCTCTTCCTCTTCTAAGACTTTTCTTCTAAGTAGGACTGGGGAATCTCCACCTTCCTTCCCCTATTCCTTTTCACTCTATCAGCTACAGATTGAGATCTTCTGGGAGCTATCTCTTCGCTCTCTGTTTCTTCTCCAATCTCTATGACTTCTAGGGTCTCAGAAATCTTTTCTTCTTCTTTTGAGGCGAGTTTCTCATGTGCATCCTTTGGATCTTCTTCCATTGGATGTTCCTCAGATGTGGCGTCTCTTGATGTTGAGACATTTGTTGCGACATCCTTGATGTTGGGGTCGGATGTCATGACATCTTCTTCACCATTCTTCTCTTTCTCTGTTTGAGGCTCAAGGTTCTGGTTTTGAGTAGCCTCTTTCAGAGATGATTCCTCAGGATTTTGTTCTTCAGCCCTCTTTGGTGACCATTGAGCTTTTAGCGGAGACGCTTCTTTGGTTTCTTCACTGAATGTTGGATTAGTGAAGGGCCCGACCAATGTGTTGCTTCTCCTTTTCCTTGTTGTCGTTCTTCTTCCTCTGGGAATAACCAACTTGTCAAGATCAACCTCTTGTTGATTGACAGTTGAGCCTGAAACCCTAGCTGGATCGCTAGGTCCTTCGCCTTTGTTGATTTCTTGGTTGTTGGTGCTCATTGTGATTTCTTGACTCATGTTGTTCAGAGTTTTTGTTGAGGAGAATTTCTTTTGAGGGATTTTGAAGGATGTCGTACCAGATGTTGAAGCGTGTGTGGTAGCACAAGTGATGATCTAGGTGGCTTTTTATAGACGGAACCAAGTAGTATGTTACCTCGTTTATTGTGCAGAAGTAATGATGATTAACGTTATAATTTTTCTGCACGCCACCCCGTCACTTAATGTTCTACACGCTTTTGGACGTGTGGAACTCTAGAGTTCCTTTCCCACCTTCAGGTTGAAGTGTTTCAACTTCCTGACGAGTGTACAGATGTTGGGACATCTGGTAGAACATCTGGTCATTTTCTTCCTTAACTGTCAAGCAAGCTATTTTTGGACTATTGTTGGGAGGAGTCCACTTATAGCATTTGTCCTTTGCCTTGACACCTTTCATCACTATCTTCTGATTATTAGCAATAATGCACTCAGAGTTGTTGAAGTACATATCTAGTCCTTGTTTACATAATTGATTAATGCTTATCAAGTTTGCAGTGAGTCCTTTAACTAGTAGAACCTTATCTAGGTATGGTAAGCTGGGATCTCTTAGCTTGCCTACACCTTTGATTCTACTTTTAGCACCATCACCAAAAGTAACACTTCCTTTGGAGTAAGGTCTTAATTCCTTAAGATATTTCCTATCTCCAGTCATGTGTTTGGAGCATCCACTGTCAAAGTACCAGTCTTCATATGAGGACAGCCTGATACAAGTATGAGCCTTTAGTTTTGAATCTTTTTTTGGCCTCCATACTTTCTTGACTTGAGTCTCCTGGCACTTTACTTGTTGAGCAAGAATCTTCTTTTTATCCTTCCTTGGTGATTTTGATCTTTGAGGATAGCCATGAATTTTGAAGCATTCTTTCATAACATGTCCAGACCTACCACAGTGATCACATCTATTAAAAGCTCTTATATTTTGGGAGTATAACTTTTTAAGATGTGGTCTTGGAATGTGCTTCTTCTGCTGCTTGTGAGGCTGACCTATGTTCTCATTCTTCTTGTGTTGAACAGGGTGTTGAGACATGTGGCTTGACATCTTCCCTTTTGTTTGGACAGACTGTTGAGACTTGTAGTCTATGATCCTGTTTTTGTGTTTAACAAGATGTTGAGACTTTTGACTTGACATCTCCTTCTTGGTCTGAGCATAGTACTGAGGTGTGTGGTCTATGATCCTGTCTATGTGGTGAACAGGATGTTGAGACATTTGGCTTGACATCTCTTTCTTGGTCTGAACACAATGCTGAGATGTGTGGTCTATGATCCTGTCAGTATGTTGAGCAGGATGTTAAGACATTTGGTGTGACATCTCCTTCTTGGTCTGAACATAGTGCTGAGATATGTTGTCTATGACCCTGTCGTTGTGTGGAGCAGGATGTTGAGACATTTGGTTTGACATCTGGTCCTTCGATTTCTGTAGAGGAGGAGTTATCTTACCTGGAGCTGATTCAGCCTTTCTGAAGGGATGATCGAATCCTAATCCAATCATGTCTTCAGCTATTTTCTCAGTTTCAGGGAGCTCATCCTATGAGTCAGAATCATATTCTAGACGCCTCAAAGTTTCAGTCATACTTACGAGTTTAGATTTTAAGGAATTGCATACTTTCCTTAGAGCTGCTCGTTCCTTATGCTCCCTGATAAGCCTTTCAATGATTTCATCTTGCTCTAATATTTTAGCAGTGTATCTTGAAGGGTGGAGAGGTTCTTCATTGTTATCACTGCCTTCAGTGTCTGTGAAGCTTTTGAAGCAATCATTGCTGCTTGTTTCGCATATCCCCGAGAATGCATTGTTTGTGTCTTCATCTTCACTTTCATCCTCAGAGTCAGAGAGAATTGCAGTCATCCCCTTCTTTTGTTTTCTAAGAAAGTTGGGACACTGTATTCTGATATGCCCAAAGCCTTCACATTCGTAGCACCTTATTTCTGTTTCTTCTTCAGAGTTTGTCTCTTCTTTTGAGATGCCTTGTGTCTTGTTGTTGGACATCTTGTCTGGGACATTTGTCCTCCATGTAGCTCGGACCCTGTTCACAGAATTGTTGAACTTCTTGGTCAATAGAACTATTGCTTCTGCTAGACAATCTTCACTATGGCTTTCTTCAGATTTGAATGCCAAATTCTTCATATTCTTTTCAGGTCTATCTTCAAAGGTCATCTCAAAGGTTTGTAATGAGCCAATGAGTTCATCAACCTTCATCGTGCTCAAGTCTTGTGATTCTTCAATAGCAGTTACCTTCATAGAAAATCTCTTAGGAAGTGATCTAAGAATTTTTCGGGCTAGTTTCTCCTCGGGTATCTTCTCTCCTAGGGCAAAGCATGAGTTTGCTATGTCTCGAACTCTAGTGTTGAATTCTGATATTGTTTCATCATCCTCCATCTTTAGATTTTCGAATTTGGAAGTGAGGAGTTGCAGCTTTGACATTCTAACCTGGGAAGTTCCCTCATGTGCTGTTTGTAGAATCTCCAAGGCTTGCTTGGCTTCTGTACATGTGTTGATCAGTTTCAATATGTTTTCATCAACACCATTGAAGATAGCATTGACTGCCTTGGAGTTGCTATTGGACTCAATCGCCTCTTCTGGGGTCCAATCTCCTGAGTATTGAAGAACCATCTTCTGCAGAGACTATTGGGTGATTCCAACCTGTGATAATTGCCCTCCATGCCTTTTGATCCATGGCCTTGATGAAGGCACTCATTCTTGCTTTCCAATAGTCATAGTTTGATCCATCCAGAACTGGTGGCCTGTTTATTGATCCTCCATTCCTGTCCATCTTGAACAAGATTTTGTCTCCCTAGAGCTCACCCAACAGGTTAGGGTGCCTGCTCTTATGCCAATTGAAATTCTGTTCTCTGGCAGGACAGATGTCTTACACAATGTCTAGGACAATGTGTCAGTAGTCCAGATGTCCTAGACAACTGGTTCGACAACTGATTATGAGGATCACGATTTATTGCAGTACTGAAGTAAATAAAAGCAATAAATAACACCAGTTCGGCGCTAATCAGCCCTACTCTGGAGGATACCAATCCAGGAAGTGAACACTACTAATCCGAATTATTACTTAGTCTTACAACACTACCAAACACCTTTTGGCATGTACGCCTTTTCTTAATCCTAGTAATCTTCTACTCAAAGGCTAACTCCCCCTGAATATGAGAACCTACCCAACTCCCTCTAATCACTAATCCCAAGTGACGAAACAACTTTAAACTTTGACAGTTTAAAAGACACAGTTGAATGACAACATTCAACGACACAAGCTTCAAAGTACCAAGAACGATACTAAGAGCTACTAAGTGTTTTGCACAGTGGGTACAAAACTTTGGATTCACAATCTTCAGTTATTGTGGGTTGAGTTTTAAGCTCTATGTTGAATCCTTTATATAGGAGTGCAATTCTTCAGATAATCTTCAATCTTTCAGATGCACTCAAATAAGAATTAGTTTTAAAACAAACTTGTTTCCAAACAAACTCCACAAAGATAAAGATTTAATCTCTATCTACTAATTAAATACGAATCCAATCATATCTAACACATAGGATTAATAACAAACTTTATCATTAATCCTAATCTCAGCTTGTTACTAAAAGATTCGCGTTTTATTCAAATTAAAACAAACACGCGCGCTTAATGGATAAGCATTATCTTTTAAACTGAACTGGGTCAAGATGTCCTACCCACATGTCTTGGGACATCTTGTTCGACATGCTGCCAATGCATGCTCTGCACCCAGTGACAAGATGTCTAGGACATCTTGTTCAACATGTTGCATCTGCACATCTTCTATATGCACAAGTGGTTTAGACTTAATTACTTCAGCATTGGTGCTTCAGTTAAGTCACTCTGACCAAGTTGTTTTAGCCTTATGATGCAACCAAAATCAGAAGAACTACAATCGTCATTCTCTAAAACTAAAAAAAATAATTAAAACAAAACATTCAAAAATAAATCCTTTTCAAAAAGAATCTATTCTTAATAAACCTCGACTCTCGTCGAGAGACTTTTTCAAACTATTTTTCTTAATAAATGCTTTAACACATTTAAGCGTATTTAAACTATTTTCAAAAGACTAAAAACCAACAAAAACAAATTCAAAAACTCTTTGCCACTTGGCTTTTCAATTTTAAACTTTTTCTCAAAGAGTTTAGATGTAATATCCCAAATTCTTACCAATTTAATTCAATTCTAATTATAGCCTCAAATGCTTTAAATTAATTTCAATTAGAACTCTATGTTTTAAAACATGGGTCTATTAGTAGAAATTAATTAAGTGAGTCTTAGAATTAATTAAACTAAGTAAGAATTAGATTTAAAATTCCCTCCCTCTTGTGACTCATAATTCCACTCAAACTAACACCACACCACCTAAGCTCTAAGCCACTTATAATGCATGCAATTAAGCTTTCCTTTCACTATTGAAACTCAGAAAAATCTGAAGCTCTCACTTTCCCTCTCTTCTCTTCCTTCCACGCCCAAACAACAACCAACATAATTCCAAAAGCTTCAATTTTCCTCCTCACATGCAATTGTCCCTTTTCTCTTGTGACCCTACACTCATATGTCCTTAACTCAGAGATTCCTCACATGCACTAAGCAACAGAGATTCTCTCTGAAAACTCTCATCAATTCATAACAAATTTGTAAGACAACAACAACCCCAATCTTCACCTTTTCACTAGCCAATAGCAATACATGCACCCAAAGCTTAGAACAAAACCACTACTGTTGATTCATCAGAGAAACCACTATAAATAGCCCTTCACCTCAGAGGTTTAATTCATCAAACACATTCCAATTCTTAGAGCAAAAGCTAGAGGGTTTCATGTGTCAAAGTTCCAATTCTGGTCTGAGTTCGTGGGTGCTTGCTAGGAAGGATTTGTAGCTGTGTAGAGCCCAAGAATAAAGATTAAAGCTTCATTCCAGGTGGGTTCTTAGGCTAGGTAGTTAGAATTCCCAAATTCAACTATGCATGCAAATTTAGGAAAAATTATTAGGTATAACTGTGTGAGGGGAATTAACTCCTAAATTTCCCTCCATTCTGTCTTATATTATGTATTTTATGTTTCTGCACTGTCTTAGATGAGGATTGTAGGTGAAACACTTGAAAATTGATGATTTTTGTAAAACAGGGTGGTTTCTGCATGAACTCGCCATAGCGAGTTGCTAGCGAGCCTTCATGGCTAGCTGAAGGTTCTGGGCTGATGAACTTCGCCATGGCGAGCTCTAGCTCGCCTAGCAAGTTGTTTAGGTCAGAACCTGTAAGTTCACCATGGTGAGCTAGGTAACTCGCCGTAGCGAGCTAACCCAGAATTTACCCTACTTTTCCATTTTCAAAATAATCAAACACTCGTTTTATATCCTCGTCAGAGATAGATAATTTGCAGTCATATAAATTACATAATGTTCAACAGGAAGTCATCACAGTCGGACTCATAGGGCTTGACTTAGGGAAATTAATGATGATGTATGCTCCTCGGGTTTGGGAATTATGGTAGAATGAATTAATTAGCATCAGTCAATTAGTTGCGATTTGTGATGTCGCTTTATGGACTTCCCTCGGAAGTATCCATCAGGATATGTTATGTGAGCTGTATGCCGGAACACCTCGTGTTCGTCGGACAAGGCAGGCCTCTGAGATATGCTCACCTCAGAGTGTCCTTGCGGGTAAAATCAATTAGAGTTTGTTTATCAGTGATCCACCTTTATTTATTATGCTTTATGATATTATGCTATGATTATGATTATGCTATATATGACTGATTAGGAGCCCCGACGTAGTCGCCATTAGGAGGGTAGTAGGACTCACTGAGACTTAGTAGTCTCACCCCACTCCATTCAATTTTTTTTTCAGATAAGCAGGTTGGATAGATATGCTGGCTTTTGGCTTGTTCGTGGCTTGCTTGGATGGCATTTCTTTCATGCTTTCTAGTTGTTGTGCTTTGTTGTATCTTGTCTTGTGTACTAGTTTCCTTTTAGTGTTCGTCATCATGTTGTTTCCGCTGTACTTCTTGGACTCTTGTTGTATTAGCATCTGCGTGTGCTTGAATTTCCATTGTAATAATAATGAACTTGTTATCAATAATAATATTCGATGTTTTATTCTAGATATAAACGTGGGGTGTTATATTAGACGTGAGTCATCTTTAGTCGAGAATTTCAATATTCCCCATAACATATGTCAGAAAGGGAAGTTAAACTTTTCAGTATGTTTGTGGCGGATAAAATGAGTTTTAAACTTAAGATGACAACTCGTCTCTTCTTCTAAAATCAATCAATAAACCACTTTTCAATTTTTACCCCGAACTACGAGGTTTTGATCCTTCACGGGTACGTAGTGCAAAAGACCTCGTGTCTTCCCAAATCAATAAAAATAACAAAAATATTTTCTCTTTTTTTTTTCTTTTCAATTATCACTTTAAACTTTTATTATGTACACAAGCAAATAAATTCAGCACCAAAGTAAAATAAAACAAGAGGTTCCTATAGAGTACTATAGACGTTTAGGGTGTTAATACCTTCCCTTTACGTAACTAACCCCCGTACCTTTAATCTCTAAATTTAATTGAGTTTATTCAATCTTTTTCCCTTCCCTTGGATAAATTAAAGCTCGATGGTGAATCATTATTTATTGCGAGACAGAGCTAATTAATAGCTTGACGTCCGAAAATCACCGCAACAAAACCACATAGCAACATCCTTCTCAGCACAAGCATAAGAAGACAGGATCTAAACCTCAACAACCTGCTAGACAAAAGAAACAGGTGACCAAAACACATCATCTGGCTCAACACAAGAAGAAAAGGTTTGACCACATGTCTCAGCCTCCAGCTCAACACAGGAAGCACATGTCAGACCACATGTCCCAACATCATGTTCAACATGTGTCCCCTCAATACAAAGAATACAAGGGACCACTGAAAAAATGTAAACATTGTGGTAAATCTGGTCATCTAATCATAGAGTGCTATACTTGGACACTTCCAAATAATGGTCCAGAAATAGCTTGCTTGTCTGCCAAGGAAGAAGTTGACAAGATGTCCCACCAGATGTCCCAACATCTGTACAACGGACAAGGACCTGAAGAGATTTTGGTTGGGAGTGTTAGAGTGCCTCTAGGTAATGACACGTTCAACAGCGTGTAATAGGCACTATAGAGGTAACGTGTATATTAAAGTCGCATTAATTTTCTACACGTAAAAAGAGGTAGCCTTAAGTACTCAAATAATCTATAAAAGGCTACAACACCTCATATGTGACACTATCAAACGTCTCACCATCTTGTCAAACATCCTTCCCAAAAATCAGAAATTCATCTCTTTCCAAAACCTTTGCAACAATGTCTCATCAATCATCTAAGAACAACAACTTAAATCAAGATGATTCAAAGACACATGCCGAACAGGCATCTTCCCAAATGCCTAGGGTTCTAGATTTGTGCGTTGGTCAACAAGGGGTTATCACCAATGTTGTACCAATAAGCATGGTTTTACCAACTGAAGGCTCAATCAAGACAAAGAAATCTAAGGGGTCCTCTTCGAAGAAAAGAAAGAACCCTAAGAAAGTCAAAGTTGGTACCAACAAGTCTTCATCAATCAAGGAAGTTTATACAAGTGAGCAGAAAGAAAAATATTCTACTCTCAAAAATCAAGAATCCAACACTAAGCCTGAAGAAACAAATGCAAAGACGGCTGTAGAAACAAACCCGGAGATCACTGAGTCACATTCGTCACCAACCAACACTATTCCTCCATCAAAAACCACCACCAACATCTTCTTAGAACCTCGTGAAGAGGATCCCAACCTAGATCAAACTATGCCAACAAAAGAAGCTCCAATACAGGATGATGAACCAAATGTCCCAACATCTGGTCCTCCTTCAACTCCTGAACAAGAGAATGTTCAAGACCTAGGGCAAGAAGATCAAGAAGATGAAGATGAGGTCCCTCTAGCCAAGATTCTTCAAGGGATAAAGAAAGGAAGTCAACCTCATAAAAGCATTGAAGAGGAAAGTTCTAATGAAAGTGAAGGAGTACGGATTAGCATCCCTATCAAGAACAAAGCTAAGACGTACACATCCAAGCAAGTTGAAACCCCTGTCACTTCAAAGAAAGGGAAGAGAAAGGCTGAGAAGAACCTTCTGGAGACAAGAGCTCAAAGAAGAAGAGGCAGGTCGTTGCTGTCAGTGAATCTGACACAGATGTCAAACCAAAAGTCCTAGACATCACGACCTCTGGGAAGAAGAGGATTGGAGGAAGAAGAGTTCCAGCAAACATCCCTCCAGCACCAATGGATAAAGTTTCTTTCCATTCTGAATAGAGTGCTCAAAAGTGGAGGTATGTCTACCAAAGAAGAGTAGCTCAAGAAAGAGAACTCAACCAAGAAGCTCTTGAATGCAATGAGATCATAGAGCTAGTAGAGAAGGCTGAGTTAATAAGACAGTAAAAGGCTTGGGCAACTGCTATGAGATGCTGGTGAAGGAGGTCTTAGTCAACATTACCAGTGCCTGCAGTGAAGGAAGCGATGAGTTTAGGAAGGTTCGAGTTAGAGGAAAATATGTGAAGTTTTCTCCTACCACCATCAACTAGTACCTTGGGAGAAACACTTCAACTGAGACTGATGAAGCAGATCTCTTGCAAGAGATTACAAAGGAGATTACAGGTGGTCAGGTAAAAGAATGGCCCAAGAAAGGTCTACTGTCAACAGGGACTCTTAGTGTGAAGTATACTATCCTGAATAGGATTGGTGCAGCAAACTGGGCACCAGCCAACCATGGTTCTGGAATCACTCCAATGTTGGGAAAGATGATATTTCTCATAGGGACAAAGAGGAAAATCAACTTTGGAGATCACGTGTTCAACCAAACCATGAAGCATGCTGACACTTTTGCAATCAAGCTGGCTATAGCATTCCCCTGCCTAATAATTGGAATGATCTTAAGGCAATATCCAGCTATCCTGTATCCATAAGAGATCCCAACAAAGAAGCCTTCAGTTCTGAGTTTTGACTACAAACTTTTTGTTGGTATACATGTCTCAGACATTGTGTTTCCAAAAGCGAAGAAAGCAGCTGAAGCATCAGGCTCTATGCCTAGAGCAAACAAAAGTGATGTTCTGGCTGAGTTAATGCAAATCTCAAAAGACCATGGGAGAAACCATTAAGGTCAGCACAGCAAGAAAGACACATGTGGACAATTTGATCAAGTCCATAATGGAATAGGCTGAAGCTGAAGGATCTGTGAATGAAGATCCTGGGAATGGTGAAGAAGCAGAAGAAAACTGAAGAACAGACCTTGGGTAACATAGGAAAACAATTTACTTTTATATTTTTCCTTTTGTTCCTGTTCATCTACTGTAATGATTGTGGCATACCAAATGTCTTAGACATTGGAGGCTTTGACATCCGGCACTAAGTGTTCACTTTTGTAAGCTGTCCTATTTTCTTTTAATCAATGAATATTTTTACTTTAACCTTTGACAAATTATGGTAAAAAGGGGAAGTAATAATTGATGATAAAGAACAGCTTTTTGGCAAGTAGAATCACCTTATCTTGCTTTCGGATGAATAATGGCAAGCTTTAAAAAATTAAAAAACTAAAAGCTATGCTTAAGTAAGTGTGTCCAGAGCATGATTAAATGATAAAATTGAACCTCTGAAAAGTCTAACGAGTCTTGATCACTCTGATTAAGGGCCCGTTTGGCCTAGCTTATTTTTGAGCTTATGTAAACAGCTTATGCAATTTTTATGTCTTATTATAAGTTTTTCAAGGTAGTTTATGATAAAATAGCTTATAAAAATTCAATTTTCACTAGTTTGAATTTATAAAATAACATAAAACCTAATTTATATTGCATAAGCCGTTTGCATAAGCCCTAAAATGAGCTAGGCCAAACGGGCCCTAAGTATTTTCCGCTGCAACTCAAGACTATGGTTCACTAAGTCATTAGGTATCCTATTCCTGGACTTAGAAAATTCTCTGTAATGGATCATATGAAGACAAGACTAAGACTGTCTCATACTAGCAAAAGTTCATCACAACAATCAAGATTGAAGAAGTCTTGAAAATTGAAGACACACCAGATTCTGAAGATCAAAGACCTTGAAGACCTAAAGATCTCAGAATAGAAGATTGCATCAACAGAGATCAATTTGAAGATTGAAGAATTTTAAGATTGAAGACTGAAGAATACACATTCATCAAAGTGATTTGCATCTGAAAGATTGAAGATTATCTGAAGACTTGCACGCCTATATAAAGGACTCAACGTAAAGCTTGAAACTCAACCCACAATAACTGAAGATTGTGAGTCCAAAGCTTTGTACCCACTGTGCAAAGCATCTGTAGCTTCTAAGTATTGTTCTTAATATTTAGTTGTCTGTCGTCGTTGAACATTGTTGTTCAACAAAGTCTTAAACTGCAAAGTTTAGTATTGATCACTTGGGATTAATGATTAGAGGGAGTTGGGTAGGTTCTCATATTCAGGGGGAGTTAGCCCTTGGGTAGAAGATTGCTAGGATTAAGAAAAGGCATACATATCAAAAGGTGTTTGGTATGCGTTGTAAGAGTAATTATTAATTCGGAGTAGTAGTTTTCACTTCCTGGATTGGTATCCCCCAGAGTAGGTGTGGTTTGCATCGAACTGCGTTAACAAACAATGGTGTTGTTTAATGCTTTTATTTACTTCAATACTGCAATAATGTTTGATCCTTATAACCAGTTGTCGAACCAATTGTCTAAGACATCTGGACTGTTACACACATTGCCCTAGACATTGTGTACGACATATGTCCTGCCAGAGAACAGAATTTCAGTAAAGGACTCCAGAGATGGAACAAGAAGAGCACAACAAGAGACATGCGAACATATCCTTTGTAATGGAGGAAATGCGTCAAGCTAATGAGACGTTAAACAAGCGCTGCTTGGGAGGCAACCCAATGTATCATTTACTGCTTTATTTAATTTTCCGCATTTATATTTTTATTTAGAAAAAAAATAAGAGTACTATCTTTTTCAGTGGAAGACTAAAAATAAATTTTGAGGAGCAAAAAGACTGAAAAATCCCTAAAAATAAATTTTCAAAAACAGGCATCCATGGTAGCACGATGAACACCATCATGCTACGATGCCAACGTCCAGCAAATTCAAAACAAACAGCCGCCCATCATAATACGATACATCCCATCATATTATGATGGCAACGGTTAGATTTTCAAAACGTGACGAATTTCCGTCGCAGTACGATACATCCCATCGTACTGCGATGGCTGGAGCGTGCCTATAAATAAAGGTACGAATTTTTCAATTCTTACATCAAAAGTTCATGCTGTTACTCTGCCAAAATTTACCCAGAAAGTCATAAACGTCCAAAACTCTCAGATAACTCCAAAAGCACTCTTTTGCTTCTTCTTCTTCTACTTTTTCTAAACCATCCATTAACCAAATTCACCCACAAAAATCCAAACTTTTCCATTAAAATCAAACCTTTTTACTTGAATTCAAATGGCACCCAAGAGATCCAAGTCCACCGGAGCATCTTCATCATCTGCACCTGCTCGCTTCCTCAGCAGTGTCGCCAGGAGACATTTTGAGACTATTAAGGATAAGGGGTTGGTTCAGGAGATCGGTATTGATTTTTCTGCTTTTGTCCCACTTCCACGGGAAAGGCAGTTTGCTATGGGATACAGATGAATGCCCTTTAACAGCATGTTGGGGAATGCAACACCACCTGGGTTGAGGAGTTTTATGCCAATGCTTTGGCATATGGAGTTGATGACTACAGGTCTTATGTCCGGGGGGTCGAGGTTAGTTTTTCCCCAGACAATATTGATGGGATATTCAGGTTCCGCCCAGAGGATTACTGTGGAGTCCGTTTGAGGCGCGCCGACTTGAGGTACGGCGCAATATCGGATGCTGACTTTGACCATATTAGAGGAGTCCTGGACATGCCAGGCAAGGACTGGCGTTATTCCAGTCAGGGAGTGCGGCAGTGTCTTCAGGCCAAGGAGATGATGTTGTTGGCAAAGTTATGGGCCAGTTGGTGGATCCATAACTTTGAGATGTGTTCTAACCAGACATAGATCATTATGACGAGATGTCTGGCCGTCTACATTATTCTGATAGGAGAGCCCATCTAGGTGGGGAGCTTGATTGCGCAGAGCATCTAGCGCTTGGTCACCTCCACCGACACTTATGTGGGTCACCCTATTGTGATCAGCCATTTTTGCTCATTGGCCGGAGTCCCAGAGGAGGACGACGATAACATCATTGGACCCCAGATTCCCCTGGAAGAGAGGTTCCTTGTCAGGGCTCAGAGAGACCTGGCTAGAGCAGTGGCAGCCCAGCAGGGGCAGCATCAGCCACCACCACCACAGTAGCAGCAGCAGGTACCACAGCCACCACCCCGGCAACACCTGTATTCAGATTATGAGCTAGGGATGGCGGCTACATTATACGACCAACATGTCTTGATGGACTGGGGATTACCACGGTATTCTCCTCAGATGATGGCTGCAGTGCAGGACTACATAGCACAGCAACCTCTGCCTTCATACCATCAGCAGTATCCACAGCAGCCGGATTTGACAGGGCACTTCAACAGGCAGACCCATAACTTGCTGGAGCATCAGCAGCGAGTTCAGGACATTTGGGATCAGGATGGTTTGGATGATTTTGCAGCTCGCGTGGATGATGAGTTGGGTGGTGACGATTAGGACGGGCACTAGATCCGCATATTTTAGTCTTTATTATTTATGTATTTTTCTTTTATTTTAAACTATGTACTTATGAATTCTTTTTATTACTTTCATCTATTAAACCCCTGTCAAACTTATGAAAAAATTAAATAACCATTGTTGTTTATCATCTTGTGCATGAGAAACTGTTATAGGTAAGATTGCAGCGAAGTAAGTTATGGATTTTGATGATAAAGAACAGCTTTTTGGCAAGTAGAATCACCTTCTCTTGCTTTCGTATGAATAATGGCAAGCTTTAAAAAATTAAAAAACTAAAAGCCATGCTTAAGTAAGTGTGTCTAGAGCATAATTAAATGATAAAATTGAACCTCTGAAAAGTCCAACGAGTCTTGATCACTCTGATTAAGGGCCCGTTTGGCCTAGCTTATTTTTGAGCTTATGTAAACAGCTTATGCAATTTTTATGTATTATTATAAGTTTTTCAAGGTATTTTATGATAAAATAGCTTATAAAAATTCAATTTTCACTAGTTTGAATTTATAATTTAGAATAAAACCTAATTTATATTGCATAAGCCGTTTGCATAAGCCCTAAAATGAGCTAGGCCAAACGGGCCCTAAGTATTTTCCGCTGCAACTCAAGACTATGGTTCACTAAGTCATTAGGTATCCTATTCCTGGACTTAGAAATTCTCTGTAATGGATCATATGAAGACAAGACTAAGACTGTCTCATACTAGCAAAGGTTCATCACAACAATCAAGATTGAAGAAGTCTTGAAAATTGAAGACACACCAGATTCTGAAGATCAATGACCTTGAAGACCTAAGGATCTCAGAACAGAAGATTGCATCAACAAAGATCAATTTGAAAATTGAAGAATTTTAAGATTGAAGACTGAAGAATACACATTCAACAAAGTGGTTTGTGGTTGTTTTAGCCATAATTTGCATCTGAAAGATTGAAGATTATCTGAAGACTTGCACGCCTATATAACGGACTCGACGTAAAGCTTGAAACTCAACCCACAATAACTGAAGATTGTGAGTCCAAAGCTTTGTACCCACTGTGCAAAGCATCTGTAGCTTCTAAGTATTGTTCTTAATATTTAGTTGCCTGTCGTCGTTGAACATTGTGTTTCAACAAAGTCTTAAACTGCAAAGTTTAGTATCGATCACTTGGGATTAGTGATTAGAGGGAGTTGGGTAGGTTCTCATATTCATGGGGAGTTAGCCCTTGGGTAGAAGATTGCTAGGATTAAGAAAAGGCATACATATCAAAAGGTGTTTGGTATGAGTTGTAAGACTAAGTATTAATTCGGAGTAGTAGTTTTCACTTCCTGGATTGGTATCCCCCAGAGTAGGTGTGGTTTGCATCGAACTGGGTTAACAAACATTGGTGTTGTTTATTGCTTTTATTTACTTCAGTACTGCAATAATGTTTGATCCTTATAACCAGTTGTCGAACCAGTTGTCTAAGACATCTGGACTGTTACACACATTGCCCTAGACATTGTGTACGACATCTGTCCTGCCAGAGAACAGAATTTAAGTAAAGGACTCTAGAGATGGAACAAGAAGAGCACAACAAGAGACATGCGAACATATCCTTTGTAATGGAGGAAATGCGTCAAGCTAATAAGACGCTAAACAAGCGCTGCTTGGGAGGCAACCCAATGTATGATTTACTGCTTTATTTAATTTTCCACATTTATATTTTTATTTAGAAAAAAATAAGAGTACTATCTTTTTCAGTGGAAGACTAAAAATAAATTTTGAGGAGCAAAAAGACTGAAAAATCCCTAAAAATAAATTTTCAAAAACAGGCATCCATGGTAGCACGATGAACACCATCGTGCTACGATGCCAACGTCCAGCAAATTCAAAACAAATAGCCGCCCATCATAATACGATACATCCCATCGTATTACGATGGCAACGGTCAGATTTTCAAAACGTGACGAATTTCCATCGCAGTACGATACATCCCATCGTACTACGATGGCTGGAGCGTGCCTATAAATAAAGGTACTAATTTTTCACATTTTACATCAAAAGTTCATGCTGTTACTCTGCCAAAATTTACCCAGAAAGTCATAAACGTCCAAAACTCTCAGATAACTCCAAAAGCACTCTTTTTCTTCTTCTTCTTCTTCGACTTTTTCTAAACCATCCATTAACCAAATTCACCCACAAAAATCCAAACTTTTCCATAAAAATCAAACCTTTTTACTTCAATTCAAATGGCACCCAAGAGATCCAAGTCCACCGGAGCATCTTCATCATCTGCACCTGCTCGCTTCCTCAGGAGTGTGGCCAGGAGACATTTTGAGACTATTAAGGATAAGGGGTTGGTTCAGGAGATTGGTATTGATTTTTCTGCTTTTGACCCAATTCCACGGGAAAGGCAGATTGCTTTGGGATACGGATGGATGCCCTTTAACAGCATGTTGGGGAATGCAACACCACTTGGGTCGAGGAGTTTTATGCCAATGCTTTGGCATATGGAGTTGATGACAACAGGTCTTATGTCCGGGGGGTCGAGGTTAGTTTTTCCCCAGAAAATATTGATGGGATATTCGGGTTCCGCCCAGAGGATCATTGCGGAGTCCGTATGAGGCGCGCCGCCTTGAGGTACGGCGCAATATCAGATGTTGATTTTAACCAGATTAGAGGAGTCCTGGCCATGCCAGGCAAGGACTGGCGTTATTCCAATCAGGGAGTGCGCTAGCGTCTTCAGGCCACGCAGATGATGTCGTTGGCAAAGTTATGGGCCAGTTGGTGGATCCATAACTTTGAGATGAGTTCTAACAAGACAAAGATCATTATGACGAGATGTCTGGCCGTCTACATTATTCTGATAGGAGAGCCCATCTAGGTGGGGAGCTTGATTGCGCAGAGCATCTAGCGCTTGGTCACCTCCACCGACACTTATGTGGGTCACCCCTTTATGATCAGCCATCTTTGCTCATTGGCCGGAGTCCTAGAGGAGGACGACGACAATATCATTGGACCCCAGATTCCCCTGGAAGAGAGGTTCCTTGTCATGGCTTAGAGAGACCTGGCTAGAGCAGTGGCAGCCTAGCAGGGGCAGCATCAGCCACCACCACCACAGCAGCAGCAGCAGCAGGTACCACAGCCACCACCCCGGCAGCACTAGTATTCAAATTATGAGCTAGGGATGGCGGCTACATTATACGACCAACATGTCATGATGGACTGGGGATTACCACGGTATTCTCCTCAGATGATGGCTACAGTGTAGGACTACAGAGCACAGCAGCCTCTGCCTTCATACCGGTAGCAGTATCTGCAGCAGCCGGATTTGACAGGGTACCTCAACAGGTAGACCCATAACTTGCTGGAGCATCAGCAGCGAGTTCAGGACATTTGGGATCAGGATGGTTTGGATGATTTTGCAGCTCGCGTGGATGATGAGTTGGGTGGTGACGATTAGGACGGGCACTAGATCTGTATATTTTAGTCTTTATTATTTATGTATTTTTCTTTTATTTTAAACTATGTACTTATGAATTCTTGTTATTACTTTCATCTATTAAACCCCAGTCAAAATTATGAAAAAATTAAATAACTATTGTTGTTTATCATCTTGTGCATTAGAAACTGTTATAGGTAAGATTGCAGCGAAGTAAGTTATGGATTTTGATGATCTGAATTTCACGCCTTCACACAAATACCAAAGGTGAATGTTCAGAAGTTCGGGAGACAATGAGACGAGTAATGAAGCTGGTGTCTGCAGATAAGTGTTCACACCTTCAGATACCTAAGCCACGTGAGGATTTGAGCCAAAATATTTTCACGGTATCACCAATTTCTTTCGATCTACTATGAGAGTACCGTACACTTGTTTATTTTTTAGAACTTGCTTTAATTCTCTGCTAACTGATTGATTTAATAATATATGCATTGAGGCAATTGTTTGTTATAACCCAGAGCCTTTTTCAAGCCACCCTTATATTATTATATCCTTTGCTAGCCAATTTTGAGCCATAAAAAAATATTTCCCTTTTCTTTCGGTGACAAACCATGATACAAGCCTATAGACCAGAAAAACAAAATTTTACCCTCTTTGGAGTTAGGTAATAGTTCTCTGATCTTGGCAACAACATAAGTTTGGGGTTGCTCATGGAACTAGCAACATCTGAAGTTTGGGGTGGGTATACAGAGAACTATCACTAAGCAAAAGAAAAAAAATGAAAAATAGACGGGAAAAACATCAAAAAATCCTTAAAAAAATGATGAAAAAGAAAAAAGAAAGAGCCAAAAGGCAAAATAGTGATAGAAAAGAATAACACAAAGAGACATTCGGTTCTAATTCTCTGATACCAAAGAAAAAAGGTACCATATGGAATAAGGTTGCGTACACAAAAAGGAAACAAAGTAGTACTTAACTCCAAGTTTAGCCTAGCCACGTTATAACCCTTAAAGACCTCCAAAAATGCATGTTTATTGAATTTTGACCGGTTGCTTAGAATTTCTGCAAACCTATGGTAAAATGGCAGGTTGTACGATGATTGTGAGTAACCCTTTCAATTTCGAGTGAAAATGTGTGTGTGTGTGTGTGTGTGTGAGAGAGAGAGAGAGAGAGAGAGAGAGAGAGAGAGAGAGAGCTCTTGCAGACATCTATCTGACTCGCTACTATCAACGTCTCCTGAACCAAGTAGGACTGAGCATGAACGCTGCGGTAAGAATCAGCGGTACCAATGCTGAATACATGCAAGGTTGTGAAATTTCTATCATTTATATTTATCTCTTACCTCGCTAACGATCTCGTCAGACAGCATGTTACTTGAGGACAAGCAACAGTTTAAGGTTGGGGTTGTGATGAAAAGAATTTTTGTAGTATTTTAGGTAGTATTATTAGTAACAAATTGACCAAGACATGCCCGAATACGAAGGAAAACCTACAGAATCAAGGAAAAGCATCAAGACTGAAATTCCGGCACGCAGGAACTGGATGTTAAATGGGATGTTCCAACATTATAAATGTTGAGTGTGATGTTGGAACATTCACAATACGATAATCAACTTAAGCAACAGAAAAATAAACAATGCAAAATAAACAACACAGATGATTTGTTAACCCAGTTCGACGCACAACAGCAACCTACTCTGGAACTCAGATGATTTGTGCCACTACAATAGTCCTAGCTCAAAGACCTCAGCAAACGCCTCGTTTACGTCTTATCACCTAGACACTAGCCATGCAACTTCTACCTAGGAACTCCTAGATATGAGAACCTCCGCTCACTTCCTAACACAACAGTACAACCAGCACTGTTTTACAATCACAAACAAAAGCATATAGTGGAGACACACTCCTAGAAACTAGACCACTCGTACCTAAAGGCTTAAAGTGATACAAGTAAACAAACCTTACTCCTTGCTTCAAAGCTTTGGAGAAGATTACACAAATTACAACTCAAAAACATTCCTAAGCTTGCATCAAGGTGATACAAGAAAGGCTCACAATTAACATAGACTCAAAACCCTAAAAACTCTATTTTTTCAATGACGGCTCAAGTAAATAATTAGGTTTTTCGTCCTTGCTTTTATATTCTAAAGTAGCACAAGATTAATCTTCAATTTGGGCTTCAGAAACACAGCTGATCCACAAAATCTCCAGCTCACATATTTTTGAATCAAATATATTGTTTCCATAAATATTTCCAAATATATCGGAACCAAATACAAAGTTTCCTAAAATATTTAAATATCTTTAGGATATTAACACAATGTTGATTCTGGACAGGCACATGTCTTGGTGCACAAGTAAAAGGACGTGGTTTCCTTATATAAACAAATCACGTAATTATGGCGCGAAATCAAGGCATACTACAGACGTCCCAAATGTTGAAACATTACATCAAACATCCTGTTTGTATATTTGTTTTAGCAAAATGATGCCAACATACAAAAAACCAACAAAGACAAATCAAAGATACATAAAAGACAAGAAAAAGCCAATAAAGAGAAGAAATGTGCACATCATCGTAGCACGATGGCTCCCATCATGCCACGATGGGAGCTACTTGCTTGCCAAGAAATCAGAAGCAATAAAATTAAAGAAAACCACCATTTTATTCATTCAGAAATAGAAGAACATTCTCTATACTACTAGAGAGGTTCAGAGGAGCTCTAAGGGCATAGCTTTCTCCCCTTACGGGAGAGTTATCTCAGCAAGATATGTTTTCTTTAGGCTTTTATATTTAGATTCTTGTAATTTAATTATTTAATATTTTGTAATAGATGCCTTAGGTTGTAGTGGAGAAGATGAACTCCCCTATGAATATTTGGGTCATGTGATTGAGTCAAAGTTATAATAAATCGTTATTCAGTATTTTATTTGTTATTTACTTTCTTGCACTTTAATAACGTTGCCCGAAATTTGGCCGGATAAGCGGGACCGCCAATAGAATAAATATTAGGGTTAGCTTTGATAGCAATATTAGGGTTTACTTTAATGTTTGTCCGGAACTAGTAGTAAATAATGTTAGATGAATATAGACGGTAACATCCTGAACTAGTTGTGACATAGCAATTAGAGGAGGAATCAGGCACTAGTTCTGACATAGCAATTAGAAGTTGAATAGCCTGAGACTAGGATCTAGAGGCATTGGATGGTTGATGAACATAATGCATGTATGATGAATAACTCAGTTAGTAATTAGGGTATGTGACACTTCGAGGTTAGGCTCTCGTAGGTACCTTAGTTATGAATGTAGGGAAACTTCACATATATAGGGTAGTAGTAACGTACTACCATAACAAGGATAAAATCAACGTCGAATAATAATCTAAATGACTATGTTATACACCGATCATGTCAGGTATGATTAAGGGAAGGAGTTCAACCGCCATACCTATTCTCTATATTTCTTGAATCAAAACATTTACTTTTATGCAACGCATTACGCTTCTTTTTATAAACTAAAAACCTCTTTCAAAACCCAAAGCGAATGCAAAACCACGAACTTAGATAACGCTTATAATGCTTTGGCACGATCCCTGTGGATACGAACTCATTCTAGACACCTAGAGTGTGAATTATTACTCGACGACAGATTAATACACTTGCCAGAATGCAGTCAGTGCCATTGTTGAAGTTTAGGTTAGGGTTTGCTAGATGAGGAAGAAAGAAATTTTTCTGAGCCTTAGAGAGAATAAAAGTGTAGGTTATGAGAGTATAAAAGTGTGAATGTGAACAGTTTGTGAGTTTAAATAGAAATAAAGCGCAAAAATGTAAGAACAAACACACAGGGGTAGCAGAGTAATCTTCTATCCAAAATAGAAATTAGAACACTAATCATCACTAACCAACTTCCTCATCCAATAACAACATGACACTTGTATTAGAAGTTTATTTAAATAACTGACACGTACGTGGACAGCAGTTGAAACGTTTAGAAAAACTTCTACCTTACGTACCAGAACCACTCATGGTAATTCTGATAGATCATCAGAAGATGTCCTTATCATAACTTTTGCTACAGATGTTCTGACTACTACAACTTCTGATTATCACAGAGTTTAGAAAAACTAATTTTACACTTAGAGTTTTGGCTAATCAGAGATTTCCATCATGTTCAGATTCCTTTTTATAAAATCAAATCTTTCAATAGCTAGGGGTTTTGTAAAGATATCAGCTCATTGATTTTCAGTTTCAATGAACTTGAGATCTATAACACCCTTCTGAACATAATCTCTAATAAAATTATTGTTAATCTCAATATGCTTAGCTCTTGAGTGTAAAATAGGATTTTTAGAAAGATGATTGGCTGCAGTGTTATCACAATATAAAGGAATATTATGACTACTTATTTGATAATCTTCTAATTGATATTTCATCCAAAGTATTTATGTACAACACTTAGCGGCTGATACGTATTCTGCTTCTGTTGTTGACATGGCAATGGTGGTTTGTCTTTTACTAGCCCACGAATTCTAATTCTCACCAATGAACTGACAATTGCCACTGGTAGATTTTCTTTCAGGTTTATCACCAGCATAGTCAGCATCACAGAATCCAATCAGTTTGTATTCATTGGATTTCTGATACAGCAGTAAAATGAGATTCTTTAGGATTTGATTGAAATCTTGCACAAAAGCATACACTAAACAAAATATCAGGTCTTGAAGCAGTTAGATAAAGAAGAGATCAAATCATACCTCTAAACAGCTTCTGATCAACTTTGCTTTCAAGGTCGTCCTTGCCCAAGCTTGATGTAGGATACATTGGAGTGTTCATAGGTTTGCAGTCTTCTAAGTTGAATTTCTTTAGAAGATCTTTGATGTATTTGGATTGATGAATGAATGTTCATTTCTTAGTTTGATTTATCTGAATTTCAAGAAAGTACTTCAATTCTCCCATCATGCTCATCTCAAATTCATCCTGCATTAGCTTAGAGAAATTCTTGCAAAGAGTAGCATTAGTTGATCCAAAAATAATATCATCAACATAAATTTGAATGATCAGAATGTCTTTCTTTAAAGTTTTTCTGAATAATGTATTATCAACTTGACCTTTCTCAAAACCACCAAGAAGTTACTCAATCTTTCAAACCAAGCTCTAGGAGCTTGTTTGAGTCCATAGAGTGACTTCTTTAGTCTAAACACATGATCTGGATTTGTTATATCTTCAAATCTAGGAGATTGTTTGACATATACTTCTTAAGAAATGACACCATTAAGAAATGCACTCTTTACATTCATCTGATAAAGTGTGATGTTATTATTAACTGCATAGGAAAAAAGTAACCTGATTGCTTCCAATCTTGCATCTGGAGCATAAGTCTCAGTAAAGTCTATTCCTTCTTGTTGGTTATACCCTTGTGCAACAAGTCTAGCTTTATTTCTTGTTACTTCTCCTTGTTCATTCAGTTTGTTTCTATATACCCACTTTTTTCCAATAATGTTCTTGTTCTTTGGTTTGGGTACCAGATCCCACACATCATTTCTTTGAAATTGATTTAACTCTTCTTCCATAGCAATAATCCAAGCATCATCTGTTAGAGCTTCATCAGTAGTCTTTGGTTCAATCAAGGAAACTAGACCAAATAAAGATTCTTCATCTCTGAAACTTGATCTTGTCTTCCTAGAATTGTTCTTGTTTCCAACGATTAGCTCCTCAGGATGTGAAGATTTGTACTTAAAAGTATTTCTTGGAATGATAGTCACTTCAGAGTCTGGGTCATTGATGACAGGAATTTCTGTAGTATTTAAGGTAGTATATTTAGTAGTACTTTGACCAAAACAGGCCCGAATATCAAGAACAACCTGAAGAATCGAGAAAAAACATCAAGACAAGGCAAAGATGCACAAAAGACAAGAAAAAGCCAAAAAATGAAGAAAAACAGCTCATCGTTTCACGATGGATCCCAACGTGCCACGATAAGAGCTACTTGTTCGCCAAGACATCAGAAATTATATTTTTGAAGAAAATCTTAGCAACGTGTTGCGATGGAGCACAACGCAGTACGATGAGTTTACTTGGTGACCACGCTGATGAAATGCACAGGATCGGTTATATTTTAAAACAGAATCTTTCCATCGTGCCACGATGGACCTATCGTGTCACGATGGCTTGCTGAGGCCCACTACGAAAAGTATAAATAGAGCCTCCTCCTTTCATTATTTTTCATTCAGAAATAGTAGAACTTTCTCTTCTTTTCAAAGGGAGGTTCAGAGGAGCTCTAAGGGCATAGTTTTCTCCCCTTACGAGAAAACTAACTCAGCAAGGTATGTTTTCTTTAGGCTTTTCTTATTAAGTTCTTGTAATTTACTTATGTCTAGTCTTTTGTAATAGATGCCTTAGGTTGTGGTGGAGACGATGAACTCCCCGATGAATACCTGGAGTCTATAATTAAGTCAAAGTTATAATAAACTGTTATTCAATATGTTATTGTTATTTATTTTCTTATGCTTTAACAACGTTACTCGGAATCTGGCCGGATAAACGGTAATGTCTTTAGAATAAATATTAGGGTTCACTTTAATAATAAATTAGGGTTCATTCTAATATTTTTCCGGAACTAGTAATAAATAACACTAGATGAAAAGAGACGGTAACATCCTGAACTAGTTGTGACTTAACAATTAGAGGAGGAATCAAGCACTATTTGCGACATAACAATTAGAAGCTGAACAACCTGTTAGACTACTCGGCTTATCACTTAGAAGGGGGGGTTGAATAAGTGACCCTTAAAACAATGCGGTTTTTTAAAAAAATTATTTCAAATTAATCAAGCGAGCGGAAGAGCCACCGGATCGGTAGTCTACGCACCGATTGACCAAAGGAAAGGTAGTATAAGCCTTGAACGGTTTTGAAAAGACACGAAAATGCTCGAGCTCAAAATCGATTCAAATTAAACAATTTAAAAAGCAATCCCAAACAAGTTACCAAGCAATATTCAAATCAATCACAATCAAGCAAGAATCAATTGAATTTTTGTGAACCAATACGAACACCAAAAATTCAATCGATTAACAAATTAACGAAATTACGAAATATAAAAGAGAGAGAGAGAGAGAGAGAGAGAGAGAGAGAGAGAGAGACACGATGTGATTAGGGAGTTCCTCGGATTTCGCGTCGTCCACGCGTATGTCCGAGTACGTCTCCCCCCAAATAACCAAACGGATTATTTGAGAGTTTATAGATCAAAAACTTGATGAACTAAGAGTGCACAATTTACAATTGAATCTTATACACCTATAACGACACAAAATGTAAACTAATGCGAATAACCTTGACACACAACGAAACTTCGCCCTCTGATTCCAACGATCCACCTTGTGCCGAACCGCACCCGATCGTCCAGCTGAGTCCTTCGTTTCTTGTTGTCGAATCCTTCAAGACACGCACTATCTTGAATCACTTGAGAGAAACACTAGAACCTTCTTCACACAATTCAACCCGACTACGATTCTGATTCACCGCGAACTGTATCGAACGTTATCACACAAGAACTCAATCTTTATTGAATTGATCCCATACTCAAAATCCAATTTGATTGCAATCCTTGATGAAGATGATGAATTTGTGATGAATGAAACCTTTGATGCAAATTCTCACTCAATTTGTATCCAAAGCGTTTTCTGATCTTTCACACTAGTTTTCTCTGCTTTACAATGACACACCATATTGCTATTTATAGAGAAATAGGATTGAGCAAATTTAGGTAAAATTTAACAGACATGTATCGATACAAAGGATGGTTTGTATCGATACAAACCCTTTGACCAGCATGTAAATTTGAAAATATTGACCTATGTATCGATACAAACACGTATGTGTATCGATACATATATCAGTTTCTTGAAATCTTGACTGATATGTATCAAATCATGCAAGCATGATTCGATACATCAAGCACAATCTGGTTTTCTGAGAAGCAAGGGTGTGTATCGATACATGCAAGCATGATCCGATACACAGATGACCTTCTGCCTCTGAGTGACCACTTTTGTATCGATACAAGTGATATATGTATCGATACAAATTGCTCAAAATCAGTTTGAAGTAATTTCAGGACATTTGTATCGATACACATGTTTATGTATCGATATATAATACCTAAAAATCAGTTTTTCAAAGTTATAAAAAGGTTTCTCGTTGTCAAGTCATTTGTAATGTTGCCAAAATATGTTCTACTCTATTTTCATGTGTTTTGACAATTATTAAAACATGAGGATGAACTGGTGCACTTACATTCTCCCCCGTTTTGATAATTGTCAAAACTATGCATAAGCTAACTAAGCATATACCTAATATGCAAATAAAATAGCAATATGTATACAGACGCAATTAAACACCAAGGCTAACAATAAGCACGCTCCCCCTGAGTTGATGCCATAATGCGATTGTCATAGTAGATAATCTTCAAGACACTTTAGCTTTTATCCTTAGCTTGTGCATCCAAATCTCTCCCCCTTTGACAATATCAAAAAGAAGAAGAGAGTCTATTAGAAGTATCAAGTTCAATCAATTTTGACCCAAAGTCATATCGTACACTTACATTTGTCGAAATGCACATATATGATAAAGTTCCTAACCAATATAAATACATACAAAGATATGCCAAAATATATCAATGACGAAAACCAAATTTCATGACAAATATGGAATGTCGAACAACAAACCAAAACCAACGCATGAATATTGTAACACATCGACATTTTAAATCAACAAACATATCAAAATATGGGACGAAAATAAACAAAGCAATGCACCAAGTGCATAATATTCTATTGCCATATCAAACTATAACAATGATCATAAAGAAATAAGATACATTGATAGCATTTATGCACAATATTTCACAAATTGCCATTTAACACATATGGACTTCAAGAATTATTACTTATCTTAAAGCAAAATTTTTGGAAATGAGCAAACATATGAAAGTATTGAGTTGAACTAAAACGTTATGTTGATAATTGAAAAGAATTCACATAGGCAACAAAAAAAATGATACAAGAAGAGGGGATAGAGATGATACGATTTAACCTTGAACCGTAACGTGTTGATGCACTTTCTTTTGTATAACACTCCAAGTTGCCAAGAAGTACCACTTATATATAAAGTGCATGCTTAATGAATGTTATGCTAAGTTAGAGATATCAAGGATCCCTAATTCCCCGCGAATGTAGATAAAAGGATCCGTTGCAAGTGGCTTTGTAAAGATGTCCGCAAGTTGGTTTTTCGATTCCACATGCTCAAAGACAACATCCCCTTTTTCTACATGATCTCGAAGGAAGTGATGCCTAATCTCTATATGCTTAGTCCTTGAATGCAACACGGGGTTCTTTGTGAGGTTTATGGCGCTAGTGTTGTCACAAAAGATTGGAATACGTTGTAGTTTTAAATCGTAGTCGTGAAGTTGTTGTTTTAACCAAAGTATTTGTGAACAACAACTTCCGGCCGCAACGTATTCCGCCTCGGCGGTTGATAAAGCAACGGATACTTGTTTCTTGCTATGCCAACTTACCAAGCTATTACAAAATAGGTGACATGTTCCATTAGTACTCTTCCTATCCAACTTGCAACCGGCAAAGTCGGAATCGGAGTAACCTACCAAAGAACAATCATTTCCCTTAGAGTACCATAAGCCAAAGTTTGATGTTCCTTTCAAGTATTTTAAAATCCTTTTTACGGCTTTTAGGTGTGATTCTTTGGGACATGATTGATAGCGTGCACACATACAAACACTAAACATAATATCCGGCCTAGATGCCGTTAGGTAGAGTAAGGATCCGATTATACCTCTATATTTTGTGATTTCCACATCTTTACCCTCTTCATCTTTACTTAAAGCACATGTAGATGCCATGGGAGTTTCCACATGTTTTGAATCCGTCATCCCAAACTTCTTGAGCAACTCAAGGCAATATTTAGTTTGATAGATGAAAGTCCCTTCTTCTAGTTGCTTGATTTGAAGTCCCAAGAAGTAGGTTAGTTCACCCATCATGCTCATTTCAAATTCACCTTGCATAAGACTAGAAAAACTCTTGACAAGAGATGGGTTAGTGGAACCAAAAATAATATCATCAACATAGGTTTGAACTAATAAGACGTCCTTTCCCTTACGTTTAATGAAGAGTGTAGTGTTAACCTTCCCTCTTGAATATCCGTTTTTAATTAAAAACTTGCTAAGTCTATCATACCAAGCTCTAGGAGCTTGCTTAAGTCCGTATAAAGCTCTTTTCAATTTGAAAACATAGTCCGGATGTTCATGATTTTCAAAACCGGGTGGTTGTTTAACATACACTTCTTCATTTATGTATCCATTTAGGAAGGCACTCTTAACGTCCATTTGGTATAACTTGAAGTTCATATTGCATGCATAAGCTAATAAGAGTCTAATGGCCTCGAGGCGAGCAACCGGAGCATACGTCTCCTCATAATCAATGCCCTCCTCTTGGTTGTAGCCTTGAGCTACCAAACGTGCCTTATTCCTAACAATAACACCGTTTTCATCGAGTTTATTTCTAAAAACCCAACGTGTCCCAATCACTTGATGACTTGGAAATGGTGGTACTAAATCCCACACATCATTTCTTTTAAATTGATTTAGTTCTTCTTGCATTGCAAGAATCCAATGTTCATCAAGTAATGCGGTTTTTGAGTTTTTAGGTTCAACTTGTGAAACAAAAGCATAATGAGAGCAAAAGTTACTTATTTGAGATCGAGTAGCCACTCCCTTTGCGATGTCACCTAAGACTTTGTCAATGGGATGGTTCTTTAGAGTACGCCATTCCTTTGCAAGACCGGCTCCTCTTTCCTTGTGATGATTCTTTGATGAAGAAGATCCTCCATCATCGTTATCTTCTTTAGGTGGTGACGGCTTATCGTCCTTTTCTTTCGGAGCTTCCGTTGAGGTTTGATCACTCCCAACAACTTCTTTATCCTTTAAAATGTCTGTTGTGTCGACACCTGCACCAATAGAGTTACCTTCCCCGTTTTCTTCCGGAAAAGTCTCATCAAAGTTTACATGAACCGATTCTTCAATAATTTGTAACCTCTTATTGTATACTCTATATGCTTTGCTAGATAATGAGTAACCTAAGAAAATGCCTTCATTCGCTTTTGGATCAAATTTGCCAAGATTCTCCTTTCCATTATTTAAAATAAAGCATTTTCATCCAAAAGAGCGCAAGTGACTAAGATTAGGTTTTCTACCTTTAAGTATTTCATAGGGAGTTTTGTCCAAAATAGGTCGAATAATTGCCCTATTTAGAACATAATTTGCGGTGCTTATCGCATCGGCCCAAAAATACTTAGGAAGACCACTTAACATAGTCCTAGCTAGCTCTTCTAGAATACGATTCTTCCTTTCCACTACTCCATTTTGTTGTGGTGTACGTGGAGCCGAAAAATTGTGTTCAATGCCATGTTTAGAACAAAACTTCTCAAATTTATGATTTTCAAATTCACCTCCATGATCACTCCTAATAGAAATGATCTTAAGGTCTAGTTTATTTTGAATCATCTTAGCAAATTGTTTGAAAGCGGGCAAGGTATCGCTTTTACTAGTTAAGAATAGTGTCCAACAAAATCTTGAGTAATCGTCTACAATCACAAGACCATATTAATTACCACCAATACTTTTGGTCCTTGATGGTCCAAAAAGATCCATATGGATTAACTCTAAAGGCTTAGTAGTTGAAATGAACTTTTTAGATTTGAAAGAAGCCTTAGTTTGTTTACCCATTTGGCATGCATCACACAAGTGATCTTTTGAAAATCGTATTTTAGGTAGACCGACTACAAGATCTTTAGAAACTATCTTATTTAGTAAATCGAAATTAAGATGTGCCATCCTTCTATGCCACAACCAAGACTCATCATTCTTGGTTATGAGACACTTGGCACCACTTAGGCAATTATCATCTAGGTCTAGCATGTACACATTCCCATGCCTAATAGCCTTAAGAACCACATTCTTGTCTTTGTTACTTTCGATTGTGCAAAAGGTTGGTTTGAAATTGATTATAAACCATTTATCACAAAGCTTAGCAACACTCAACAAGTTGTGCTTAAGGTTATCCACAAGTACAACATTACATATGGTTATAGTAGAGGGATTACCAATAGTACCTACACCAAGAATAGTGCCCTTATTGTTGTCTCCATAGGTGACATAGCCTTTCTCCTTTGCTTTAAACTCAATAAAAAGCGAGGCATCACCCGTCATGTGCCTTGAATATCCACTATCTAGAAACCATCTCCTTTCTAGATTATCAAGGCACTTTTCCTTTTTGGGAGCTTTATCCTTCTTTTTGTGATGATGAGTTGTGAGGCATACATTAGCCATTTCGCCTTCATCACTTGAATTAGAGCTTGATGATGAATGAGATGAAGAGCTACTACTCTCCCATGCAACATAAGCTTGCTTTCCTTTGCTCCTCCTTTTGTTTGAAGATGACTCCTTCTCTTTTCTCTTGAGATTAGGACAATCCGGCTTGTAGTGACCAACTTGGCCGCACTCATAGCATATCCCTTTCTTGGAGTTCCTAGCATCTTCATTCTTCCGGCGGTAACCACTATCTTTCCGAAACTTCTTAAGATTGTCATCGGAATGCCTTATCCCATTCTTTCTCACATACCTATTGTAGCGTCGAACGAAGAGCCCCATTTCCTCATCATCGGAATCGTCTTCGCTTGAGCTACTTTCCACTTGCTCAACCTTTTTGGACTTTGAGGTTTTTAGAGCAATTGACCTCTTGTCCTTTTCTTTTTCTTTTTCGTTGTGTTTCTCCTTTTTACCACATTTCTCATGCTTGTCCAACAAACTAAGCACTTGTTCATGTTTCGTTAGCTTACCAAACAATGTTGTGAGGCTCAAGGTAGTAAGATCGTTCGCCTCTTTGATTGCGGTGACCTTAGGTTGCCATGACCTATTAAGACACCTCAAAATTTTGTTAGTAGCATCTTGATTAGTGATTGGTTTGCCTAGACAATGTAACTTGTTGGTGATTTTAACAAATCGTTGTTGCATATCCGCGATGGTTTCACCATCTTGCATATGGAACAACTCAAACTCTTGGGTTAAAGTGTTTATTTTTGAAATTTTGACCTCATTAGTTCCCTCAAAGTGAGTAACTAATGTATCCCACATTTCCTTAGCCGTAGAACAATGCGACACATGATAAAATTGTTCAATCCCAAGGGATGAAATAAGAATGTTTTGTGCCTTTGCATCGTAATTGACCTTTTTCTTTTCATCATCCGTCCATTGTGCCATAGGCTTGTTTATGACAACACCATTGAGATCGGTCATTGTTGGAACAAATGGACCGTTCTCAATAGCGTTCCATACTTCACCATCAAAAGAATTGATGTGAATGCGCATACTACTTTTCCAATAGTCAAAATGATCCCCATTGAATATAGGAGCCCTATTATACGCCCCTTTCGGTGCGAAAGCCATGTTTTCTAATAATTGGCACAATCCGTCGAATTTTGTAAACAAAATTGAACCGGGATCGTGATACCACTTGTTAGACTACTCGGCTTATCACTTAAAAGGGGGGGTTGAATAAGTGACCCTTAAAACAATGCGGTTTTTTAAAAAAAAATTATTTCAAATTAATCAAGCGAGCGGAAGAGCCACCGAATCGGTAGTCTACCCACCGATTGACCAAAGGAAAGGTAGTATAAGCCTTGAACGGTTTTGAAAAGACACGAAAATGCTCGAGTTCAAAATCGATTCAAATTAAACAATTTAAAAATCAATCCCAAACAAGTTACCAAGCAATATACAAACAATCACAATCAAGCAAGAATCAATTGAATTTTTGTGAACCAATACGAACACCAAAAATTCAATTGATTAACAAATTAACGAAATTACGAAATATAAAAGAGAGAGAGAGAGAGAGACACGATGTGATTAGGGAGTTCCTCGGATTTCGTGTCGTCCACGCGTATGTCCGAGTACGTCTCCCCCCAAATAACCAAACGGGTTATTTGAGAGTTTATAGATCAAAAACTTGATGAACTAAGAGTGCACAGTTTACAATTGAATCTTATACACCTATAACGACACAAAATGTAAACTAATGCGAATAACCTCGACACACAACGAAACTTAGCCCTCTGATTCCAACGATCCACCTTGTGCCGAACCGCACCCGATCGTCCAGCTGAGTCCTTCGTTTCTTGTTGTCGAATCCTTCAAGACACGCACTATCTTGAATCACTTGAGAGAAACACTAGAACCTTCTTCACACAATTCAACCCGACTACGATTCTGATTCACCGCGAACCGTATCGAACGTTATCACACAAGAACTCAATCTTTATTGAATTGATCCCATACTCAAAATCCAATTTGATTGCAATCCTTGATGAAGATGATGAATTTGTGATGAATGAAACCTTTGATGCAAATTCTCACTCAATTTGTATCCAAAGCGTTTTCTGATCTTTCACACTAGTTTTCTCTGCTTTACAATGACACACCATATTGCTATTTATAGAGAAAATAGGATTGAGCAAATTTAGGCAAAATTTAACAGACATGTATCGATACAAAGGATGGTTTGTATCGATACAAACCCTTTGACCAGCGTGTAAATTTGAAAATATTGACCTATGTATCGATACAAACACGTATGTGTATCGATACATATATCAGTTTCTTGAAATCTTGACTGATATGTATCAAATCATGCAAGCATGATTCGATACATCAAGCACAATCTGGTTTTCTGAGAAGCAAGGGTGTGTATCGATACATGCAAGCATGATCCGATACACAGATGACCTTCTGCCTCTGAGTGACCACTTTTGTATCGATACAAGTGATATATGTATCGATACAAATTGCTCAAAATCAGTTTGAAGTAATTTTAGGACATTTGTATCGATACACATGTTTATGTATCGATATATAATACCTAAAAATCAGTTTTCAAAGTTATAAAAAGGTTTCTCGCTGTCAAGTCATTTGTAATGTTGCCAAAATATGTTCTACTCTATTTTCATGTGTTTTGACAATTATTAAAACATGAGGATGAACTGGTGCACTTACACAACCCAAAACTAGGATCTAGGGGCATTGGATGGTCGATGGTCATAATGCATGTTTGTAAATAACTTTGTCTAGTAATTAGGGTATGTGACACAGCGAGGTTAGGCTCTCGTAGGTACCATAGTTGCAAACATAGGGAAACTTTGCTTACATAGTGTAGTAGTAAGGAACTACTAAATCAAGAATAGAATCGACGCCAAATAATAATACGAATAACTATATTATACACCGATTATACCAAGTATGAAGGAGGGAGTAAGTTCAACTACCATACATATTCTCTCTATTTCTTGAATCAAATCTTTTACTTTTCTGCAACGCATTTTGCTTCTTATTATAAATTAAAACCTTTTTCAAAAACCCAAAGCGAATGCAAAACCATGAACTAGAATAGCACTAACGATGTTTTGACACGATCCCTGTGGATACGAATTCATTCTAGACACCTAAAGTGTGAATTATTACTCGACGACAGACTGGTCCACTTGCCAGACCGTAGTCAAGTTCTTGGCGCCGTTGCCGGGGATTGTGTTCACAAAACTTTGTTAGAACTATTTTAGTTTGTCAAAAGAAAAATTAAAAAATACAAAAAAAATAAAAAATAAAAAATCTTGTTAGTGATTGTGAGTTTTGATCTGTGAAATTCTGGCTAAGGCAAAATCTAGGTATTTATGCGATCCTAGTGATCCACCTCACTTACCTGGGAATTTTCACGGTGACAAAGACACATGAAACAAAACCAAAAATATTTACAATTATCTCTTCCAGTGCTACTAAGGTATTTGCTGAGTGCATGCAGACAGGTACCCCAGTGCAAAGAGATCAAAAGGGCTGGAAACAGCCGACTCAAGTCAGCACTCTCATCAAAAACTCCCTAGGATGATGAAGGGAGATGAGCAAAATGGTAAAAGAGAAGGCTGCAAAAGAACAGTCAATGATCAGGAGGATCATTGGAATAAAGAGGCTTCCGAAAAAACAGTGATCAAAAAGAATCACAGGGAGCAAATAAGGGGCTATAATAGAAAATGGTTCCGGTACCAGGGGAACCATTCGAGAAGATGACATGAGAAGGAAGAACCATCAGGAATGGAACGCTCGCAAACAGGAGAATCAGTCACTAAGTCATCTCAGGAGAACGAAATTCTTCCTCGTGAAGAAAGCGTCTAAAAGATAATCATGCATTAATACAAGTTTGGGGTGAAGACACTGCGCTCTATGAAACTATCCTGAAAAATAAGCCGCCAACAGGCGTAGTTGAGGGAGTGGTGAAAACTGAACTGGTCCTGCCGGAACCGCGAGTATTACAATATGGAAGATGGTTAGTGCTCAGAACAAGGAGAGCACAACAAGAGACATGCGAACCTATCCTCTGTAATGGAGGAAATGCGTCAAGCTAATGAGACGCTAAACAAATGCTGCTTGAGAGGCTACCCAAGGATAAGTATTTATATTTCAGTATTTTTTATTCAGTAATGTTTTTCAATTCAATAAAATGTACTTATGGAATTCTTGTTATTACTTTCATCTATTACCCCTGTCAAACTTATTCAAAAAAATTAAATAATTGTTGCTGTTTATTATTTTGTGCATGAGAAACTGTTATAGGTAAGATTGCAGCGAAGTAAGTTATGGATTTTGATGATCCGAATTTCACACCTTCACACAAATACCAAAGGAGATTGCTCCGAAGTGCGAAAGTTCGGGAGACAATGAGACGAGTGATGAAGCGGTGTCTGCAGATAAGTGTTCACCCCTTCAGATACCTAAACCAAGTGAGGATTTGAGCCAAATATTTCCAAAATGTATTACCACTTTCTTTCGATCTACTATGAGAGTACCGCACTCTTACTTATTTTTCAGAACTTGCTCTAATTCTTTGTGACTGGTTGATTTAATAAAATATGCATTGAGGCAAATGTTTGTTATAACCCAGAGCCTTTTCAAGCCACCCTATTTTTATTATTATATCCTTTGCTAGCCAATTTTGAGCCGTAAAAAAATAATAATAATATCCTTTTTCTTTCAGTGAAAAACCACGTTACAAGCTCATAGACCAGAAAAACAAGAAATTACCTTCTTTTTGGAGTTAGGTAATAGTTCTCTGATCATGGCAACATAAAAAGTTTGGGGTGGGTATACAGAGAACTATCACAACAAAAAAAAAAATTGTGAAAAAGAGACAGGAAACATCAAAAAAATTCCCTAAAAAAATAGTCTCTTAAAAAAAATGAAAAAATGAAAAAAGAGCCAAAAAGGCAGAAAAATAGTGATAGAAAAAGAACCACAAACGTCTCTCCGATTCAATTCTCTGATACCAAAATCAAAAAGGTACCCTACGGAATAAGGTTTCGTATACAAAAAGGAAACAAAGTAGAACTTAACTCCAATGTTTAGCCTACTTATCTCAAAAATGTCCTACCTTGACCCTAGCCACGTTATAACCCTTAAAGACCTCCAAAAATGCATGTTTATTGAATTTTGACTGGTTGCTTAGAATTCTTGCAAGCCTATGGTAAAATGGCAGGTTGTGCAACGATTAAGAGTAACCCTTTCAATTTCAAGCGAATATGTGAGAGAGAGAAAAGGTTGAACACGGACTCTTGCAGACACGTGTCCGACTCGCTACTATCAACGTCTCCTGAACCAAGCAAGACTGAGCATGAACGCTACGGTAAGAATCAGCGGTACCATTGCTGAACATGCAAGGTTTGGAAATTCCATTCATCTTTATTTATCTCTTAATTCGCTAACGATCTTGTTTGACAGCATGTTACTTGAGAACAAACAACAGTTTAAGTTTGGGGTTGTGATGACAGGAATTTCTGTAGTATTTTAGGTAGTATATTTAGTAGTACTTTGACCAAAACAGGCCCGATTATCAAGAACAACCTGAAGAATCGAGAAAAATTATCAAGACAAGGCAAAGATGGGCAAAAGACAAGAAAATGCCAAAAAATGAAGAAAAACAGCTCATCGTGTCACGATGGATCCCAATGTGCCACGATGAGAGCTACTTGTTCGCCAAGACATCAGAAATTATATTTTTGAATAAAATCTTAGCATCGTGTTGCGATGGAGCACAACGCAGTACGATGAGTTTACTTGGTGACCACGCTGATGAAATGCACAGGATCAGTTATATTTTTAAAATGAATCTTTCCATCGTGCCACGATGGACCTATCGTGTCACGATGGCTTGCTGAGGCCCATTACGAAAAGTATAAATAGAGCCTCCTTCTCTCATTATTTTTCATTCAGAAATAGAAGAACTTTCTTTTCTTTTCAAAGGGAGGTTCAGAGGAGCTCTAAGGGCATAGTTTTCTCCCCTTACATGAAAACTAACTCAGCAAGGTATGTTTTCTTTAGGCTTTTCTTATTAAGTTCTTGTAATTTAATTATGTCTAGTCTTTTCTAATAGATGCCTTAGGTTGTGGTGCAGGCGATGAACTCCCTGATGAATACTTGGAGTCTGTAATTGAGTCAAAGTTATAATAAACAGTTATTCAGTATGTTATTGTTATTTATTTTCTTATGCTTTAACAACGTTACTCAGAATCTGGCCGGATAAACGGTAACGCCTTTAGAATAAATATTAGGGTTCACTTTAATAATAAATTAGGGTTCATTCTAATATTTATCCGGAACTAGTAATAAATAACACTAGCTGAAAAGAGACGGTAACATCCTGAACTAGTTGTGACTTAACAATTAGAGGAGGAATCAGGCACTATTTGTGACATAGCAATTAGAAGCTGAACAGCCCGAAACTAGGATCTAGGGACATTGGATGGTCGATGGTCATAATGCATGTTTGTAAATAACTTTGTCTAGTAATTAGGGTATGTGACACAGCGAGGTTAGACTCTCGTAGGTACCTTAGTTGCAAACATAGGGAAACTTTGCTTACATAGTGTAGTAGTAAGGAACTACTAAATCAAGAATAGAATCGACGCCAAATAATAATACGAATAACTATGTTATACACCGATTATACCAAGTATGAAGGAGGGAGTAAATTCAACTACCATACCTATTCTCTATATTTCTTGAATCAAATCTTTTACTTTTCTGCAACGCATTACGCTTCTTTTTATAAATTAAAACCTTTTTCAAAAACCGAAAGCAAATGCAAAACCACGAACTAGAATAGCACTAACGATGTTTTGACACGTTCCCTGTGGATACGAACTCATTCTAGACACCTAGAGTGTGAATTATTACTCGACAACAGATTGGTCCACTTGTCAGACCGTAGTTAGTCATCATCTTGATGTTCTTGAGGTGTGTCAGAAGGTATAGCTTTTTTTTTCTCAGAGTCTTCAGAAGGTTTTGAGATGTCATTAGGTTCTGAAGCTTCATCTTTTGATTCCTGTGAATCTGAGATTTCTATAACAGGCTCTGGCTTGTCATTGTCGGACTCTTTTTCATCCAGTTTCATATGCATAGATTCTTCAACTGTCTTAGTTTCAGAATTATACACTTTGTAAGACTTTGAGCGTTCAAAATATCCAATAAAGATACCCTTACAAGATTTAGGGTCAAATTTCTTTAGATGAACTTTATTATTCATAATGTAACATGCACAACCAAATTGATGAAAATAAGAAATATTGGGTTTCCTTCCTTTAAATAGTTCATATGTTGTTTTATTCAGAACGAGTCTAATATAGATTCTATTCTGAATATAACACGTAGTGTTAACAACTTCTGCCCAAAAATGTTTTGCTAAGTTATTTTCATGCATCATGGTTCTGGCCATTTCTTGTAAAGATCTATTCTTTCTTTCTACAACTCCATTTTGCTGATTTTTTTCAAAAAGTTCATTTTCAAATTCACCACCATGATCACTTCTAACTTTCAAAATCATTAAAAAAAATTTCATTTTGAATTTGGATGCAGAAAATGCTAAACACTTCATATGTATCATCTTTAGCTCTAATGAATTTTACCCAAGTCCATCTAATATAGTCATCAACAATGACTAATCCATACTTCTTACCATTGAGTGAAGCAGTGTTAACTGGTCCAAACACATCAATGTGCAGAAGTTCTAAAGGTCTAGAAGTATAAACAATGCTTTTAGTTTTAAAAGAGCTTTCGACAATCTTTCCTTTTTGACAAGATCCACAAAGAGAATCTAAGTGATATATTAAATTAGGAAGGCCTCTGACAAGATTGTCCTTACTAAGCTTAGAGATTAATCTCTAGTTAGCATGACCCAATCTTTTATGCCAGACCCATTTTTCATCACTCAGTGTCAGAAGACAAAGTACCTTCTGATCTTCTAAATCAGAAAGATTGACTTTATAAACATTTGCGTTTTCTATTACCTTTAAAAACAATGGATTTATCATAATTGTTAATTACAGCATATGAATTCTTATTAAAAGTAACATTATAATTACTATCACATAATTGGCTTATGCTAAGTAGATTATGTTGTAGTCCATCAACCAATCAAACATCAGAAATAAATAGAGAAGAATTATCAACTTTACCTATACCAATAATTTTGCCTCTTTGGTTCCCACCAAATCCTGCAATGTTTCCCTCTTGTAGATTCAGAGTGAGGAATAATTGCTTGTCTCATGTCATATGACGTGAACATCCACTGTCCAGATACCAGGAGCTTTGTTTTCTTCTTAGGGTGCATACCTACAATGAACATAATCTCAGACTTCGGTACCCATACTCTCATGGGTCCTTTGAGGTTAGTTCCTTTATTCTTTATTTGCTTCTTGTAGCCTACAGAATGTCCAGAATAATTTGAGCATTGAGAAAAGGGTTTAGGCTTAAATTTATTCTTGAATTTGAATCTTGAATATATCAGAGAACCAGTTACCAGGTGTGAACAAGAAGTTTTCATGCCCTGAATATTCTTAGGCTTCGAGAACTTCTGAGCTCCCTGAGTAAGCATGGATACTTAAGTGAGTGGAACCTTAGTTTTAGAAGATTGGGGAGAAGATTGTGGTTCTTCTGATACCTTATCTTGTGGTTCAGAGGTTACTAGAGTATCAGAAATATTCAGATTTTCTGTCCCACTACTAACAAATTTAGAATAAAGTTCTAAAGGTATCTTGCTTATACAAACACACTGGATTGATTTTCCTTTATCAGATGATGATGAAAAACCAAGTCATTGTCCTTTGTATTTGCCTTCACCATAAATCATAGAAGATAATTTGTTCTTGTCAATATTATGATGAAAAAACTCTTGGAGAGAAATCTCTTGCTCATCATAGGGTTTGTTACAAGATCTGCAACCATTTTCAAGCACTTTAATTGTTTTCAAAGAATTTTGATGGTTTGCTTGAATATGATCGACCTTTTCATTAAGCAAATCAAATTTTTGTTTAAAATTCTTTAGCTCATTTGATTTGTTAATGTATCTCATCATAATATCTTTCAAAGCTTTAGTAATTTGAGTGCTAGACATTTGAGAAATTACCTCTTCAATGTCATCAGTATCTGACTCATCATCTTTTTCACTATCTGATGCAGTTGTAGCCATGAGTGCTAGATTTGCTTCATCTTCTTCAGCTTCATCATCAGATAGCTTGTCAAGATCTTTCCAAGTAGCCAGCAGACTCTTCTTAGCTTTGTTCTTGAAAGTAATTTTCTTTCATTTGCCCTTGTTACTCAACTCAGGACAATCAGCAATGAAATGCCCAGGCTTATGACAATTAAAGCAATTCTTAGAGTCATCCTTCTTATCCTTGTTTTCAGAACTTCTTGAGCCAAATCCCTTGCCTGAGAACTTCCTTTTCCTTCTTGACCATTTTTAAAACTTTTTGGTCAGAAGAGCAAAAACATCATCATCTGATCCTTCTTCTTGGTCATCTATAGAAGATTCCTCTGCATCAGATTCAACAACCTTAGCTTTCAGAGCCTTAGAAGATTTCAAAGTAGATGGAAAAGCCAAAGACTTTAAATTCTTCTGAGGTTCATCAGAGGCTAGTTCCATCTCATGACTAATGAGAGAACTAATTAACCCTTCCAAGCTAAGTGTGTCCAAATCTTTTGCTTCCTGTATAGCAGTTACCTTAGGTCTCCAAAGCTCATTATCTATTCCAATAAGATGACTGTACACTACAACATTTTTGACTTTAGGCAACGGAACATTAGGCAACGGCTGTAAAAGCGTTGCTAGAAGGGCAATATGCAACGCTTTTATATACGTTGACAGGTGACTTTTTTTTGTTCTCGATTCTAATCAAAACCGTTGCCTGTTTAATTAAGGCTACGCTTTTATAAGCGTTGAAACCACAAAACCGTTGCCTGTTCATATTTAAAGGGCAACTCGTAGCTAAGCGTTGTTTGTACATCTTATGGCTACGGTTTTGTATTATTTTAGACCACGCTGTATAATGGTTGCCTAAAACCTAGAAAAACCTTGGGCTAAGATCAAATTTCCAAGCCTGCGAATTCTCCCTCTTTTTTTTGGTGATTCCCTCTCCCTTTTTTTTGTTTAAAGAAAAAATAAATAAAAAATATATTTCCTTTTGAAACTCAAACAAGCAAAACGCAGAGAAACAAACCCTCACCGCCGTCAACCTGTTCTTCTTCATCACTCATGACCATCGATTGACCTTCAACGAATTCGCAAAATCCCTTTTCCATTGATCGATTCTCGAATCAACGAAAAACCCCAGTCCTTGCATCGATTTTCTCTAGAATCAATGAAAACCTAAACCCAACTTCTCCATGATTCTTCACTCTTCTCCAACAAAACTGAAACCCAAACCCAGCTTTTCACCAATGTTTCTCTCGAATTTTCAATCGAATCAAATTTGTTCCCTAGCTTCTTATCTTCAAGCGAACGTTTGTCTCGCCAATTGGTCAGTTACCTTTCATTTTCTTCTTTCGAAAACCTTTTTGTTGATTTGCAATTTTGATTTGGTCCATTTAATGGGCGTGATGTGAAATTTTTGCTATTTTATGGTTAGAATGTATGTTAGAAATATCAATTTTATGGTTCCCCAATTTTACACAAACATTAATCGCATCTGTTTTATGATAATTTCATATCTGATTTTTTGTTTTTTGTTTTGCCTATGTACTAAGTTTGTACTGCTTCTTATTTGAGTTTAGACATTGTTTTAGTCTGATTGATCATGGGGTTTCTGCTTGCGGTTGTTTTATTGAGTTTGATTTCTGGTTTTTTGTTGTTCCGCACCAATTTTGAGTTTGATTTTGGGTTTATATTGTTCCAGTCTTTCATTTTATTTTGTATAGTGCTTTTATTTGTATACTTTTTGAATTGTGTAGTTTGGTTTTGAATATATATGGTGGTATCATAAGGTACTATGGTGTTATTTGTTGTTATTTTGTTATATTGTGTTTTTTGGTTCAAATTTGATTAATTACTGACTTTAGATTCTTTTGTTGTGAATGTTTTCCTTCTTCCAAGTGTTTGGGTTGCTACTATACCAATTTTTTCCTCCTTTATAGCCATGAACTGGTAGACCCTCTACAAAGCTTATAAGCATTTGAATGTTTGTTTCATAGTTCTGAGCAGAACTGAAATCTAAAACATAATTTAGATATATTACTCTTCTTGCTCTGACAATGGCACATATAGAGGATTTAGATGACACAAATCAAATTTTGAAGTGAAAAAATCTATACCGAAGATTCTGAGCAGTTCAGTGAAGCGAATTTCTTAGAATTAAGCTACCCTATATCTTGAATTCTCTTCTGACTATAAACCATTTTCATTGTTAATTAACTTGTAGGATGTTGAGGATGAATCAATTGGTGTTAAAAGACAGCTCATGGACGAGGAGGTACCCGCTTGAAGAGAAACCGTTAAGCGGAAGTGCACAATCTATGTGAAAGGGTGAATAATAGTAAGTAAGATCATCATCCATTTGCGCCTTTTAAAAAAAGTAGAAATAAAAAGTTTCCATCGTATGTATGCTTAGCAATATTGTTTCTGGTTTATTTAATTATAAATTTATGTGATTCACTCATGCAGAGACGACGATACAACATCACCAAGACGATGTATGTGTTGCAAGATATCATACTGAATTGCAATGAGGTTGACATTTTTTTCTTCACTTTTTCAATGACATGAGAAAGTTTATATTGCCTATAGAATATAGATTCTCACTCAGGATTTAAGCTTCGATATCATCTCTGCTGTTTCTTTTTTGGTGAAGGCCGGTTGCGAGTCTGGAGTTATGTTTCTGATCGGGAGGATCTAATTGGTTCAGTTCTGATGATAGCAACTCTATCAATATGCTGCTTTGTTCTCAAGTTCCCTGGTATGTGTTGTGGTGTACATGGTTTGGGAGGATAATATTATTGTACATTAGTATGTTCATTTGGAGTTTTGCTCTTGAACACGTTTATTTGTTTGACTGATATGACTTTTGTTTTGCTATGTGTCATGTGTGGTTCATAAGTGTGAGTTGCACTTTTCAGTTGATGTTCACTATTTGACAATATTATGTCATATACTTCTCCTTATTGTTGTTCGTAGAACCTATCCTTTCCATGTAGATCATTATTTATTAGGTCATTTTGTTGGCTTTGAATAAATGAGAGGTGTGATTATTAGAGCTGGAAACAGGATAATCAGGTCATTTTATGAATCTTTTTATATGAAGTCATGGATGCAAGATGATTTAGCTTCAATTGTTTTCTAGGAATAATATCTTTATGAGTCTTAATGGATCATATAATATGAGTACTTGTAGTGGAAAGTTATTAAGTGTCAACCCATAAATTTTCAATTGTTGTTGAATAGATTCAGTCAAGGTTTCATCATAATATATATATGATTTAGTCTAGATACTTTGTAATGTCTTGATATTGGAGATGAAGAGTATGTTCAGCTAAGTTGCCTCAAAAAGATGCATTCTTTAATCAAATTTCTACATTGGCTCATGCAACAGGTTTGGTTTTATGCAACTTTGAATTGTTGTGTACCTTATTTTATTTACTTTGTTGCATTCTTTAATCAAGTTCCTACAATGGCCTATGCATTCCACTTCAATTTGGTTCTACCCATTGTGTCGTAAACAAAGGTTAAAGAAGAACTTTTTGTCTGCTCTTTTTCATTAATATTGTAATTGTGATCAATGTGGGTTTGGCTCATTAGGTCGAGAGAAACAGATCCACCATATTTAAACCCCACCACTTCCAGGCCCCATATGTTGTTCCTCATCGAAATCCAACCACATGTTGCACAAAAAACTTGCCCAGGCAGAAACTCAAATATGCTAGAGAGAAAAACAACTGACAAACTCAATTGAAGGAGGCCAAAACAGTTAACTGGTAGATTTAAGCTTGACATCATGTTTAGGCTTTCACTTTTAACCCATAAAACTAACTTATGTGACCAGGTAGAGGAAATCCAACCCGTGTAACTAAGTTTCTTATTTCTCCAGTAAAATCGTCAAAGATTGGCTAGCCAAGCGATTTGATAAGCTAGCACGCTAATGCAAGTGTTTGTGATGTTGCTGCTATTTTATTTTGACCAATTGGATTGGATTTAACTAATTCTGGAAGCATCACTTGTTTCTTATTATTATGGGAAGTTGGGAACTAAGTTGTCAACTAACAATATATATGTACTTGGGCTTGCAGGTTATAGAAAAATTGCATTATATTCTCTTGTAAAGAAGAGAAAGCAATTTCACTCTTCATGTTGGAGTTCCAATCAAAATATTTGATACTTTAGGTGATGATAATTAAAGCTCAGTGAATGTATACAACATGATTTAAGTAGAAAGTTATCCATGTAATCTTAGTTAAGATGTAGGATATGGAATGAAATTACAAGTTAGAATTCAGCTTTTTTTTATAATAGAATTTAGCTTTATGTATTGTTTGGAGTGGAATTATTTGATGTAATAATGATAAAAATGAATATTATAATTAATATAAATTATAAGTAATTTAAATTATATTATTGTTTTTATTGGAACTTTTTATATAATGACACAAATAAATCTTATTATAACAAAGTTGATATAATTGCATTAAGTAAATTTGATAATATAATTTTTTTTTTAATAGAAAATATAATAGGCAACGGTTTTACAGCGTGGTTTAAATACAATTGTGATCTAAAAGTTGCTTATAAAACCGTAGCCTAAATATAAAGACAACGGTTTTACAAGTGTAGTCTAAAAACAAACTGTTGCTTTAACTGGATGAGAAAACCGTCGCCTTTTCCATAGTTGAGCAACGGTTTTAGTGTTTCGTGGGCTAAAGTGAAAAAACCGTTGCCTGTTCGAATAGGCAACGGCGGTATATCCCACGCCTGGAAAACCGTAGCTTATACACTTAGGCAACGGTTTTTGTGCTTTTAGCCACGGTTTTTGGTTGTTGCAGAAAGTGAAAAATGTTGTAGTGGTATGTTCTATCTTTCCACCATAAGAAGGTAGAACTATCTCCATTAACTTTGGTGCTTTACTGTTGTATTTGTCCTCAACATCATAGTTATGGGGAACATCAGTATGATCAGGCTTTTCACCAGGTTCAGACATAGTGTTTTTCAGAAACTTTCAACTTTCTCACTATGAGGTGATATAACAGAACCAGGCTCTGATACCAATTGAAGGTGTGAAAAACACAAGAAGGGGGGGTTGGATTATGTTTTGGTAGTTTTTAGAAAATCCTTCCAAGTTAAAACTTATCTTAATGTCCAGCGGTTAAAATAACACAATAAACGCAATATCAAAGTAGAGAGAGAGAAAAAGACATAGAGATTTTTATACTGGTTCCCCTCACAATCCGAGAGTACTCCAGTCCATTTGCACTTCCAAGGGAGTTCACAATAATCACAAAAGATTACAAGTTGCTCAAGCACACACCAAGAGACTTCCAATGCTCAAGTAAACTTACAACAGACTTCCTATGTTCAAGTACACAAGCAAGAGACTTCACAACACTTACAAAGAAATAAGAAATAAGTTTGAACACTTGATACAAGTATCAATGTTCTTAAGAAACAAATACAACTCAAAAACAAGATTTATCTTAGAATCATAATGAAAGAATACTAAGGTTCAACTACTGTAAAGATCATAAGTTGAAGCTAAGGTCTTGAGTTTTTCAAATAATTACAGGTTGTATTTTCAATCATAAGGAGCAGTGAATATTTCCTCTGACAAATACGGCTAAAAATGCACTTATTAGAACCTTGTGTATCCATCACAACTTCTGATGGAGCTTCTGATACGCTTGTGACTTGTAGCTTCTGATAGTTGTATCTTCTAGAGCTTTTCTTCAGAACTTGCTAGAGTCATCTTCTCATATATCTTTTAGAATACATTTCAGAGCTTCTCAAATACTCATTAGTGCATATTAAATTTTAACATATATATAACTGCACACTTAGAGTAAATTATCAATGTACCCTATTGTATATTGATACTGTTGCTATCATCAAAACTGAATTAGGTTATGTCAGAACCACTTTTTTCCAACAACAATGACCTTACACTGGCGAATAATTTTATAACGGGACTAATTCCGCTCTATCATAAAAAAATCGCGTCAAGGCCGCGACCTGTGCGTACGCTTGGGTATTATACTAGTTTACTTATAAAAAAAAATGCATTTAAAATGTCAAAACAACAAAACTAGTAGGGATTGAACTCACGACTCTCTGCACACGCGCAAGTCAATGGGGCGTCTTCCGAATATATTGAGGTGCCTGTAAGCATATTGAAGAGTCTAAAAAATAGTTTTTGTTATATTTTTTAGAGTTATCAAACAGATAATTTGGTCATAAATGAGAAAGTCCTAACTAAAAGCATAATCGATAATTACTATCTGAGACCATCCCAATACGGGTTGTGGACTACCTTCCTTTACGGATTATTATTTTTTAATACTACAAAATAGTTGAAAAACACAGAAAAAATAGTAAAAATAAAAATAGAAAAATAAAAACATGAAGCTACAAAATTATTTTTTGATATAGAAGCAGATGCATGCATTGATTGATTGAGAGAGAGAGCTTAGTATAATAATACATTTAAATTTCTGATTAATAATACATTTGAATTTCTTATTCGAAATACTATATTAAAAATTATGTTATTTTTTAATTTATGATGGACCAGTTTGTATTGACTTATTTTTGAGTTTATGAAAAATAGCTTTGCAAATAAATAGATTTTTTATATTAATTTCATTAATTTTTACTGACAAAAAGTGTATCTTTGTAAGTTGTTTGTTCATAAACTACCTTGACAAATTTATGAGTAATACATGAAATCTTATTTATTTTCATAAATTATTTTTCATAAGCTCAAAAATAAGTCAATTCAAACAGGTATATATATTTCTCATTGATAATATATTCAAGTATTTTTATTTTGATAGTTAAAATTAGAGTGGTTGACCCTCTCTCTAGAAAAACTCTCTCGCTTCTCTCTACAAACAACCCTCATCCACCGTCGCGCGCCTTCACTCTCCTTTTCACATCCAAATCCTTTCTTCCATGATGTAGCCTTAATCAGCAGTTGAAGCGACGAGGTGTGGCCGTCTCTCCATTCACCCTCCGCTTCACCTCATTCCCCCCTACAGTGGTCGTGTTTCTTTGGGTTTTTTATCCGCCGGTGCCCCACCCCGGTCGTCTCTTTGGCCATCTTCGTTCATGCTTTGTCTCTTGTTCTTGGCTGGGTCGGATTTCGTGGATGGTGTTGGTTTCTCTTAACCCATTTTTGATTTGTCCATCAAATGGGTTGGTTATGGTTTTCGGCTTTGCTCTACCTTATGTCTCTGCTTCTGGAAGCTTGATGGAAGTTTTTTTTTCTAATCAAGACCTTGTCATCGGTTTCATAATCTTGGGGTTGGTTTCGGTTTCATGATTTTGGGCGGTGGTGGTGGATCTCTTCGTGGTGAGTGTTGTTGTTCTCTACATCCTCACTTTTTCGGTCTTGATTTCTGATTTCTTAATCAGATATGTTGAGATATGCAGCTTTCTTGATTGTTGCTTCGCCGCCGCCATATCGGTGGTCTTGGGATTGTTTGGATGTTGGTTCTAGTTTCGTCCGTGTTGATTTGAACGCATATGTTATGGCCATAAATGGATGTGAATTAGTTGTTTTCCTTTACAACAAATTGTTGGTGGGTGGGTTTTTACCGTGTTGGCGGTAGGTCCGTTCGCCGTTTCACACCTTAGCAAACGCTCACTCATCTCTTTTTTGCTATTTGGTTTTGCGTCCGTACGCGGGTTTGCTGGATAGTACCCAGTGAATTGGTGTTTGCTTGGTTGTTTTATTACCTATTAGGGTTGGTTCTAATACCACTTGTAGTTGGATCTGATTGTATTATTTTTAACTGCTATACTTTTGTGTGGTTTAACTGGGTTAGGTCGGCGTCCCCCCATTTTTGTTGCAATATTTATATTTTAGTTTAATCTATTAAGGAAGGCGCAAAGAGTTTTTTCTACCCTCCTTTTGCTGGAAAAAAAAATAGTATATTTTATTTTCAATTTTGTCTCACATACATTCAAATGTTATTAATAAATAAAAATAATCAAATATATAGTCCGTTGTCCCACCATAATAATTATAAATTATCTTTGAGTTCAAACATTGTGTGATTGTGATATATAATAAAAAAAAATGATAATATGCTCTACAAAATATAATTATAGCTAGGAACAAAACAAAAATAAAAACATTTGTGATGTATAAAACTCAAACATTAAATCATATTGTTATGTAGACTTTGATTAAATTTAAGGTTTTTCTATTTCTAATTGTTTATGTTGATATGTGCCACGGACTAGCGTGTTTTCTTAATGGATTTTTTTAGGTCAGGCTAAAAAGTCCGAAAAGAATTCAGTGATTGATGTTAGCCCATTTTGACCTCTAGTATTTGAAAGTTTCTTTTCCAGCCCCCCTTGATTCTTTTATACCCCCCAAAAATCCCATTTTGACCCTGGAAAATGGGAAAAAAAATTGCATATTCTGACGGTTTTTACGAACCGAAAAAACATGAAATATCGGTTTTTAAAAACTACTCGCTAATTCTGACGGTTTCTACAAACCGAAATAATCCTATATGTATCAGAGTTGCAGCATCACTTCCTCATTTCTCATTCTTCCTCAATACACTAACAAAAGGGGGATACGGAGTTTTTGGCGGTTTGGCGCGATTTCAAGCACAAAATCAAGATTGGGACGTTGGCTAACGATTGGGAAACACGAGAAAGCTTCATATTAAGGTATTCATCGGTTTGATTTATTGTTTTTCATAGTCATAGAGGTCTAGAATTTCTAGGGATTCTGACATAGTTTCTGTCGGTTTCTAAAAACCGAAATGGGCTTCGGTTTCTGCGAACCGAAAAAAACTGGAACTTAATTGAAATTGCGCAGCTCTCTGTCAGCTCTTTGTCAATGTTAGTTTTGAGTTATAGGATTATTAGAAACTTGTTATAGGTTATAGAATTTACACATTAGTATTTTAATATGCTTATTAGATGTGAAAAACACTTAGATTTGAAATTAGTCTGATTATATGTAATTTTGCGTTTTTTTAATAGGTTGCGATGTCGAACCAAAGCGAACCGCATCGGTGTGTGGTGCTAGGCATTGAAGCACCAGGCATTGTTGAGATGAATCCTAGTAGTTCGAAGCCTCCGGTGATACAGATCGACACAGCTGCACATTTCGTCACGGACAAAACAACTTCCGACCGTGACGAGATGATTGAATGGGCACGAAGCGTCGCGGCAAAGTTAAACTTTGCGATCATCATTGGCAAGTCCGATTATGGTGGTGGTAATAAAAGAAAGCAGTTTTTCCTGTTGGAATGCGAACGGGGAGGTACTTACGTGTCGCAAGCTAAGAAGTTAAAAACGGACAAAACCGGGACGAGAAAATGTCAATGTCCGTTTCGACTCCGAGGTTATTTTCATGCCGATAAAAAATGGCATCTCTCTGTTGTGAATGGCATGCATAACCACGAGTTAGACAAAGGCTTGGAAGGTCATTTGGTTGTTGGAAGATTGAAACGGGAAGAGAAGGAGGCTATGGATGAGATGACGAGAAATTTGGTCGCGCCTCGGAACATTCTTTCTACTTTAAAGGATAGAGATCCAAGCAACAAGACAAACCAAAAGCAAGTTTACAATGCTCGCTATCGGTACAATGTTGCATTGAGGGCGTCAATGACGGAAATGCAACACCTTTTCAAAAAACTTGCAGAAAACAACTACTTTTTCAAGTCTCGATCGGTTGATGTTGATGGATCACCCGTGGTTCAGGATGTATTCTTTGCACATCCTAGGTCTGTGAGTCTCTTTAATTCTTTTTCCACTGTGTTAGTTATGGACTCGACATACAAAACCAACAAATATAAAATGCCGTTGTTTGAGATTGTTGGTGTTACATCCACGGAAAGGACTTTTAATGTTGGTTTTGCGTGGATGAGTAATGAAAAAGAAGACAACTTCCGATGGGTTCTAGAGCAATGTCGTAGTTTGCTTAAAAGTGACGACATTTTGCCTAAGGTAATTCTTACCGACCGAGATGTGGCATTGATGAATGCCGTTCCTGAAGTTTTTCCATCATTCGTAGCTATGGTTTGTCGGTGGCACGTGGAAAAAAATGTTTCTAGTCGGATGAAAGAATTGGTTAAAGTGAAGAATGCAGAGGGGGTGAGGCAGTCTGATGTGTGGGAAAACATAATGCGTGCCTTTAAGGATTTGTTGGACTCGCCTACTGTGGAATCTTATTACGATGCTGTGATGGGGTTTAGGAAGTTGTGTGAGAGGTGGCCTAAATTTGTTGCATATGTGGAGCAGACTGTTTTAGACACTGACAAAGAGAAGCTTGTCCGTTGTTGGGTAGACCAGTTTATGCACATGGGAAATTATACCACCAACAGAGTTGAGTCGACGCACGGTGTCTTGAAGAATTACTTGACGGATGGTAATGGTGATTTGGTTAAGGGTTGGGAAGCGATAAATAAGATGTTGATCAATCAATTTGTGGAGGTCCAAACACAGTTTAGTCAAAGTATGTCTGTTGCGGAACACAGATACGAGGAGAATCACCTTTACTCGTTTTTGTTTTACAAAATTTCAAGGACCGCAATGGATCATATTTACACCGAAGCAAAAAGAGTTGAAGAAGTTGGGATGGATAGCAAGAAGTGTGGCTGTGTCATTAGAAAAACCTTTGGTTTGCCATGTGCTTGTTTGATTGCTAAGAAGATTGAACACAAGCGTCCGGTTCGACTCGATGAGATTTATGTTCATTGGAAGAGGCTTTGTTTTGAGGTTGATGTGCCAGCTGAGGAAGTTGCTGATGATTATGCGTGTTTGGCGGAGTGGCACGCCATTCAGGTTTGTATGAATTTAAATTAATTTAGATTATTTAGTTTGCCTTGTTACGTTAAGTTAAATTTATTTTAAATTACGTTAAAGAATTTTCAATGAATATATATATGTGTTGTTATGTTAATTTCGATTTACCGATTGTTATTTATATTGCGATTTTATGATTGTTAATTTTCATTTACTATTCCGGTTATGTTGTATTAATTATTGAATTTTTATTTTTTGTTGTTTTCAGGAACGGCTGAAAAGATCGGATGTGACCGTAAAAAATGAAATTCGGAATCAACTTCGTCTAATTGCATTCCCGGAAACAACCAACTTGAAAGCGCCTGTTGAACCTGTCAAAGCAAAAGGTGCAAAAAAGAAGAAAGGCGTTCGTGGTTCTCAAGCAAAGACAAATGCATCGACAAGTCAGGAAATTTCTCGTTGGGAACACGTTGATAGACAAGTTGCCGATACACAGTGTTCACAATCAAAGCCGTGCGAGTCACAAGGGATTAGTTTGACTCCAACTCCTATTTCATATGCACCTCTTCCTCCAAATCCGCTTCTTGAGCATATGCCGAAGTTTATGCATCCTTTCATTGAAGATATACGAGACACAGATGCTGACGGGTATTGCGGGTATCATGCGATATCTTTGTTTCAAAACAATACCGAAGAGGATTTTGAGCTTGTGAGACTTCACATGATGAGAGAGCTTAGCTTGCACAGGGAGTTGTATTTGAGTCTGTTTGGTGGTTCGGATCGGCTTGCATATATTGAAAATGCACTTGTGTCGCCGAAGAGAAGGTCTAGGCATGCTATTTTACCACAAGATAAGTGGTTTACTTTCCCGGACATGGGATTTGTTGTTGCTAGTTGCTATGGAAAAGTTGTGGTTCAATTGTCAAAACTTGATAGAAGCGGAGCATCTAGGACTTGTTTTCCGTTGCGTGGCCAACCGTCACATGGTGGTTCGAAGATTATTTGCATTGGGGCTATACCGAATCACTTTATGTTGGTCACTTTGAAAGACGGATCGCCGTTACCTCCCACGGCTCTTGGATGGAGGCAACAATGTAAACCGGAAGCTGTTGAATGGGAGACACTTTTTGCGGACAGACAAATTCAATTCAAAGAGTTGTTGGAAATTGAAAGAAGCGAATCAATTGTGGTACATCAAGGGGTCGGAAGTAATGTAGAGGATCCGATAGAAATCTAGGCGCATTATTTTGGTAGTAGGCGCATTTTATGGTATTAGGCGCATTTTGTGGTATTAGGCGCATTCTTTTTGTATTAGGCGCAATATGTTGCGTTATGCGCATTAATTTTTTGTTATGCGCATTATTTTGATGTACTAAACATTATGATATTAAAGTTGAACTTTATTAAAATATGAATGATATCGATTAACATATTAAAGTTGAACATTATTGTTGTTGTTGCTGTTTGGTTGTGTTTGAAATAAACAGGTTTTGACCTCAAAAAATAATTTGAGGTGCTTCTGTTAAGTACAGCTTCTGTCTGTCAATATTACAGGTCATTTCGGTTTCTATTAACCGAAGAAGCTATCGGTTTCTGTGAACCGATAAATTTGCGAAATTTGAATTTTCCACTGATGGGGGGCAGAAAAAGACGTTGTGGGGGGGAAACAAGATTACATTATGTCGGTTTCTATTAACCGAAGATGGCTTCGGTTTCTGCGAACCGAAATATGCATGAATTTAAATTTTTAACTGATGGGGGGCAGAAAAAGATTTTGTGGGGGGAAAACAAGATACCATCCTATCGGTTTCTGCGAACCGAAAAAAAATTGAAAAAATTCTGAACTTGAAAATAATGTTGGGGGTAGAAAAGAGATTGTGGGGGGATAAAAAGATGATCAGTAAAGCGAAAATGATACGAAAACTTTGAACGGTTCAAAATGCACCGACACTTTGACAGGTTGTCAAACTCAAAAATTTATTTGTTGTATCGCACTTTCGACGGTCTTGATTTTACCGACAATATAAATGGTTAGGATTACTTCCATATGTACTATAAATAAGCGTGTCACCGTCGAACGTTAAGTGTGTCACAGTCGATCACAATCGAACCCAAAGTAAACAATTTTTTTTCAAACATGTCTCAAAATTCTGTTCCCGAATCCTATCCATTTACTATCAAGTTTCGGGGAATCGATGAATTGTTTACCGCTGAGTTGAATGATACATTGACAACTATGAGGTCTCTCATAAATAAGATTCAACGTCTGTACCAGGCCAAATACGCTAAACAAATCAAAATTGACCAAATTTTCCATTACGATCATTACATGAGTTTGGCATGTGATATTCTGGTTTACGACGACGCAACGCGTATTTACGAGTGGAAAGAGTTGAAAGATGATGATGATGTCGTTTCTATGTTCGGTGTTTGCTTAATTGATCCGAAGTATCCACGTTTGTATGCTACTTTGATAGTTGAGTAATGATGAACGAGTTGTAAGCTACTTTGCCGTATTTTTAATTCTGTTGTTTTTATGATATTATGCAATTGTCGTATTTTAAATTACGTTATTATGTAATTGTCGTATTTCATATTTTCGCTTGTAATCTGTTTGCAAAATAATAAACGTAGAAGTATTTTATGTGTGTATGTTACGTTGTAATTTGTACGTTTTGTTTTTTTTACCGTTTCCAACCAACCACATTTATTTTGTAACAACTTTCTTTAATATGCACCAACCGCATTTATTTTGTAACAACCGTTTTTAATATACACCAACCACATTTAACGCACAACCACCGTAATTAATTTGCATTATAACCTTCTATAAATATTGGCATTAGCTCAAGAAACCAAGACATAAAAAACTATGGATGTTTCATGCACTCAACGAATGCGAACTCACCTTTCAGCGGTTTACTTCAACAACGGTAGTCCGAAATTCTTTCGAATTAACGATGATGAAACATTCAATGGTCTGAAACAGCAGCTGAATCAAATTGTTGCGGACGACAACAGAGATGTCGTTGCTATCACGTTTCGAAAGCCTTCAATTGATTCCAACGGACGAGTAAGTTTCACAAAAATGAAAATTGAAAACAACGACGACGTTGACACCATGCTTCAAATTTTCAAGGAGTATCATGGAAAGGATCCTATCGAGTTAGATGTGACACTGAAGAGGTTTGTTGAAACCATCCTCGCATGTTGTGTTCGACCGGAAGATTGAAACTATGGCAACAATTAAGGATTTTCGTAATCGTTGGATTTTCGTAATTGTTTTTCAGTTTATTTCCATTAATAATGTTGTTCGTAATCGTTGTTTAGTTTTTCGTAATCGTTGTTCGGTTTATTTCCATTAAAAAAGATCCGCTGTGTGGTTGTAATCGTTGTTAACGTTGATTGAAATAAAAATTATGTTTTTAATTTATATCGTACAGTATTTCGGTTTCTATAAACCATTTGAATATACGTGTAGAATTATATCGGTTAGTACAAACCGAAGTTACTTCGGTTGCTAGAAACCGAAATGCACTTTTACAGGTTACAGAACCGATTGCAGTTCTGTTTATGCATTACCACCTCATATGCGAGGTCAAAACCTGTTTTTGTCGTTAAATAACTTACAACAAAATCACCCACATCTCATTCTTGTCATCAAACTCAATACGATAAATCAATCAAACCACAAATTCAAATAAAACACAATACGATAAATTAAACATATATTGTTAAATACATCACAATATGCAAATTGCAAATATAAAGTCTACGCAAATTGCAACAACAATTAACGCAAAGTATTCGCTACGTCAAAATACAAACAACATATTGTCTTAATCAAATAAAAACAACAACACTAATTACGAGTGCCCCTTCTTTCAAATCTTCTCCCCCGCCTTAATCGTTGACATGTTATACACGGCTTCAACATCCTAAGGACTCGCTGCACCGTATCCCAAATGGGAGATCCCTCCCGCGCCTCACCAGCGCCAAGTGCCCTTTCAAGCTCACGATGCACATCTCTGCATACCTCCAATGCATTAGGATCACGCCTTGCTTCTTGCGCCTCCATCACAACCTCTAAGTTAGGTGGCCTCGGTGGTGATTGTGGTGCTTCAACGGGCCGCATAATCGGATGTGAGACATTGTAAAACCATCTCATATATCCCGGTTCGTGATCCCATGCACTAACCACAGGCTGACCCCTCATTTCTTCATCAATCATTCTCAATTCCAGCTCTTCCATCCACACTCGATCTATCTCGTACAAGTTCATGCCCGGCGTCGCAGACGTATTCGGGTGTCTTGGAATGCCTTGTACATATTTAAACTGTCTCAGCACCCGTTCAGGCAAATGTTTGCCTCTCAATTGTCCTTCCCTTAACCATCCTGAAAACCAACATGCATCTATCAATGGGCGCAAGTGCCGACGGTGGTCATACGGACTAAAAACGCAGTCCGTAAATTGGATGTTATCCAAACTTTGCCTGTATGCAGCACCATCCTTATGACCTTGGCCTGGATTAAATCTTCCGGCCCAACCGATCCAGTCCTCATAATTCTCTGAATGACCCCACACACTAAGTCTTGGAAAATGTACAATTACCCATGCCTGAAATAATGACGAAATAATTTGATTATAGGCAAAACAAAATAATATACTGTATAATTTAATTTATATAAAAAAACCAAAACGCGTGTAAATTTTTACCTGCATAAATGACATGTAGCCAGCCAACTGAGTCACGCTTGCATCGGATGCATCATCCAAATAATTTTGCAGATGAACAAGAGCAGCAGCACCCCAATTCCATTGATTGACAGTTGACAAGTCCTGAAAGTACTGCAAGTAAACAATGTCCACGTAGTACGATGTTTTGTTGCTGAAAATTGTACAGCAGACCAAATGGAGCAAAAATGCTCGTATAGCCCTCTCTCTGAACAGCCTAACCTCATGCATAGGCTTTCTTTCAGCCACCGCTTTTTCTGCCAAACCCCAATTGTCTACGAAAATAGTTTCCACGAATAAATGCCTCAAATGTGGGCCGCCATGCTTAGCAAACAGTTCCATCACCACATCTTTATCAACTCCTAGAAAAGAACTAACCATGTCAGCCCCTTCATCCCTTGTCATCTTCCTATGGTTCAAAAACTTCCCTTCAATTGGCAAATGCAACAGACACTGTACGTCGTCCAATGTGATGCCTACTTCACCTATAGGAAGGTGGAAGGTACTCGTCTCCGGATGCCATCTCTCAGCAAAAGACCAGAGAAGACCATAGTCAAGGACACTATAGTTAGTCTTGGTTAGCGATCTCAAACCAGCAGCATCAATTGGATCCCAAAACCACCTCTGATCCTCATCCGGTTTATCGATATCTATCACCTTCTTCCCACTTGCAATGCAACGCAATTTTCTTCTTAACACCTGATACAATTTAAACAAAACAAAATAAGTATTACATTACACGTACTCAGTAAATTAATAAATTAAACTTCGTTTTTTTATCTTACATCATTATTTTGAGAATGTACCTCCCATATCTGAATTGACCTATGCTTATGGTATTCCGATAATAACGACAAATCGTGCGGTCCTCCTCCATAAACAACTGGTTCTTCAGCTTCTGCCTCTTGCACTTGTTCTTGCGGCTGTGCTTGGTTTTCGGCTTCAGCATACTCAGCATCGTCGTTAATGTATTGATTTGCATCAAAATCAGGTTGGCCACCAGGGGCATCAACTTGTGCTTGGCCTAAACGTGAACGTGACCGTGCACGCGAACGAGAACCACCCGAACCACCGGCTTCACTATCATTTCTTCCTTGATACACAGGCTGTCCATGCTTACCACGACCTCTTTTCCGTACAGCAGCACTACCTTTTGCTCGAGCAGAAGCGTGTGCTTTACTTTCTCTACCGTGCCTACCTCTACCACCAACATCATCTCCTCCACCAACATCATCTCCTTCCATACCCTATACATAACAAAAAAAAAATTCAAAATCAATATACGAAACTTGTAATCTATGAAAATTTCAAACTTCTAAATCAACCAAACATTTAATCGTAACACAAATGATTCACTTAGACATTTGTTTTTTCACTTAGACATTTTGTCAAACACCTAGCATGCAACATAATTGGAAACAACATCAAATTCAATTCAAACCTAATACTCTACATGCAATCATGTTAACATGTTATAATTATTCATACCTAACAATTAATCAACAACAAACAACAATGCAACCAACAAATTCAACAATTCAAAGAGAAAACTATAAATTTGAATAAATAAAAAATTTTAGAGTAATGAATTTGTAAGACAAGCATAATGAATGATCAAATATGATTGAAACTTACTTGATTAAGTGTGTTTGGGAGTTGGATGTTGCAGTTCTTCAAAAATCGACCAAGAGGTCTTGAGGAGTAGAGTTTTTGTGTTTTTTTGCTTTAGAAACGTAACTGACAGAATAACACAGCTTCTGTCTCTATATAAGTTTACTTCGGTTCGTATAAACCGAAATATTTCGTTTTCTCATATTCTATCGGTTCGTAAAAACCGATAGAATGCGCAGGGGTAATTTCGTAAGTAAGGGGGGCATAAAAGAAACAGGGGGGGCTGGGAAAGAAATTTTCCTAGTATTTTCTATTGACCTTGAGATGGTGGTGGATTGTTTCAATTCCGCGGTGATCAATGGACCATAAGCTGGTGATTGATTGTTTCTATTGTGTCTTTTATTTGTAACAAACTTCTACGTGAATTTTTTTGTGAGATATGTTAATATGGTGTTCATAAATTGGTAAATGTCGTTATTGATCTTACTTGATCAAAATAATTTTGGTCGGTGGAGCCTATTCACCTGATCGATATGAAGAGAGTATCCACAGACATTCTAACGCACAAGTCAGTAATTGTGTGAAGTGCAATGTTTAAAAAGTGAGTTAGATTACCGGACTATTCTTTGTGATAAGGGTATATATAGTCCCCAACGCGGAGTCATGATCATTGATGTGAGGGCGAAATTGGCGTCCTCAAGTGGGGCTGACAGAATAACGGTTGAAAAATCATAATTAGTATAAGTATAGGGCCGGGCCAAGTCCAAAGCAAATGAAGCTAGGACTTTAGGCCCCAATATTTGGGTATTTTCTCTTCCCACACCCCCCTATATCTCTTTCACCCCCCGAAAATCCAATTTTACCCCTGGAAAGATCAATTCGGGTTCTACGAACTGAACTTTTGGTAATTTTTTTTAGTTCGGGTTTTAGATTCCGAACTTTTGCGATATAGACAGAAAATCACATCACTTCTCTTCTTCATCTTCAACAGTCAATCTCATTTTCTCCAAGGAAAGTTAGAGTCATATACGTTTAGTCTCATATCATAAAAAAAATTTCCTTTTTAGTCTTATGACCAAATGATCCATTCATATCATTTACCACCAATCAGAAACAGTTCGGAATATAGAAACCGAACTATGAATATGTATAACCAGAAAAATTTGAAAATGGCAATAACCTGTAACTTGAGTTATAGAACCTGCAATTTTCAAATTTCAACTTTCAAATATTCAGAATCAAATTACATAACACAAGATCAAGTTCATAAGTAACTTCTAACTTGCAATTTCATAGTCATATGTAACATATTACATAACACAAGTTTATAACTCAAGATTGAGTGTTCTGTCAAAAAAATAATAATAATTCAAGATTGAGTGTTGAAAATGAAGAATATGGTGAGAATGAGATTGATTCGGGTTCTACGAACTGAACTTTTGGTAACTTTTTTTAGTTCGGGTTCTAGATTCCGAACTTTTGCGATATAGACAGAAAATCACATCACTTCTCTTCTTCATCTTCAACAATCAATCTCATTTTCTCCAAGGAAAGTTAGAGTCATATACGTTTAGTCTCATATCATAAAAAATTTCCCTTTTTAGTCTTATGACCAAATGATCCATTCATATCATTTACCACCAATCAGAAACAGTTCGGAATATAAAACCTGAATTAATATGGAACGTTGTAAAAGTTCGGAATATAGAAAGCGAACTATGAATATGTATAACCAGAAAAATTTGAAAATGGCAATAACCTGTAACTTGAGTTACAGAACCTGCAATTTTCAAATTTCAACTTTCAAATATTCAGAATCAAATTACATAACACAAGATCAAGTTCATAAGTAATTTCTAACTTGCAATTTCATAGCCATATGTAGCATATTACATAACACAAGTTTATAACTCAAGATTGAGTGTTTTGTCAAAAAAAAAAAACAATTCAAGATTGAGTGTTGAAAGTGAAGAATATGGTGAGAATGAGATTGAGTGTTGAAGATGAAGAAGAGAAAATGATGTAATTTTCTGTCTATATCGCAAAAGTTCGGAATCTAGAATCCGAATTAAAAAAAATTACCAATATTTGTGCTAAAAAATAGGCCTCAACCAAAAAAAAAATAGACCTCAACATTTAATAATAAATAACGTTGTTCCGAATTTTAAAATAATATCAATACTAGTGCAGTGGTTAAAGCCCTCATTTTGTCTCCTTTTGGTCACATGATCAAATCTTACATTTTGCATTTTCAATTTTTTGATTTTTTTTCCAATATATTTTCTTTTAATAGGCCTCAAGTCATTTTCCAATGTTTACATAGTCGCACACCACCGTAATTGCATTGAAGTGAGCAGAGCACCACACGTCCACGCCAATATACTCGTTCCGTCTCAAAATAATAGTCGTTTAAGATTTTTCACACATATTAAAAATGTAATGATGTTGTCAAAAGAAATAATATTTTTATTAAATTACTCCTATATGTTATAGGTTTGTTTTCTTGAAAATAATGCATATGGTAATAATTAGGGGTAAAATTGAAAATTTTTATATTGAAAAATGATAATGACATTTATTTAGAAACAAATTGTATTCCTAAAGTGACGGTTATTTTAATACGGCGAGAGTATATTTTTATTTTTTTGAAAATGTTAAACAATGCATCTGGTGCATTAGTTAAACATATTAATATAGAAATAATTTTTTGGAATCTGTGCATTTAATGTAAAAAGTTGGCTTTTTAACATTAACTTTATCATTTTATTTTCTTTTTTAGTATGCTTAACTAATGCACCGAATACACCGTTTAGCATGACCCATTATTTTTTACACAATCCACACCAATATATTAACTAACAAAGTTTGAATTTTGACTTGATTCATTATAATTATTCATAAGCAGTTAATTATATTTAACTATTTGTTTACATAATTATCTATTACTTTAAAAATATTTATTGAAAGAAAAATATATATCTTCAATAGAAATGTCTTGGCCCCATAAAAATATTGATAAAACTCCACTATGGTTTAAGATAAAATAATATACATTAAATATACTAATTACATTATTTTTTAAAAATATAAAAGTTTATAATAAAGATAAAATATGCACCCTTTAGATTTCCGCTGTCATAAATGTAAAGTGCAAAATAACAACATAAGAATGATGCACATAATTTTATTTAAATGATAAATGTGTGTGTATAAGAAAAAATAATTAAAATAATATTAAGAAAATAATATTTTTATTTTTTTATATTTTTAAAGGGCCTCATTTAATTTATTTTTTTAGACTTCACCATATGTTGGGCCGGTCCTGTATAAATGTCAATCATTCCAATGTTGAACGTTACGTAAGTGACAACTTCTATCGCCGTTGGGCTGGACAGGAACATGTGACTTTGTGTCAGGGAGTTACTAGGCCGAGCGACGCATAAACTTGTCAAACTCGATGCCAATTATGTTGGGCTTAGGGCAAATTCAGAATTCTCATCTTTATTTTGATATTTCACTTTGTATTGATCATTTGATTTCGATCTAATGTATTAATGTTGATTTGTCTAGCTAATAATAACGTGAGTTCGACTCTTGGCTCAATTTTTTACAAAGACGTGAGTTCAACTCTTGCTATCAATGTTAGTGTTAGCCGAATATTTTGGCAATTCAGCATAATCTCATTATGTCAATTAGCTATAAATTAGTATACAACATGGAATTAATTTAGCATATCAGATCAATTTCCATTATACCAATAGCTGTACATTAACATTAGCATCACTAGGAGTTAATTTCGCTAAACTCATGTGTATATATGTGTGTATCTTTGCTTGTATCAGATATAGAAAAATAAACTCTTCTTCAGCAAAGAGTTGCTTTTCATGTTAGTTAGGATTCAACTCACCTATTTTTTTTGACATAAATCGATATTTTCTATGTGCAACTTTATAGACTAATATTTGGTATCATATGAGATTCAAATGGACCGAGCGGCAAATTCTTTTAAGAATATTACATGCCCAAATCATAGATCGAACTCAAAAATTTTATTAAATTATAAGATATTTGTATCATCTTATTTAAGTATACTACTCTTAGAAGTTTTCAATGAAATGAGTTAGCGTTGTTAAATTTTTATTCCTTAACAAATATTTCTTTCGGCTTTAATTATAAGTAAATGTTACTTTTCAGATACATTGAATAACTATTATATCTAGTCCATATTTTAGACTATATACATTAGTTATTCAATATATCTAAAATGTGACATTTGCTTATAATTAAGGCTGGATGGAGTACTCTCTCCGTCCCTTATTATAAGCTCCTCTTGGAGTTTTTGACGCATATTAAGAAAAATTAACAGTGTAATTAATATGTACATTTTAAATATCATAATTATTAAATTGTCTTTGGTGAAAGAATATATTTGTAATTGATTTTTTGTATTGCAAAGTAAGATTATGTTTGAAAAAGTAATAATAAATATATCTTAAAAATTGAAAAAAAATTTATATTTATGAACAAATTTTATCTTCAAAAGACTATTTATAATTAGAGACTGATGAAGTATATCTCAACTTAGTCCGTATACCAACCGTACATACGCGGAATGTGGTAAAAGAAAGCAAATGAGGGAGAGATGGTGAAATGTGTTGAATGAATGTCACCGTCAAAGTTTTGTGAATTGGCTACATTACATTATTATTTATGATATTAATGGATGAATCAGAATAAGTCAGAGTAAATAAATATTCCACCACATATGAGATAGAGCATATTTACTTTGGGTCTGTTTGGCTAGAAAAAAGCTAGTTTATAGCTTATGTCTTATAGCTTATAAGTTAAAAGACCTGTTTGGTAACAGATTTTTCTGTATGAACTTATAGCTTATTTTACTAACTTATAGCTTATTTTTCAGATGCTATTTTAAGTAGCTTATGAGCTTATAGCTTATTATATTTTCTTCCATTTTTACCCCTTATTATTTTAACTAATGTTCACTCTTATCCTTTTTTTATTTCACTTTAAAATAAACCATACCTTTTTTTGGCTACCTGATAAACCATAATTTTTTTAATAAATATAAACCATACTTTTTTTTTAATAAACCATGCATGATCATTCATTATTACCTTATGACAATTTTTACGTGAATATAAACCTTATATATGCACTACCAAAAAAAAAAACTTATGTATGCTACTCACTATAAAAAAATAACCTTGTTCAGTTTTATAAAATAGTCTAATAATTATTGTTTTGAACCAAAATATAATAAAAAACCATACATTTTTAATCTTGTGAAAAAAAAAAAAACCATACTTTTTTAATAAAAAAGTCAATAAGAAAACCCATAATTTTTTGAAAATAAAATTTCAACCAATAACAATTAGTTTAGTATTATAAAAAATATATATTATATGAGTACATTTAATTTTTAAATTTCAAGTATAATAAATATTAATTTGACATAAATTTTATTTTGAATTAACAATACCCTTTTATGTCATTTTACATTTATCAGCTAGTTGAACCGCTAATTTTACCAAACACTTCAATTAACTTATCAGCCATCAATCATCAGCTATAAGCTATCAGCCATAAACTATAAGCTATCAGCCATCAACTAACTTATCAGCCAACCGCTAATTTTGCCAAACAGAATCTTAATTAGAGAAGCAAATTAGGGAACCCCACTTTTTATGGGCCATATTCATCACAACAACATAAATGACCCAACACTCCTCCACCACAACCCTACATATTCATTTATTTGCCGTTATTACTTCCCCACTTTTTACTTTTTTTACTTTTTAGTTAGCTCACATCACTCACATGCTTTCTCTCAACATATATAGCCTCACAAGATATACTCAATTTTTCTTCCCTACTCCATATTCCATACTCCTTTTTTTTCTAACAAAAGAGTCTAATAATGTAACCCATCTTAATGAATTTAATTAATACTTCTATTCCTACACTAATAATGTAAACAAAATTTGAAATACAAAGTTTGATTTTCTTATTATACAAATATCCAATTATACTTAGGTTTAATTGAACTTTTAATTTTTAAATACCATGATTATGCGCTTTTGGTCTCATATTTTTTATTGAGTTACTTTCTCCGTTTTATGAATTCCCATTTCAAATTTTCTTCAAATTTATGTTAAAGTGACATTATTGTGTAATCCAACTCTTATAACATGTGCTACTTTTCTTTTAAATTAAATGTTTTTAAAAAATAAAAAATTGAAATCCTAACATTCTCTTTCAAGTGTATGAGCTGATTTTTAACTTTAATTTAAAAAAATAGTCATGTTTGCTATGAGAGTGAGTTATCGTCTCTATAAACAGGGCCGGTCCCGAGATTTTGGAGGCCCGGGACAAATAATAAAAATGGACCCCTAATAAAAAAAAATTTAAAAAACCATTTACTTAAATAGTAAATAGTATCAACAACATCAAAAATAATTATTTATCCGTGTAACTAACATAAAAAAAGTCATTTCATATTGTGGACATTGAACCGATAAATAAAAAATTAAGCGATATATCATTAAAAATGAACCGATAATTTTTAAAAAAGAGTAATCTTTTATTTAAAATGTAAACAACATCAATAATGTAAAAAAAATAATCACTTTCAAATCAATAATAACAAAATGTAGTTTTTTAAGTAATTCATATTTTTGATGAAGATAATTTATATTTATGATTGATAATTTTAAGTAATAAGAATAAAATTCATGTCTTTATGTAATTCCTTATATTCAAATAAATAACAAAATGTAGTTTTTTTGAAATAGAGTAGTAAAGTTATTTATAATTTATAGAGTGATTTTATTTATTGAAAAAACTCATTATTTCATAAAGAGGAACAATTTTTAAAATAGTTTGTGTAATGTTCAATATAAATGAATTTTAACATGTATTATTAAAATTCTCTAAATTTTTATTATAGATTGAATGGATATCTTAATGAGCATGAGAATAACATTATATGCTGGTGTAGTGGGTTAAGGTTCAATTAATTTTTAAAAATTGTGTCACTAAAGCCAATTGCTACGTGGTTATGAATCTTATGATGCTGAAAATATATTAAAAAAAATAGACAAAAACCACCAACTGGGTATCGAGCTCACAACCCAATGGTGGACAGTCCTTAACATACACGCGCACGCCACTAGGCCATTGTTTACTTTATGTTAAATTTTCTCACAACATATATTTAATAAATACTTGAATGATAATTTGCAAAAAAAAAAAAAAAATACTTGAGGCCCCCTAAAAAATGAGGCCCTGGGCAGTGGGCCTACTTGCCCTGCCTCAGGGCCGGCCCTGTCTATAAATGATATCATCTCAATGTAAATTTTGAAGTAAAATTGGAAGGGTGACTATCAATTACAAATGGCAAAACATAAGAATTAAATTTGCTTAAGAAAAAGTGAAAGGCCAAAATCGCACCAATATGATATTTGATGGGACAAAAGAAAAATTAAAACAAATATTTATGTGTATTTTAAGGAAAAATTTCACAATGTCGGCATACTTTCATAGTGACATAGTATACTTGGAGAAATGGATTCTCTCAATTTTTTTCCCCCTCAATTGTCTCAATTGTTAAATCATCACCATTAAATTCACCTTTTCACTTTTTCTTTTCTCTCTCTTCTCTCAAATCAATGGTTTGAAAAAAAAATTTACCTTAAAGTGCACTTGAGGGGATCCATTCTCGTATAGTTGATATAAGGAACCATGATATAAGGGGAAGGCTAACATGGGAAAGACTGATAGGTCTCCCATGATGGGAAAGGATTTTTTAACCATACATTTATTTATGTCATACCATATTATGCTATACCTCTCGTACCATATCACAATATTCTAAACTCTCTCTAAAAATTGAAAATGAGTTGTTTTAATGGTCTAGATGACCACTGCTCCCTCCGCAGTGGGATATGCAATTGAGAGAATCTTCTCTCCTCTCTTACCACACAGTTTCCATTTCCATCTTCTCTCTCATTGCTGTGGTTTCCAAGTTGTGTCCCTCATTCCTTTCTTCTACCTCATAGCCACATTCCTCTTTACTTTCTTCAAACTAATTATTATTATATATACAAATCTATCAATTTAATTTCCTATTAACTTCCTTTAAATTAGCAAGAAAAATAAAATACCTCAAACAATTTGATGGGTTTATTTGGATAAGATCTTAAGTATAAAAACCTTCAAACAATAGGGAGAAATCAATTTTAATATTTGTAGAGTTTTTGAGAGAAAAAAATTACAACACAGTACATTTTTGTTTTAGATTCTAACAATTTTGTATGACAATTAATAAATATTAAGGCTTTGGATTTTATAGATAAAAAAATCTTTAAAACACCAAAGTTTGATGAAGATGAAGAAAGCTTCAACAAAGACATTGAAATGAAGATGAGAATGGCTATTTTGGATTTATTATTTTTATTGATTATTAATATTAATGTAATATTTGTGACTTTGATCTTAGAATAAGGTGTTGTGTTTACTAGTATTATTTAAGTGATGAAAATTTTGATTTGGAGGTGAAGATGCAAAAAAAAAAATGGTGTAGAGAAAGAAAATGCGACGATGGAAGAGATGATGAAAAGTGAGAGAGAAAAGAAATTGTAAGATACAGATAGTGTACCATAACATTTCTCATCCGACGGTTCATATGTCTTTCCTATGGCGGGAGATCCACAAGCCTTGTGCATGCTAGAAGGCGCCATGATATAAAGTCTATAGACTCTATATAAGAAAAATTCAAGAGTAGTTTTTTTTGTTTTTTTTTGCAAGAAAGAAATTTAGGGTATTACAAAGACAATGAACACCATATAGAATTTAAAGAAAACACTTACAAAAGTGTGTATATATATATAGGGGCGGATACAAGGCCCAGCTAGCCTGGGCGCTTGCCCAGGGTTGGCAGAATTTTTTTGGTATTTCAGGGATTAATTTAGGTAAAACTAAAATTTTTAGGGATTAATTTAGAGCAAAACTGAGATATTTTGTTTAAAAACTGAAATTTTTCGGTGTAATACCTTAATTTTTTGGTATTTTAGGGGTTAGTTTAGGGTAAAATTAAAATTTTTAGGAATTAATTTAGGAAAAAACTGAGATATTTTATTCAAAATTGAAATTTTTCGGTGTAATACTGAAACTTTTGTTTAAAACTGATATTTTGCCTAGGCTTCAGAAATTTTCTGGCTCCGCCACTATATATATATGAGTTAGGATCAAATGACACATTCGATAATTCTTTATCGGATAATCGTATTACAAAATTCACCGTTGGATTCCAAGCTATTATTATATAGATCATGTCTATAAAATTAAACATCAATCGGAAATCATTTGATGGGTTAAAGAGAAGGATCAAAATTAATGGTTTTGACGAAATTTTGTAAGACGTTGGTTTTTATGCATCTCGTTGACATATCAAATGATTTCCGATTGATGTTTAATTTTATAGACATGATCTATATAATAATAGCTTTAAATCTAACGGTGGATTTTGTAATACGATTATCCGATAAAAAATTATTGAATGTGTCATGTTACTAAGTTTGACACATTGATGTCATTTGATACGATTATCCGATATATATGTTTCTCTCCAAAAATATCTGCAATGTATTATAGTTCAACTCCCATGCATTTAGAAAAATTAAAAGGAATGGATATTGATGCTTTTAAGTTTGCATTGTCAAGGAGTGTCTTGTCTGTATTAATAAAAGTTTATATATATAAAAAATTGATATCAGAATTGTTCGGGAAAACCTAAATTTAATTTATGATGAAATGATTTTTGATTGGAATTTTATAATTTTGGAGTCGAACTTTAAATTACCAGCATTCTCCCAACTCCCAAGAACCAAACAACTAATTAAGACAAAAATTAATGTCACTTGCAATAAAAAAAAATGTGTCATTAATTAGAAGGAAATTTGAATAGATATTACTCCATTCATTCCAAAAAGAATGAGTCATTTGAATGTTGCAAGCATATCAATGCATAACTTTGACGATTAATATTTTTAATTGTATAATATTAAAAATTATAAAAGTTTGATATTTTAAAAATACTCGTTGAGATCAATCCAACAACATCATATGCTAATATTTATTTTTATTTATTAATAAAAAAATAAGATCGAAATAATATATGTGAATAATACACTTAATCAAACTGACTCAATTAAATTAGAACGAAGAGAGTACTTAATTAATAATTATTACTACTACACTCCAGATAATTGTGTTAACCTTTACCTACTTTCATATGTCACTGAACTAATTCAGATCCACTCTAATAGTTGGATTATTATGTCCAATCTCAATCACTCATTTTAATTGATTTTATTTTATACGGTACGTAAACGATATCGACTAAAATAGATACATATCATGAAGAACATGAAAAATATAACAGAACAAAATTTGTTTTCCACTCAGATTTATAAATTAAATTATTAATGAAAAGTATCGTATTGTTATTTTGTTAGCAAAATACTAAATATTTCTTTTTTTTTTTAGTTTTCATCGCCGATTTAATTTAGTTTGTGAGTCAGTTAACTTTGATCATTATAAGTATTAACGGTTGCATTTCTAATAATTATTTTAAACATAAGAAATTTTTTATTACAAAAGTAACAGATATAAATCCAGAAGAAAATATCAACAAAACCAATTACTTCCATATATAATAAGAAAAAATGGCCTCAATATTCACTTTAACCTTCATTCATCTATTTGTTGGATAAAATGTATGAGTTTCACTAATAAGAGAGTATGTGTTGAAAAGGGATTGTTGTTAGGACTCTTCAACTAATTTTTGAACAAGAGAATTCTTCGATTAATAAATGTGTATTAGGGGCATATTTAGAATAATGTTTTAGTTTTATAACAATAAATAAGCTCCTTATAAATAAATTGCGGTTCGTGTATTTATTTTATGAGTTAAATTACATTTTTAGTTTTTAAAGTTTATTTTTTTAGGGGGTTATTGTAATTTTTGCAGGTTTGGATTTTTAAAGCTTAGAAGTTGAAGATACGATTATGGTGGCGAGACAATTTTGTAAGAGAGGTTTGAAGTATAGCTATGAAGTTCAGATACGTGATACGGTATCGATACGAGAAATTTTTTAGAATTTCCGATATGATACGGCCGCAATATGTTATTTAAAAATTAAATTTAAAATTAAATATATAAATGCACAATATATAAACATAACTGAAATTGATAATAATAATAATAATAATAATAATAATAATAATAATAAAAAAAAATTAATATTCAGATTACTCAAAATGAACAAACAGGTGACAATTATTACGTATCTTAATACTATCTAAAAAGGACATGATCATTAGTACTATCTCAAAATACATCATCAATATTCAATACTGCCAAAAAAGATTAAAAGACATAGTTTGTTATCAATAAAGAACGTCATACTCTAACATTCATTACTTAAGAGGAAACACGGATTGTATCAATTTCCTCTCCTCTATTTCCATCATCAAAAAAATTAATTGGTTGATATTTTTTCGATACACCTATCGAGAAGCATCCGACACATATCGGTCATTTTTTAGAAAATAAATAAAAATATAATTTATAGCCATGGCTATCATAGTACTTCCTAGTTTCCATGTATCTTTTTCTAGTTTTCACAAGTTTTTTTTTTCAAATAGTTTAGTGATTAGAAATTCCACCCTTAAAGTAGATAGGTTAGATAATTAGATTTCGAACTTCGGCTTCTTACATATCTAATACATTGTCCTACCAACTGAGCTAAGCTCATGGGACGGTTTTCACAAGTGTTATATATCAAGCACTATTATAATTTTGACTTACGATAGCACTAATTTAATAGCACTTTTACATAAGTGCTATTAAATATCTCTCTCAAATGCGTGTAATAGCACTTTACTACCAAAAGTACTATTGTAGTTAGCAAAATGTTTACTCCCTCCGGTCTCAAATATTAAGGCATCATATAGACATCTCTCGCTTAAGATTTAAATTTTGGTTCGCTATATTGTTAAAGTCTAACTATGAAGCATGGACACAAACATGGATATTGAATACGACAAGAATATTGACACGTCGACAGTGATAATAATTTATACAAATAATATAATTCAATGTAGATCATAAGTATCGGTGTCCAACAGTACGCCTAATTCGATAAGTATTTGTGGTTCAAAGGAGTCTAACATATCCAACCTCTGTTAGTTCCCTTTAGTTCCTTTATGGTTGATGATTTCGTTGGAGAATTTTGTTTATATTATTTTGTTGTTATCTATTTTTTTTAAGCAAATGGGGAGTAGAAGGCAAACCAACTACAATACCCTAGATAGATAAATAAAAAGAAGGAAATACAAAAAGAGAAAGGGGGACATAGACCAAAACATTCTCGAACAAAAACATAAATAAAAACATAACAAAACAAAGAAAAACAAACACAACAAAAGAAAATCAAAGAAAGGACACGTGCTACAGCAAATTCCTACCCCTAGAACGAGTATTACGAACAGGGACGCCCTTTTGCGGGTTCTTTTTCTTAGCTTTAGACACCACCTCAATAAAAAGCTCTTCCATAGCAGCAGAGCAGTTCTTCAAATAATTAATAGCTGCTGCATTCTCTTCCTCGTCAGTATACACCTTATGCTCAAAGTTGTCGGTGTTCTTCCAATTTTTCAAAACCTCCAAGTCATGAGCAACATGAGGATTTAGAGCAGTGTCAGAAACAGTGGTATTGGAAGTACCACACCAAGATTGGGGATCTTGAATGTAGTCCAATTCTGTCACTGCGTCACTCCAGGAACCAACAATCCGCAAGTTCGAAACGATGCCCTGTGGATCCACACTTGGTTTCTTAGCTAGGTCATTAGGCCAATCATCCTCAACCTGCATTACATGAACCGCTTCAAGAGGAATAAAATTCTCTTTCTCAAAATTTAGAACGTCTCCCACAAGCACACTAGGTCTTATCTCTTTATCTCTTATAAGATCCTCAATGAGGGGATCTATAGTTGCCACAGCTTGATTGCAAGCAATTGTTGTTGTATCTGATGCAGAAGGCATAGTAACAGGCTGCACTTTTCACTTGTGTACTAAACTCGTAGTGTTTTCGGTGGATTTTGATGCTTGCAATTCTTCAAAGAATGCCCAATAATTTGACATGAGTTACAAAACGGGGGTGGGGATATTCTCGTACTCAACATCCACATAAAAATCAAAGTCATTCCTTTCGACAAGGATTCTTTCATGCAAGTTTGAATTTAAATCCACATAGAATAAAATTATTGCAAAGTGACAGAAAGTTCTCTTCTTAGTTGCTTCATCAAGAGCCAAAGGACATCCTACAACCCCTGCAATTTCAAACAGAGTCTTGGGACGCCAATACTCGCGAGTAATCCCATGAATGCGAGCCTAGGTTTGAGCATTGGTCGGTTGCACAATATGAAGGTTAAAATCAGCAGACCAAGCAAAGGTTCTAAGTAGACCAGGTGAGAGATTCCAAAAACCTATAGATCTTACTGCACTTAAATCATCCACGGATGAAAAAATGAATTCAAAGTAACCTTTACCTAAAAATGAATTCAATGTTGTTATATAATTTTAGTGAAATAATAAATATTTATTTTACTAATAATATCATAATCATATTATTGCAGAAAAATAAATAAGCGAAATTACACCCTTAAAATAGATAAGTTAGATAATTAGATTTCGAACTTCGGCTCCCTGCATATCTAATACATTGTCCTACCAACTGAGATAAGCTCATGGGACGGTTTTCACACGTTTTATCAAGGCATCATATAGACATCTCTCACTTAAGATTTAAATTTTGGTTCGCTATATTGTTAGAGTCTAACTGTGAAGCATGGACACAAACATGGATATTGAATACGACAAGAATATTGACGATCGACAATGATAATAATTTATAAAAATAATATAATTCAATGTAGATCATAAGTAGCGGTGTCCAACACCACGCCTAATTCGATAAGTATTCGTGGTTCAAAGGAGTCTAAGATATCCAACCTTTGTTAGTTACTTTTAGTTCCTTTATAGTTGATGGTTTCGTTGGAGTATAAATTAAAATGAGTATTAAAAAGAAAAGAATAAGTAACCCGATCGAATTTAATGATGCACCTCATGTTTAGTTGTCCACTGCCAATCACAACATGCCGCATAGTCTCAAAGCCGCAGCAATAAATATTGTCTTAAAGTCAAGGTAGGCTATCCACAAATTTAACATCAAATTATTGCTCTTAAGAGGCTGTTATTATTGTTCTGAATCACTATAAATTCATTGTTTTATTAGCATTATTATGCTAATCTACTACGAAATGTATCCGCTTGTACTATCTTTTTGACAAAAAATTACACACTCTGTTGCATTTTAAAGTGACTTGACCATTTCATACTATTTAAAAAAAGTGTAATAGTTCCTTGAACTTAGCTCTCAGTTAGTAGGATAATACATTATATATGTAGAGAGTTGGGGTTCGAACGTCGATCATCCCACTAATCCATTTTTAAGATGGAATTTTTAGTCACTAAACTACTTGACAAAAAAAAGAAAGTAGTGTAATAATTTGTCCAAAAAAAAGTGTAATAATCAAAGAGAAAAAATGTAACTTATAAGAGTCGTAAAAATAATATTTAGTTCAACGATATCATAGTTATTTTCCTTATATATATATATATATATATAATTGGTCCAGCTTGCATGCACAAAGCAGCAGATGAGTCCTGTATATATCATGTGAAATCAAAGTTATATAAATATATAGCATCCATGATATTATCAATGGTAGCCAGCTTTTCTTACACCGAAAGGTAAATAGAAGTTCACATGCTTCTCATATCAAAATATTTCCAAAAAGAAAGGAGTTTAAGCCACCTATTTTACCTTATTTGCTAGCAAGACTTTCGTGACACCATTCTATTATTTCACTCATGAATTATTCATATAACTTTTTAAGGCAAAGTTATATGTATTGCTATTCTTCCCACTTTCAAATACTTCATTTTAATTATCCTTAATTGTTTTTTTTGAGTAAAATACAATATGTACCCCATCTCATATAAGAAAAATAAATGGTTGTTTTTTGGATCTTAATTCAAAATAGTTGATGAGTTTTAATTAGATTCCAAATGATATGTCAGTTACCTATATATATCCTTTATAATAACTAAATTATAAATGTCCTTCATTAATTTGTCTAAGTTATTGATAGAAAAAATTAACAAAGGATGGGAAAATGCCATGTTTTTCTTTCTTATGTATTCAACTTATTTAGTAATAATTAATAATTCAATTATGATTTTCCCAATTATATGAAAAGTTAAGTCAGTAAAGATTACTGGCGGCAATATCAAAGAAACCTTTTTTTGATATATATTTTAAAATAAAAAAATTGTGTCTGCAATACTTGTACACTAGGACACCATGGTCACATCAAAATTTCCTCTCTACATCAATTATTAATGACAATTGAGCTAATATGTTTGCTAATTAATTAATACAATATGATGGATATTGAATCAGTCTCCAATGAATTATCTTCCATTATTTATCTTCTTCTTTACGACAAAAGACTAGGAACTCAATCACCAAATTAGAACAAATTCTCAAAATTTAAAGAGAATACATAAAGATATATATATATATATTATTCTCTTCGATCACTATTATTTCGATCATTATTATAAGTAAATTTAATTTTTTTAATATATTGAGAAAATGATGTATTTAATTCATAATATGAGTCGCGCACATTATTTTTTTAATATACCATAAAAATCAAATGTATTTATAATAATAATCGGAGAGTATTTATGACTTTCATAAAAATCAACTTTTTATCAATTAAATCCACTATGGTAATTTTTATCAGACATTATTTTTTTAATATACCATAATTGATTTTATCAATTAAATCAATTTTTTTTTTCCGTTTCTCAGTAGGCATATCAATAAACAATTCTCTATACTATAGTAATCATATAACAATCATAAACTAAAAAGGTATGATAGGAAAAAATATATATATAACGTAAGCTTGAAAAGTTTAATTTCCTTCATGCAAATATTTTATTATAGTTGAGTAGGATGAAACACAATAACATTTTGTCAAATTTAACATTTGTAGTTTTTCTACAAACAAAGATTAACCACATGCACTAATTAACCTTAGCACTTGAAATAATTAAAACAACAAGTAATTAAACTTCAAGTTACAAGTTGAAAGAGATCCTAACTTCTAAGATCTCCTCAACCCAAGTAATAATAATAATATAAAAATTAAACCCTAATCTTATCATGAGAGGATTTTCTTTATCTTGCTTCCTCTATCTTTATCAATGATAAACCATCATTTGATCAATAATATATATATATATATATATATATATATATATATATATATATATATATATTTTGATAATTAACATCCCAAAGTAAGGGATTATTTTGATCCAAAGTTAGAACATTGGAGATAATTCCATCATTTCCTCTACATGTCCAACATTTTCATCCAATAACCACTTCTCTAGAAATGACAATGGAGGAGGAGCTCCACATAAATTCTTAATATTATTCTTGTGATCAGAAGAAGAAGAAGTAGAACACTTTTCATGAGGCATAGAATCGCAAGTTGACTTATCCCAAGTAACACCATTGTTATTAAGATTCTCAAATGAAAGAATAGAATCAAACTCTTGATCATGTGAAACTCCACCTTCTTGTAATAAATCGCCTTTGGTAATTTTTTGATGATGATGATGATGAATTTCAAGGTTTAAATCGGCTGGAACTGAAGAAGATTTCACTAATAACTTACCATTATTTTCAAACTCATTATTATCATCATCCATAATATCATCATTAATGCTTTGAAATTCTTGATGACCATATTGGTAATTTCCTTTGATTTGTGAATTTGGAGAAGATCTCATCCAACCTTCTAAAAGTCTTGAAATATTTTCAGTGCTTGAAGCATAAGTTGAAGAAGAAGATTGAGTAGTAGTAGTAGTAGTATTAAGCTTAAGAGATGAAGCATGATTATTGCTTATATCTAAACTTCTATCACTAAAACTCTTGGATATATAACTTGTAGTTGAGTTTGATGGTTGATCTAAAGCTGCTTGAAATTTGTTGAGCTTTTTCTTTAGATGTGTGTTCCAATAATTTTTTATATCATTATCTGTTCTTTGTGGAAGGTATGAAGCTATGGCTGCCCATCTGCTCAACAATATTTAATTAATTAATTCACACACATCATTTTCATAATTTTCTAAAAATATAAAGAAATATATATATAAAAAAAAATTATTATATATGTAGCTTTCAATCAAATTTAATTAACAACAAGGACATATGCTTCAATTAGCTGTATAATTATATGGCTGAATTTTGTTGTTTAATTTTATCATCATGGCAAAGATTAATAAATTTTAATTTATTTTTGTGTAATTAAAAGAAGAATTATGAGATGTGAAGAAAATATTACTTGTTACCAAGAAGAGCTTGCAAATGAATAATCATTCCTTCTTCATGAGGAGTGAAGTTTCCTCTTTTGATTCCTGGCCTTAGATAATTTGTCCATCTAAGCCTGCAACTTTTGCTGCACCTTGACAACCCTTTTTATCCAACAATTCAATTATATATTTATCAATTTTATTCAAATTATTATTTCAAAAATTATATATATAGATCATTAAAAAAAATATCTTCAATAATATATATATCATATATAGTCCTAATTATTTACTCATGTAACCAAAAAAAATTTAGTCCTAATTATAGGATATGATAAAAATAAGAAAATAATTTTGGTAGGAATATAGAGATAAAAAATATTATTATATATTGATTAATAATTAATTACCTGTATTAGTAGGAACTGATCTCCAATTTCCAGGACCATGTTCTTGGATGTAAGAAACAAGGATGATATCTTCTTCAGGGGTCCAAGGACCTTTCTTGACACCAACTTTGTCACAACAAGGAGGCCTTCCCATGGATGATTCTGTTTTTTTTTTTCAACCTCAAAACTCTCACTACGTACTAGCTACTTGATCACTCCTTTTTTTTTTTTTTTTTTTTTTTTTTCTGTAGGCTTAAAATTGAGAGAGAAAGGTTTCAAATAGTATCAATGCATGTGATTGCTTTATATATACTTCATGACTTTGATGAAAAGAAGGCTTTTATTCTTAAATCTCATTCATATCTACCTTGCTGAGTCACCTAACTCTTACTTTCTCTATAATTATAATAATGATGTAGTCAATGCTAGTTGGAAACCAAAGTCAGCGAGAGGAGAGTTTATCGGCATTTTAATTAATGGTTAAATATGTTTTTAATTCTTATAAAATAGTGATTTTTTAAATTTAATCTTTACTTAATTTTTATTAAATTTTTACTTCTTGAAAAATTATCATGCACTTAATTTCGGTCCCTACTGATAAATCAACATGTATTTTTGAATGATTTTTTCGCATGTATGTTTTGATCATCGTAAAAAGTTCCTCCAGGAAAAACGTGCTCGAAATTTGATTTCTAAATCATGATTTTTGTTACTTTTATCTCGAAATTTTGCTATTTGAAAAATTCATAATTAATTCATATCATGTTAAAAAATTTTAAATTTTAATAAATAAATTTCATACGATATTTTAAGCATGCCTATAAAAAAATCGTTCAAAAATTTAAGAGTTTAATTATGATTAAGCAAATTTAGTTTTAGTAGAAACTAAACCTATATGCAAGAAATAAATTATAAGGACTAAAAATATAATAAAAATTAAATAAGGACTAAATTTAAAAGGTCCGCATTTTATATGGACCAATAACATACACTACTAGAAAAAAATTTAAATACCGTCACTAAGCAGATTAGAGACGGATTTGATCCCGTCGGTAATTTCCTCATCTCTAAACTATCAGAGACGGACAAAATCTATCTCTAAAATAACAATATATGTCTCTAACTGCTTTTTCTGTATCTAATTCCATCTCTATTAGAGAAGAAATATATTCTGTCTCTAAATTTCGTCGGTATTTCAACTTTTTCTAATAGTGATATTTAACCATTTAATTAATTAATTAATTTCTCTTTAAATTCCCTTTTTCCGGGTCACATGTCACTTTGTGTTTTCTCCAAAGTTAGCAAATTAATTAAGCTTACCCTTTTTTCAATTGAAAATCCTTTGGCACTTACTTCCGACTTTATTTATAAGTAAAAGTTGTTTTTTAGATTTATTTAATCATTAATATATCTAGTTTAAATATAGACTAAATATATTGATTGTTCAATTAATTTAGAAACTGCAGTATAGTAGTACTAGTTAGCTCACTAATTAATCACACTGTATATTATATTTATGTATAAATTTTGTAGAGCGATATTGTGGGATTCCAAGTATATCTCGCAAGAAGTCATCATGTAGTAAAGATGGTAACGACTCCCACCATTCCAAATTGTTATAAGCAAGTCTGAGATTAGCAACTTTATCGCGCAAGAATTACGCTAACGAAAAATGTGCGACCATTGCAAAGTAATTCCAAAGACTAAACAATTTAACCACCAATTATGTAAGTTCCATGATACAATATCAATATTATCAAAGGCGTGGAGAAACACATTAACCATTCGGTTAGAGTTGTAAATTAAGAAAAAACTCCAAACTTCAAAGTCCTCTTTTGAGATAACTTCTTCTTTTACAATCCCATTATGTTTTTTTCTTGTGGGCATAAGTAAAGAGGTTTCAAACCCCATTATTTTTATAAAAAAAATCGGATTTGATTTTTTTATTTTACAAAAAAAAACATTTTTGTAAAATATATGGGAAATTTGTTTTAGAAAATTATCAAGGAAAAAAAAATTCAAAAACAAAAACCGTTATATGAAGAAGAAAAAGAACTATTTTATGAAAAATAGAAATTTTTTGGGTTAAAAATAGGGGGCCTTTGGCCCCACTGAAGTTTTAGGGGTCTTTTATCTTCTTTTATTAATCAAGTCCTTTACTGAACATAAAATTGAAAGCACATTTAATCATGACATTATTATTTTCCAACAAATATATAGTCTTTTTTATAACATTTTTTTTTTGTGTTTTTCCTTTCCTAGCTATGCAAGCAACAATATTTATTTATGGCTTAAAAATGTTTTTAATCTCTATAATTATGCATTGTTTTGAAAAAAGTCCTTATAAAAAAAATATATTTTAGTCATAATCCAAGTGACATGTCATCAAGAAATGCAGGTCAGGGGCTATTTTAAAAGTTTTGAGATATTGCAGGGACTAAAATCAATTTTATCTTTTTTTATAGAAATTCTTTTCAAAATAAGACATAGTTACAGGAACAAAAACATATTTATCTCTTTATTTATTTATATTTTACAAACGCAATTGCAAGCAGCAAAGTATTGAATGTGCGGTGCTAACACTAAATGACATTTCCACATAAGAGAGAGCATAAAATAACATAAGAATACCTCATAGGTTTAGAGATTTTGAAAAAGGTTGTTGCTAGCTTTTGGGGAATGTTTTGAGAATCTTGAAACAAATATTGAATAATGATTTGTGGTTATTTGCTTTGATAAATATTTTATTTGTTTGTATTTATCATGATCAACATATATAGTTGACCCAAAATATGGTGCAAAGTAAAATCAAATGATCATTTTTCTCCGGGTAGTTTGCTTCATAATTTGATGAAAATTTCCTTTCTTTTTCTTCATTTGAAATGCAGAGAGAGGGGAAGAGTATTTGTGTTTTCTTATGATCATTTATCAAATAGTTTAATTATTACTTCTGTCTCAAAATATAAGAATTAATTTGACTACTGCATGTAGCCAACGTACAATTTTGATCATTAATATCTTTAATTCTCTATTAGTAAAAAATAAAAATTATAAAAACTTGATATTTTAAAAATTCTCATCAAAACAAATCAAACAATGTCTTATATACTAATATTTATATCTATATATTATTAAAAAAATATGGTCTGTACCGGACAAAATTCTATGGGCCCAATAATGTAGTGGCCCAACAAATGGTCCAAGCGATTCAAATAAATATCTTGGCAGGAAAGGCAAGGTGCGGGCGACACAGAGACTAAGGGTGACGCCCCCAGACATGGTCAAATCGCCCAGGAAGAAATAACCACCCACTACCACCATCTATACACGGTGGAGAAAAGAAACCGCCAATAACCACCCTTGTAACACAGTGGACACGGCGGAAACCACCCACGACCTCCATAGAAAGGAGTGGGGCGGTTTATAGATATTTTTGAATGTAATCCTCCTCTATAAATAGAGGAGAAAAACCCATTGCAAAAGGTTGAGTTTTTTTGGTAAACATTGCATCCTTGTACTATTATTAAATATTAATATACTTGGACTCACCCCCCATACTTTTTTACCAGAATATTTTGGCGCCCACCGTGGGGCTGCGGTAAAACAATTCCCAGCCTACCACTAAAACCAGACAAACTACGAATTCCTCCTCAAAAATGGCAGGAGGGACATCCGCACAAGAAAACCACATAACCTTGACGGACGCAGTTGCAGAGTTACGACGCCTGCAGGCCAAGGTTACTGAGATAGACAAGGAAAAAGCAAACAAAGTGGATGAAACGGAGGAAAACAATATCACTGACTCCCAACCACAAGCACAAGACCTCTGGGACGCGAGGGTACCTGCCAACTTCAGAACACCCCACCTCCCGGACTTTGACGGAAAGACAGATCCAACGGAACACCTGATGGCAGTGGGTACCAAGACCGCCATCATTGGGGCAGCGGATCACCTTAACTGCAAACTCCTCTCAGGCACGCTGAAAGATGCAGCCCTGAGACGGTATATGAGTCTGCCCAAGAATTCTATAGAAATTTGGACAGATTTCTAACAAAAATTCACGCAACAATTCGCCGGATCCAAACACATAAAGGTTACGGCGACCAGTTTGTTCTCCTTACGACAAAACCATAACGAGTCGCTACGGGAGTACTTGGCGAGATTCTGCGAATCAACCAGCAAAGTAAGCAACCCAAACCAGGAGATGTTTGTCTCCGCCTTCCATCACGGCCTTAAGGCGGGACACTTCAACGAATCTCTAGCGCAAAAGCCAGCAACATCAATGCAAGAAGTAACAAATAGAGCAGAAGGATATATAAAAGGTGAAGAGAGTAATGCTGAGAAGCGGATGAGAGACGCCAGGGAAAGAGGCCCGGTAAACAGGGGGAACGGCCAGAGCGAATTCTATCACCATCATAGACGCCCAATTCTCAATCACCACGGCGCTGAACGCCACAGAAAACCGTATCAGCCACCAAGACACTTTGAGGAAGATAGGAAGGAGTATACACCTCTCAACCGCGCCAGGGTCTACATCCTGAATGAAATCCTGGAAACAGGATTAGGGAGATTACCACCACAAAGCGGCAAAGAACACACCTTAGGAATGAACCCCAACGCCTGGTGCGCTTACCATAGATGCCGAGGCCACGATACTGAAAAGTGCTTCAGGCTAAGAGACCTAATTGAAGAATTGATAAAGAGCGGTCACCTAAGGAAATTTTTAGATGACGCCGCCGCGGGAAAAGTGGTCGTCCTAAAGGCGCCACCCAATCATTCAAAGGACCGCTCAGAAGGTGAAGATCCAGGCAAAGGAAGGAGGATCTCCGTGAACACCATCGCAGGCGGATTCGCAGGAGGTGGAGAATCCTCAAATGCTAGAAAGCGTTATGTAAGAAGAATGGATCAAAATGAGAAATTCATAGGGCACACTTCAACGACGCCCGTCCCCGATCTATCATTCACCAAGGAAGACAAAAGAGAAGTCATGCCACACGATGACGACCCCCTCGTGATACAAGTACAAATATTGAATTGTGACGTAAAAAGAGTGTTGATTGACTCGGGAAGTTCAACAGATATTATCCACTGGGAAGCCTTTAAGGCGATGCAACTGTCAGATGAACATCTCTTGCCCTATAGCGGCACGTTGGTAGGCTTCGCCGGAGAGCAGGTGGAAGTGATGGGATATACTACCCTCTTGACCACATTTGGAGAAGAGGAGAACTCCAAGACTATCAAGGTGAGATATCTGGTAGTCAAAACCCCATTCACGTCATACAACATTATCATCGGAAGGCCAGCCTTCAACACACTTGAGGCGGCATTGTCGACCCTCTATTTGTCCATCAAGTACCCCTTGGACAACGAAAAAGTAGGGACGATTAGAGGAGACCAAAAGCTGGCGAGAAGATGCTACGAGTCAAGCCTAAAAATCAGGCACAAACAAAGCAAGAGGTCAGAATCAATGGCGTCACACACAGCAGGAAGCGGAGTCAATATGATCTCACCCCTAGACCTCGATCCAAGAAAGGATTTTACAGAGAGAAGAATGAGTCCCATCGAAGAATTGGAACAAGTCCAGATCGGCAACATGCTACACCAAGTAACTAACATCGGAACCACTTTAAAACCCGATGAAAAAGAAAAGATCTTGGCCATGTTGAGAAAGAACATAGACCTTTTCGCATGGAAACCATCGGATATGCCAGGAATCGACGAAAGCGTGATAACACACAAACTATCCATCGCGCCTAACGTCAAGCCTGTATCGCAAAGAAAGAGGAAGATAGGAGAAGAGAGAAGAGCGACAGTAAATGAAGAAGTGGAAAAACTAAAAGCAGCAGGTTTCATCGAAGAAATAAAGTACCCATCGTGGCTGGCGAATGTAGTGATGGTAAAGAAAGCGAATGACAAGTGGAGGATGTGTGTGGACTTCACGGACTTGAACAAAGCCTGCCTAAAGGATCCATACCCCCTACCCAACATCGATAGGCTTATTGACGGAGCCTCGGGATATAAGATGCTGAGCTTTATGGACGCCTACTCAGGATACAACCAGATAAAGATGAACCCTGCAAACGCACCTCACACAGCATTCATGACCAATACGTGCAACTATTTCTATAATGTCATGCCATTTGGTCTGAAGAACGCTGGTGCCACCTACCAAAGGCTGATGGATAGGGTATTCTCGGAACAGATAGGCAAAAACGTGGAGGTGTACATTGATGATATGGTGGTGAAGACCACGGAGGATGGCGAGCACGATCAAGACTTAGGGAACATCCTCGCCTCAATTAGAAAGTATAACATGAGACTGAATCCTGCAAAGTGTTCTCTCGGGGTCCAATCAGGAAAGTTCTTAGGCTTCATGCTCACAAATAGAGGGATAGAAGCCAACCCAGACAAGTGTCAGGCCATAATCGACATGAGAAGCCCAACGACAGTGAAGGAGGTCCAACAACTAGCAGGAAGGATCGCGGCTTTGTCAAGATTTCTATCCTGCTCAGGAGAGAAATCATTCCACTTTTTCTCCACTCTGAGGAAAAGTGAAAGATTCGTATGGAGCCCTCAATGTGAATAAGCTTTTCAGAAGCTCAAAAGTTTTCTGGCGTCACCCCCAATATTAACTCGCCCAGAAAAGTGAAACATCCTATACCTCTACTTAGCTGTTTCAGACAACGCCCTCAGTTCGGCGTTGGTGCAGGAAGTCAAAGGAGAAGAGAAGCCGATATATTTCGTAAGCAGGACATTCAAAGGCGCTGAAGCCAAGTACCAAAAGATAGAGAAGCTGTCGTTGGCTGTTGTTATCTTAGCAAGGAAACTAAGACAATACTTCCAGAGTCATAAAGTAGTGGTCAAGACGGATTATCCAATAAAAAAAGTCCTAAGGAAGCCCGATCTAGCAGGGACAATGGTAGCATGGGGAGTGGAGTTATTAGAGTTCGATATAACTTTCTCCCCTAAGGGCGCAATAAAATCGCAGATTTTGGCGGACTTCATATTGGAATTATCAACCCCGCCAAAAGAGAACAGCGAGGAACCTTGGACACTTTCAGTAGATGGTGCGTCTAACCTAAAAGGAAGTAGAGCAGGAGTGGTCCTGGAAGGACCTGATGGAGTACTAATAGAACAATCCTTAAGGTTCGCCTTCAAAGCAAGTAACAACCAGGCTGAATATGAAGCCCTGCTCGCTGGAATGAAGTTGGCAAAAGAGATGGAGGTCACAGACCTCAGGGCAAAAAGCGATTCACAGCTAGTAACCAATCAAGTGTCAGGAGAATTTCAAACATGGGATCCCCAACTGACTAAATATCTAGAAAAGGTTAATAGATTAGCGAAATGCTTCAATTCATTTCAGTTAATCTATGTGCCAAGAGAGCAGAACGCCAGGGCGGACTTACTATCCAAGCTCGCCAGCACCAAGAAACCTGGAAGCAACAGAACCTTCATCCAGGAAACCATAGCAAACCCAAGCATCAACGAAGAGGCGACTCACATGATCATAGAAGAAGAAGATTGGCGAACACCCATCATCAAATATTTGCAGAGAGATGAGCTTCCCAGCCCAAGAGAGGAAGCATATCGGGTCAAGAGAATGGCGTCATGGTATTCCATGCTTGGAGATAAGCTATACAAGAGAGGATTCTCAGGCCCCTTGCTACTATGCGTAAGCAAGGAGGAAGCCAAAGGAATCCTAGAGCAAGTTCATGAAGGATCATGTGGAAGCCATATAGGGGCAAGATCGCTGGCAGGTAAAATCCTCATAGCAGGATTCTTCTAGCCCGCGCTACACAGTGACGCAGCAAGGTATGTAAGAACATGCGATAAATGTCAGAGATTCTCAAACCTACACTACGCCCCAGGAGAGCCTCTCAAATCAGTCCTTTCACCTTGGCTCCTCTTTATGTGGGGCGTTGATATATTGGGCCCTTTCCCCACCTCGTAGAAGCAGGCCAGGTGGATCATAGTAGCAGTGGACTATTTCACCAAATGAGTAGAAGCGCAACCTTTATCTAGCATTTCGGCAGAACAAGTGAAGAAATTCTACTGGAGAAGAATCATATGCAGGTTTGGCTTACCCAAGTACATTGTGTCAGATAACGGAACGCAGTTTGCAAGCGAGAAGGTAGTCACATTCTGCAAGGAAAAAGGAATTCAAAATACTTTCATATCGGTTGAGCAACCCTCAAGCAAACGGACAAGCTGAGTCGGCCAACAAGGTCATATTAAAAGCTTTGAAAAGAAGACTATCAAGCAAAGGAGAAGCCTGGGTGGCTCACCTCACCGCTGTACTGTGGTCCTATCACACAACTCCACAGTCATCAACAGGAGAAGCACCATTCACCATGGTATATGGCGCGGACGCCATGATTCCAGCAGAAATAAATCCTCCAAGTTGGCGACGTGATACCACAACGACGCAGGAAAATAACGAAGCGCTACAGGAAAACTTAGATCTAATACAAGAGTTAAGAGACAAAGCACACTTCAGAGAATTTGCCACAAAGCAAAGAGCAAGCAGGAAATACAACACGAGGGTGATTCCGAGAAGATTCAAAGAAGGCGACCTAGTCCTGAAAAGACTCATGGGAAAAGACAAAGGAGGAAAACTGGCAGTGAACTGGGAAGGCCCATTTAGAATCAATGAAGTCTTTGAAGGTGGGGCGTACAGGTTAGAAACAATGGAGGGCGAAGTCCTTCACAGGACGTGGAACATCTCCAACCTCAGGTTTTATTACAGCTGAGTCGACAACGCCTGGAGGGCGAGACGAAATTCCAAAAGCACCATCTACCTCGCCTCGCCACCCAAGAGATATTTCCTGCTATTATTTCCATTTTGTTTTTATTTTTTGAAAGAAAATGCATGAGAATAATGTAGCACTGAGTTAAAACAATTTTAAATAAAATGATGAGAAACTCTTTTCTCCGGCGAAAGCAGGAGTTTTTAACGAGACTCATCATTCGAAATGCAAAAATCCTTTCATTAATCAAATAGAGTTGTTATTATTACAATGCTTGCAGATGAATCATTATACTACCTCAATCTTACTCTTGAAGTTAACAAAGGAATAAAACGAGTTGAAACACCATGGCGTTATCTGTAAATCTTACGAGTTGGATACGTCAAAAATAGAAACGGCGCTATCCTTAAATCTTACGAGTCGGATACGACGGAAACGAGTTGAAACACCATGGCGTTATCTGTAAATCTTATGAGTTGGATACGTCAAAAATAGAAACAGCGCTATCCTTAAATCTTACGAGTCGGATACGACGGAAACGAGTTGAAACACCATGGCGTTATCTGTAAATCTTACGAGTTGGATACGTCAAAAATAGAAACGGCGATATCCTGAAAACTTACGAGTCGGATACGACGGAAACAAATCAAAATACTTTGGCGTTATCAGTAAGTCTTACGAGTTTGATATGTCAGAAAAAGGAAATAATCAAAACAATGTCTCTATAAACCTTACGAGTAGGAGACACCAGAAGCAGATGGAAAATACAACCACCTTGCCGGCGTCCCATACGTAAAGGGCGAAGCCCAAGAGTAAACGCAAAAGAAATAATGAAGGTATCCTATATATTCCTTTTAGTATATCAAATTATTATATCACATATCATAATAAGAGATGTAGGTAAATTAGCATTAAGAAAATGTCATCTCTCACAATGTTATTCAAATCAACTCTCGTACATATATGTCGCCAAAGACGAGGAAAAAGAAGAAGCAGTTGCAAAAGCTTATATTTCATTAATTGGAGAAAATCAAGATACAAATTCAAAGACAAAAGTAAAGGAAATTACAGTGAAATCAAGATACAAATTCAAAGAAAATAAAGGTGGAGTCCTAATACTAACAAAAGATCCCCAGTCGCCAAAGGATCCAGCTTCTTCATCAAGAGAAAGAAACCTGAAGACAAGCTCATCAGTTCCTCAGTTCCAAGGTCCTAATTCCTCCAGCAAGAGGAAGAAATCGGGAGAAGGAACAACTCATCAGAGCAGAATCACTCAAGAGTTTTTACCCGAGGCCTTTCGTGGTTTCTTCCGTGGTTTTTCCTTAGTTTCCACGGTGATCTGGGATCCTTCTTCTTCACCAGAAAAGTGAACATCAGGAGAAGACTCTCGAGGATCGTAAGTCCTCAGAAATTCAATATAATCTTCATCAGCGGAGCCAGAAGAATCTAACGAAACGGCAGTAGTTTCCGCCTTAACTATAGGAGAAGGATTATCTCGCCCAAGTTTAGAGACAGAGATTTCCCCCTTATGTTTCCCTTTCTGAGACTTTGATCTGGAAACTACACCCTTCTTCATAGTTTTATTATTATTATCCATTGAAGGATCAGTGAAGAAAGTGAAGAGAAAAGAGAAGAAGATTAGGGTATTTATAGGAAATCATTAAACGCTTTACAATAAATGCATGCAAAGTAGTTACAACTACCCATGTTTGACTGCATGGGAAACTGCACCACGCTTTAATGGTTATGTTGACCACATTGGTAACTGCAAAGAGTTCCTGGGAAACGACACAAGGGCGACGCCCACATGTTCATATCGCCTCGCCCACTCAAACATACAGGCGAGAAGGTCTCTATTTAAGCTAATATCATAACGCCAAAAAGACAGTAAAAGCCATTGGAAGAACACAAATAAATAAAAGTACTGGAATTATAATAAGGCCTCAGAAGGGTGCACAAAAAGATTGTCATGATGCCACAACAGGGCGTACAAGAATATTCATACAAAGCCACGAAAGGGCACACGGGAATATGATAGCAAAAATACAAGATAAACAGTAATCATGGGAAAGAATCAGAGGGAGGAACATAAGGAACCAACTGGCCGTCCTTGATGACCATCAGGGCGTTAGCTTCACTAAGGCGCTCAGCATCAATGTCAGGGAACAAGACCTTCACTTGCTCCAGGGCATAGCTAAAACCCTCATCAAGCTGGGCTCCAATGGACTCCTCCAAGGTCGCTTTCTCCTCGGCCCAGCTTTCCTTCTCTTTCAGCAATGCCTCCTGCTCACGAGCCAACTCCTCAAGACGAGCATCCTTAGTAGAGGACGCCTCCTTCAAAGCTTTCATCTCTTTGGCGTGTTCCTCCTTTAGCTTCTGCATCGCCGCCTCGTGGTCCTTCTCCAAATCTTCCAAAGCCTTTTTATTTTCCGCCTTGGCAGCCTCCATGTCAGCAACGAACTTATCCTGGGTGAACTTGACCTTCTCCTCCATGACATCCAACTCTTGGTGAATCACCTTCATTTTCTCCTGGGCGGTTGAGACCTCATGTTTCTGGCGAGATGCCAAAGCATAATTGAGCATAAGTCCTTTGAGCTCATAACCCAAGGAGAGTTTCAGCAGCTCGTCAGTAGAAGTGGAGCCGAACCGAGCATCTCCACTAGACATTTTCACCACCTTTTCCAAGAACAACTCAGGATTAAAAAGAGGATCCCAAGGAGAGGGAACGGCTTCACTCGGAGCGACATGGGGAGAAGGAAGGATGTTGTCATTGTTCACGGCGGCACAAGGAGACGGCGTCTTCTCTTCATCTTCTTCCTGCGGGGACACAACGCCCACGTTGGACCCCGCCCCAGAACTTGCAGACCTCAACTTCTTCTTAATGGGCTGCTCGCCCTTAGAACTTGTTCCAGCATCAGAACCCTTTTCCATAATAGAAATGGAAATCCGCCCCTCATTCTTTCTTTTGTTTTTGTTTTTGGTGGCGTCGCCATCCACCACCATCAGTTGATTCAAAGGATCAGCGGCAACGACAACTTCTCCAGAAGCAGCGGCGGCGGCATCCTTCTCTTTCTTGGCCCTGGCCCTCAGCAAGAGTTCCATCCTCTTCTCCTGGGAAACAGACTTCATCCTATCTGCAAATATAAAAAAAAAAAAAAAAAAATGGTTAGTCGCCAAAAGCAAATAAACAACATCGAAATAGAAAACACTAAAGATACTTACTCATATAATCTTCCAGAGACTCTATGTGACCCTCGGCATTAAGAAGGTCGCCTACATTCATAACACAAAGCGTCTCAATGTAGGCGACACTCTCCCTCTCAAATTCGTCAAGATTTTCATAGCGAGTCCCTTTGATAACTCGAGGGTTAGAAGTCCAGTAAAAAGGAAACAGAGGCTCACTGTTCTCGTCAAACATCACGTCGGGAAAGGAATCCCTGCCACGGACACGCAGGAAGGTATCCTTGTAATTTTTGAAATTTGAAGCGTCAAGCTGGAACCGTTTGCGGTTAGTTTGACTCGACAGGTAAACCTGAGAATCAGGGGAGGCATTTTTTATGGTGAAGAAGGAAAAGAAAACAGCAACAGAAGGCTTTTCTATTTCCAACCCTAGACAAGCCAGTTGGAAAGCCTACATATAACCCCAACTGTTGGGACTCAGTTGACAGGGGGCGACATTCAAGGTCTTTAGCATAGAAACCTCAAAAGAGGTAAAAGGAAACCAGATATTGAAAGAATCGATAACGGAAGTATACATATAAAATAAGTGGGGTGTTTGGGTGTTGGAATCAGTGACTATCTCATCCTCGCCCACGGGCTCGGTGACGACATCGTTTTCGTTGTGAGAACCCGATATAATGGTTTTCCGCCTAAAAGCCAAAACAGACTCCTGAGTTAGATACTTTGAAGAAACTTCCATGGTCTCAGGAGGACTTTGGGCGACGTAGATGGCTAGAGTAGTATCCCTTCGTTTTCCTGTGAAAGACGAAGGCGAGATTATCACACAATCACTATCACTGCTCTCAGAATCACTAAAATCACTAGAACTAGAGGGAACATTCATCAAAGACTTGAAGTAACCATCATAATCAATTGAACCGTTGGCTCTTGTATGATGGTTCCGAATTTGGGTTTCTAGAACAGAACCATGAGGAGGGATTTTAGTGAAACCTCCCTCTTCATCATCGCTCAAACTTCGCAAAATAACCATTTTCTCTACTATGAACCCTAGAAATCAAAAAGAAACGCTAAAAAAGAAAGGATAGATACGAAGGCAGGAATAGAAGTTACCTTAAATATCGGAGGCGAAGAAGTAGTGGGGATCGTGTGAGCGGAAGTTTAGCCAAGAGAATAACCGCGCAAAATGGGTTTTAAAATTTCGAGTGAAAATGCAAAGGGAATAGAACGTTGGAAGAAGTAGACCAACGTAAGGAAGAAGACTCTGTTTTATAGGAAAAAATGCAAGTAAGTGGAGGGTAAATTGAAACGTCCTAATACCCATTGGATAAAAGAAGGAACCTACGCGCGTGTCAGCAATGACATGTAAACGTGGACACGTATCCCCAGACAGGGCAAAAAGGCCAAACGTTTGGAATTCAGCGACATCGCCAAAAGGCGAGGTCAAGCACACCACGAAAGCTAATCAAAAATATATGACGGAAGAGAAATCATCAAATTAAACAAAATACCAATTCATTCATTCACAAAGAGAAATTCCAAAATTACAAAGGGAGGCGGAGCAGACTCAACGCCATTTGAAGGAATCAAAGAAAGGCAACATACAACAGAAATAACAAAGCAAAACTACTTAAACGCCTTATAGGCCGCCTCGACGGCACGGGCGTGGCAATCCTCCAGCAAACCCTTCTGTTTCTTTGCCACTTCGGAGTCCATGGCAAGCTTTCTCATGTCATCAGTAAGGACGTCATCCTTCTCCTAGAGACGGCAGAGGTAGGAACGAGTTCAGATCAGTTTGGCAACGTCATATTGGATGTCCATCTGCAGATTTCTCTTTCTCTTCACAAGGGGCCTCAGCTGACTCTCCAAAGCATCGATTCTGTTATCTATGGCCTCCTCCCCTGAGAGGGAAAGGGCCATCACTTCTTCCTGAGACTTGATACGCTCTTTGGTCGCCTCAATCTTCTTCTCCAAAGTTTCAGCAAGTTCTTTGTGACAATACTCCACATTCTCCGTTGTCACAATAAAAGCGGCATCGTCCAAAAGCCTCTTCGCCAATTCTTGCACCACGGCCAGAAAGGCGCGCTCCTTCTCCGTAAGCCTCCAAGAATAATCCTGCAATTCCTTCACCATAGAAGAAAAATCTTCTATCTGGTCCATCAGGTCATCAGTGTCATAACACAACATATTCCTCAACTGCATCATAACAGGCATGGCTGGTGATTCCAAGCAAGGAGTAGGAGAAGCCATGACTGAAATATGAGTGAAACAAAGAACAGATGGGTGATGAGAAAGTTTGCCTACACAAGAGCCTCTATTTATAATTAAAGAATAGGGAAAATGATCAAGAGTAATGGGCGGTTACCTCCCACGTCCGGCCATTATCACCACTTAGCCTCTTTGAGCCTCGTGCTTGGGGGGCTGTGTACCGGACAAAATCCTACGGGCCCAATAATGTAGTGGCCCAACAAATGGTCCAAGCGATTCAAATAAATATCTTGGCGAGAAAGGCAAGGCGCGGGCGACACAGAGACTAAGGGTGACGCCCCCAGACATGGTCAAATCGCCCAGGAAGAAATAACCACCCACTACCACCACCTATACACGGTGGACACGGCGGAAACCACCCACGACCTCCATAGAAAGGAGTTGGGCGGTTTATAGATATTTTTGAATGTAATCCTCCTCTATAAATAGAGGAGAAAAACCCATTGCAAAAGGTTGAGTTTTTTGGTAAACATTGCATCCTTTTACTATTATTAAACATTAATATACTTTGACTCACCCCCCATACTTTTTTACCAGAACATGGTCAAAGCAAAATAAGTGAATAGTGTCAGTTTTGTCAAAATAGTTCTTATAAAATGAAATGTAGATAGTATTAGATACATGTTCGAACTTTGACTTCTAATCATCCAAATCTCTGTAGCTACGAACTGAATTTACTTAGAATATTTGGTTTTTAATCAGCTTCTCTTAATCATGTTTAAATTATGTCATGCATTGATGTTTTTTTAGTCAATTGAAGTGGTTTGTTAGTTTTGTCACTATCCATTAATTTCTAAGAAAGGATACCCATTTACTAGTATTTTCTTTTGCCAGGTAAGGGTGAGCACGAACTCGTAATCCGACTCGACATAATCTCCAACATATGGAAGTACTCGGTCGGGTGCGGGTCGGGTCTCAGGATAACAATTGTGAAAAATCGATCATGAACGGTTGTATATGGACAGGTGTGGGTCTCTAAAAATTCATCTCTTCATAACCGAAACTAACCGAACAATTACTAAAATACAAAAAAAAAAATTATAAAAAAAAAAGTTTCGAGAATCGCTTCTCTCTCTTAATCTCTTATACTCTTCGCTTAGTTAATTTTATCAATCTTTGATAGAGAAGAAAAATATTATATTTTATAAGATTATGCTCGTAATATATTGATAAAAGAAATGTGAAATATAATATTCTAGATTTATCTTAATTTTTACTTCTCATCTACTATCTATTATTGTCGTTGAATTTACAAATTTGAAAAAAGTAACTGCATCTCATCATTTTTATTGTACCTTTTATTGTATTGTGTACGAAATATTGAACTATTTGAAGGATAATATTTTTTTATCAATGAATTAAGTTTTAGATGTAACAACAAAGTTTCAAGTTAACCCGTTAAAATTGACCTGTTATATTCGTCACCCATATGACCCGACACCCGAACAAATCAAAGATTTAGACAGTTAAAATTGGATCCAAATTAAAAAATCACAGTTTTTATCGATTTGACAATTTTCAATCCAAATCGAACTGAATCCCACCAATGCTTGAAAGAGTTTAACAAATCTGAATTAGTTGTATTGAAAGAGTTTAATGGCCCATGTTTTTCCATATCATCATATCAGTATCAGTATTAATTTTAAAATGCATTATCAAAATAGGGTATAGAGACATTTGGGGGGATTTGGTAACAATAACAAATTTATATTCTAGGATCACAAAATTGGGAGATATCATATCTCCACTGAAAACTTTAAAATATTATAAATATAAGATTATCTTTTTTTCTTTTTTTTTGACAAAATAAGATTATCTTTTTTACACATCCAACATTTTACTTATATATTATCAACTTGGAATTAACAACACGCCTTTTAGTCAAAAAAAAAAAAAAAACACACACTTGAATGCAACAACACAAAATAATGATTTTTTTTTGTTAAACTAGTTGAGTTAAGGGTTAAGGAGTTGGAGGTCCAGGGTTAAGTCCTGGCAAGGAGAAAAACTAACATATTGTAAATATACTAACAATTTGCCATTCAAAAAAAAAAAAAAAAGCAATGTAAAAATACTTTACCCCATTTGTACCAAAAATAAAAATGTATGTATCCAACTAATTACATTTAATTTTTAAGGTAATGCTTTCAATACAAATGAATGTGAATAAGCATTTAAAACCAAGTTTGAATGGCTTCCACCCTCTTCCAGAGATGAGATTTTATGTAAATCATAAAAAACACATACCCCACACAGAATTGACTTTCGTGTAAAATATCTGCAACATACTGTACTTATAAGTAGTATGTACATCCTCAAACACATAGACTTTGCATTCATTTTGTTTGCTTGCAAAAGTTTTTTATTATTATACATTGACTTTTTTTTGTTCATTTGCAAATTTCCATGCAATATTTACAATATAATTGACATTGTATAAGAGAAAAATGCTAACTAGTACCCCTAAGGCACTAGTTAATGAACTATTGGCACACCTCTTAACATGCTTTGATCAGACCTGATCCAAGCATATGTCGATGAGGCAAGGACCTTAGGCCTTAAAAAGGGTCATTTTTATGGGGAAACTTCTTTTTCCCGACATGATCCGAAGATAAATCCGAACAACACACAATATGTTGTTCGTATCATTTTAAAGCTCGTGTGGTTAGAGATGAATTTGAGTTGTGTGCAATCACATAATCAGTCACGTCAATGTTCATTTGATCTAAATTAGACAATCCAAAAGAAATCATTATGTTCACATAAAATACCCCCAAATCGTTTTGCAATCCATCAAATCAAAATCGTATGGGACATTTTATCCAAAAAAATTGTGTGAAATTCAATATGTTCATACATGGATGGTTTCTTAAATAAGGTCTTGAAGCAGTTCACTCAGAGTAATGCAGCTCTAAATCCAATATCATGTTGATTTTCAAACAAGATATCTAAGACAAAATAAAAATGTGAAAAAAAAATTCTTTCTTGCTAAAAAGGGTTCACTGTCACAAATCCAGCAATGTTAGTGGTCCAGGATAAGTCCTTTTGTGCTTACAAATCATCAGTGCAATGGCAGAGTCTGCAAAATACCACAATGCATTGAACTATCACCATAGAACAATTTGCAGTCTTTTGCAGTACTATGTATTACCAGTACCATGTATTATGTAACATGAAAAAACTGACACAACAATTAGTTCACCTAACAACTCCTGCAGCATCATGTTTAACACAATAAAAGTTCTCCAACCATAACTAAAGAAAAAAATATCATGAAGATTTTCAACGAACGGTAGAAATCTACACATAAGTAACAGCAGAATAGGTACAATATGATTATTACTATGCCAACTAATAATATTAACACTTTTTAATGCATTTGCTAAATCGAAGTGGCATCGGAACTTAAGTTACACACCATGTTTACAGTACCCTTTTTCTCCATTAAGTTTTTACTTCCTCTATCGGGTTTTAATCCTTATAGCTCATCTTCTCCACCAAGTGGAGTAAGGCTTCATGGCAGGAAAAACTTCTCACTGTTCAAATGGACGAGAAACCAACGACCGGCAAATTTTATCTCCTTGGAGTATTACTTGTCGTCCAATTCAATGCTTTTGGCTGCCAAAACATATAATGGTATTATATTGGCAGCAAATAAAAGACAAATCAAATGTTTCATTTACAGAAATGTCCTTATATGTACACAGTTCGTGGAGAATACAAAGAAAAGAGGTTATGAAAATATTAAAATATAGAAGCTATTCCTAACTTATACAAGAAACTGTGAGTCTGTGATAGGAACCCAGAGCCCAAAGGAGAAAATAACACAGCAACACTTAATAATGGAATGTACATTATTTACGGAGAACGAAAATTACAGTAAAATGGGACTCCTACTGCCCAGAGCTAAGCTCCTCTCAGAGAAGAGATGACTCTCTGTCTAAGCCAGCCAACCCAAATGGTTTCTAACAGAAAAGATCCTAAAGGCCCTTCCTTCTCTCTTGTTCTGCTTCCTATTATAATGGAATTCATAACAGCCTTTGCTCACCAATGTAGTTAGGTTCTTGCACCGGTGTGTAGGTTTGTAAGCTCCTACGAGCTTTGAACCTCTGCCGGTTCGTTTTTGGGTGCTTTTGTAGTCAGGTTCCCGTTTTTGTAGCAGGTGCGTAAAAAAACAAGCTGGGCGTGAAATGGGTTGGGCCTTGCCAAACCGGGTCGGGTTATATTATAACCCATAATTCTACCTTCATTTCAAAAACGCGTGTTTCAAACCTAAGACAGACTCCCAAAAAAAAAACACGTGTTTCTTCTCACCTCTTCTGCAATCGCGTTTCAGCCAAGCCCTAACCAAGACAGTGCCGTCGGGAACCTCGCCGGCCATGACAAACATTTGTCCTCACTTTGGTTCACCTCTCTCTTTGAACACTATCACTTTCAAACCTTCTGATCGTCTCTCATCTCATCTCCTTCAACTTCATTTTTTTTTGTGAATGATGCATAGACCTTTATTGATGCATAGGCCTATAATGATGCATGGAACTTTTGAGTTATTTTATGAACTTAGTAGTTGGTTGTTATGAACTTATGAACATTTGGAATGATGATCATGAAATATTAATTAATTAAGTTTATTTTGTTCATGTATTATATTTTTTGTGCTTGTGTGTATATGTACATATGTGAAGTTACAATTTTACCCTTGAGTGGGATCTTACGAATCGAGCTTCTGATCCTCCACCAGCCTGCCGATCCTACGTAGGATCTCGAACATGACTACATTGTTGCTCACCCTCACTCCCTGCCACGTCATATTATTTCCCTCTCCTTTCCTATGTTTTGATAACATCATTCTACATCTAATGGGCTTGTGCAACTGATTAGCTAATTGTCTATTTGGGACCAATTCTCATTTGAGGTCCTAACATTATGGTTTAAAAAATTGAGCCTCACAAGATTCTTGTGATATTTCCTTTTTCACAAGTGGTTCGTAAGAAGTTTAAACAAACCAGCTATAGGTGTGGTTTGTATTACTATTACATTAAACAAATAACGCCTTATGTTTTGCAAAAATAATTCTTCAAAGAGACCACTTAGATCTAACAATCAAGAAAAGGGAATAACATGCAGTGTAGCATCAATAACAACAAAGTAGTAAGTTTAGAGGAATAAGCATTTGGCATTCCTCTATGTTGATCTGTATTGGAGAATGGCAATGCTGAGACAGGCATTTGTGAAGGATAGACACCAAAGCCTCACAATAAAAACCCTTATCAATTATGAGTAAAAGATGAAACATGATTTTTAATATGTAAAAATTGTAACCGTAGCAAGAATACTTTTAAAATGGATATGATTTTGAGGCCCTTCTTTTTGAGGCAGCTAATGAATGTGTTGCAATGGAAAGTTGGTCAAAAGCTAACTCACAAATAAGAATCATTATTATGCTTCTAGTGTTATTAATAGCGGATCGCAGAAAATAGCGGATCCCCAAATGTTCGCTATGAGAAAATAGCAGATAGCGTAGCGGGCAAATAGAAGAAGCCGCAAAACGGTTGATATAAATAGTTGTATATAAACAAAGGATTAACTACACATTTGGTCATTTACGTTTATTTTAGGTTTCAATTTGGTCCCTTACGTTTAAAAAGTTTCAATTTGGTCCTTTATGTTATTGACGTCATAGTAAGTTAGTACTTTCCGTTAAAAGTTAACTAAACACCGTAAAAAAGGTACACGTGGCAAACAGAGATAATGACTTGGATATTATGTGACTAAAAAGGTGATGTGGTAGTCATTTCATTAAATGACTCACATATGTTAATTTAAAATAAATTAAGATTATTCAAAAAAAAAAGATTGATAAAAATTAATAAAAAATAGATTGGGTGTGGAGAACCCAGATGAACATGACCAAACCCATAAATTAATCCAAAAACCCCATAAAATTCTCCAAAAAGTTATCTCTACTCCACCACGACCATTTCATCATTGTATTCATCATATCCTAATTTCCTTCCTATTAGGACCCGTATTCAAAAGGAAGGGTCTAATGAAGCATTAGTGCATCAGCATCCAAATGTGGGCCCAGGGACGTGGCAGGTATATTCTAGAAGGAGGAGGAAGGCTGCTAACAGTTAGTTAGCCTTGGGTGACGTGGAGAAAGAGAATTGAGAAGAGAAGAGCTACTAACCATTTCCTAGATATAAGGAGTAGAGAGTGACTATTGAAGCAGATCTTTCATTCTTATAGAGTTTGTTAGAATGATTAGGAAGGCTTAGCCTTCCCTAACAGAACCTAGCTCCGGTCAGATTAGGGATTCTCACAATTGATCCTTGTCTGTAATACTCCATTACTTCATACATATAATAAAGCTCTTATATATTGACTCAGATTATACTGTTATTTTTCATTACATTGTTTTGGTTCCTAACAATTCCCAAATTGCAAATATTAAGCAAAAAATTCCAGATCGCAAAGAACAAATCTCACAAATTCATAATCGCTCAAATCTCACAAACAACAAATCGATCTGCACAAAATCCTCTTCATCCATACACTCACAATCTCATATCACAACATTCTCCCACAAACGCAGATCGGTTTAAATCGTAAATCAAAACAGAGTGTGTAGATCGGAAGTTGAGATTAGAGAACCAGACATAGAAATCGGTTTCCAGAAATAGGAATCAGAATTGGTTTCCAGAAGTGTGTGGATCTGAAATAGAAATCGGTAGTTGAATTTTGAGCCTAGTTAAGGAAGATGAATCAGTAGGAAGGAGAGAAATAAATGGGGATTAGGGATTTGAATTAATCAAACACAAATTGTTTTGAGCCATTTTTCCAGAAACGTTTTCCAGAAATGCTTAAATTTGTGGTTCACTTTTGTATTTTCTATTTTGTTTAGTTTTTTTTTTATAAAATGACTATGTGGCATTTTATAACAATTTAATTATCCAAGTGTGCACACGTGCGCATCACCGTTAGCCACGTGCACTGCACATTAATAACGGAGTTAAGCTAAAATGTGATGGAAGGGACTAACTTATTGTAACGTCAATAACGTAAGGGACCAAATTGATACTTGTTAAACTTAAGGGACTAAATTGAAACCTAAAATAAACATAAGGGACCAAATGTATAGTTTGGCCTAAAATAAAGCATCAACAGAAACAAAAATAGTGACTAACATAAAACTCAAAATCTCAATATTTCAAACAAATAATTAAGTATGATTCATAGTTCCATTAACTGCTGCAGAAAAACCAGAAACAGAAATTAAAAGTGACTTAAAACTCAAAATATAAATAGTTTAAAACAACTAATATCCGGTAGTTCTAACTAGTGATAAAAGATAAAAGATCAACTTATCTAATAACCGGTTTATTTAAATTCTACTATGTTACAATGTTATTGCGCCACTACAGCCGCTATTTGACAACACTTTGTACTAAATAGTGTAATTTGTTCTAATACCGCTACACTATATCACTGCTATAGCTATAGCAGTTATTTGACACAATCATCAAAACAATTACTGGATATATAGAAGGTACTATTTTCAAAGAAATATTGAAAAACAATAAGATATGAGTCATGATCTAAAAGCTGTGATAAAAATAGAGTTATGCCATGCAATGCAACAATAATTGACTTTTAGAAAAAAACTGAGGAATTAACATCAGACTCACAACTATGGCAGCTTTTCAACTTCTTCCGCTTGACGTTGTGTTCATTCTTCCGAAGAGGATGATAATTCATAGATTCTAACTCTTCCTTTGCAGTATCAAGCCTACACTTTTCATCTCTCTGAGTACAATTTTGTATAAGTAACAAAAACAACTTAGATAGGACTTCTCGAACCTCAAAATCTGTAATAGATAACACTTACATGGGACTTCTCCCACCCCAAAATCTGTTGCTTACAAAGCCTGAGTTCCATCTCAAGTGCGCGTATCCGAGATTCAGCAGGCACAACACATTGTTCCACCATCTGTTTTTGCCTACCTCGGACAACCTCAGGTTGCCATACATTCAAAGCTACAGAGGCTTCTCTACAAAAACAAATCACAAATATACTATCAAGTATCAACAGAACACACTAAAATTACCAATGCAAAAGGCCTATAACAAACACAATAGGGAGAAGTTGAAGGTTCTAACAGAGTGTACTTATACATGCCAAAAACAACCAAACCACACATCAATTGGCCAGCGTCCTATTTCAATAAACAGCTTGTGTTTATGTTAAGGTTTTTTTTTTTTTTTTGGTTACAACGATATAGGTACAAAGTTTCCACCGCTGTTAGCGATAACTAATCTCCGTCGGAGAACCTGTGGGGCACACAAAGTGGGTTCTCTCCTTCCAACTGAATTTTTTACATACACGGGAGCTAGGAATCGAACCCTTAAGGGGTGGAAGACCCTTACCACTTGGACCAATTCATTGTTGGTGTCCATAACAAAAGATAAATAAAGTCAACTGGAGAGCTTTTGAAAGTAAGTTGTAAAAAAGCTCATAAGTTGTTTCCATATACTCTCTCAAACAATCTCACAAGTGTATATGTCGGAAAATAAGCTCAAATTAGCAAACCCAAATAGGGCCCAAATCCTATAGTAATCTGAAGTTACAAAGGAAACCAAAAACAAAGCCACCCCATCATTACTTTTCTAACTTATATACATACACAGCAACAAAAAGATAGCATATAATTCAACTTAAGCTGATAATGAATCAATCAAAGATTAGATGAAAAAAGTACCTGACTCTACGCAAATGAGACAACTCAGTAGAAGTTTCAATGGCTTTTCTTTTCTCACGAGACACTTGTGTCTGAAAAAAAAGAAGCTTTCTAAAATGATCAGCAATCTGGCTCTCCTTCCTCAGTACAACCCTCCTATGAGCTTCTCTTTTCCTCTCCTTGTCTCTAAAAAACCTAAAACACCAAAAAAAAATAAAAAAAACTAAACTTTTGATTGACCTAGATGAGAAAATCACAAAATAAAGACAAGGGTCATGTTTAAACCCAGAACTTTTAAATTACCTTAAATGATAAAGGTTTTTGGAGGTCCTATAAGACAAAGAAGAAGAAGGAGGAGAAGAAAGAGGGAAGTCGGTGGAAAGAAGGTGATTCCAGAGAGAGTCTTCGGAGGAGAGACGATGAAGGAGACGGCATGAGATGGAGATGCAACAAAGATCCTTGTAGGTTAAACCGCTGGTTTGGATTCCGATTTCGAGAATTTTCCTCCATAGTTCTTGTGGAAGAGAGGACATTTTCGGAAATTCAACAATGTTGTTGCTTCTCCTGTGAGAGGTAGGCCCTTTTCCACAACACCGGCAGGCACCGCTAATGTAATCTATGAAGCACGGACTCTGACACGGATATTGGGACACGACACGACACGGATACTTCGACACCGCTAATGTAAAAAACATACGACACCGACACCGCTATATAATTATAAAAAATATAAGTTTAGAATTAAAAATACATACATATGCATCTAAGTTGAACAAATTTTTCAATAAAAAAAGTTTTAAAAGAATATATGATAATACATTTGACATTTACTCATCCATCTACTATCGATAAACTAAAAATAATGTAATCAAAATGTAATATCTTTAATCCATCATTGATTAATATTATTATTTCGACATATTTTTAATCGTTGTATATATGTCTGAGAAAAGTAGAAGCAAATAGAAAAACTAAAATTTGGACACTTACCCCGACACGTTTGTACGAGTGTCTTATAGGTGTCGGACACCGATTTAAGGAGTGTTGGAATAAAGAAAAAATTGTTTTTTTTGGACACCTCTCCGACACGTTTGGAGGAGTGTCGTACGGGTGTCATACGAGTGTCGGACATCGACACGTGTCGGACACCGCGACACGTCTAATCATAGAGGTGTCGGTGCTTCATAGAATGTAATGTTTGGTTGTGAAGAGAAAATGAGAAGAGAGAAATATGTGAGAGAGAATAAGAGAAGAGAGAAAATGGTAAGAATTAGAATAGATTTGATGTGTTGATTGGTATAAGAGAAAAATGAGAGAAATTGAAAAGAGAGAAATATTGATTGTTTTTGAAAGTACAAAAATACCTTTGATTATTTATTATAGATATTAATTAATTTTTATTTTTATGTAATACTATATTATTAATCAAATTAAACCAAATCTTGTTTAATTTAATTTTGATTTATTTTTTACTGGTATATCACGCTAGTTTTGTTTTGTTATTGGAAAATCTAGTGTATTTATCATGTGTTGGCATTTTGGTAGTTGAATAATTAAAACTTGAAAATTGAAACAAATAAAGAGGGGTATATATGGAACAATGGATAAAGTTGCCTCTCTCTCTGTCTTTCTTCGCACATTAGCAGAGAAAAGAAAAAGTGATGGACCCCACATATTTTGGTCTCTCTTCTTAATTTCATTGCACATCCAAACTAGAGAAATACCACTTTTCTTGTTTAACTCTCTCGCTCTTATCTCTCTCGCATCATTTTCTTCGGAAACAATCAGACCGTAAGGGACTGACCAGTAGTATATTGGATTGAAATTTCAAATAACTTTATAAGATTATGATAAAGCTTTTGTGATATTCAATTAGGGCCGGAAATGAGTTGAGTCAAGTTGAACCTGTTCGGTTTGAAACTCGACTCGAGTTCGATACGAACTTTTTTTTCAGTTCGAATTCGGCTCATTTAGAGTTCACGAGCAGTCCGATTCGACTCGTTAGGTTCAGTTCGTTTTAAACTCGAAACTCAACTCAAGAGTTCAACATGATTTTTTACTTATTTTACTCTGCATTATTTTATATACACTATGATATAAGACTATTTATCTTTCAAATCTGTAAAACACATCATTGTGCATGTCGTTGTCTATAAATTTTAATGTTATTATTAACTTTTATCATATTATTTTTATTAAGTGTTTGTCTTAGTTGTTTTAAAGTATTATATATATTATCAATTCTCTAAATGTATAAAATCAATTATATATATATGGAAAAGAAAATCAATCATATAAATATAAATTTATAAAATCAAACATATATAATTTTAAATTATTTTTGAAGTGTTATTTAAAAATATTTTTTGAAGTGTTATATATTAAATCGAGTCAACTCGTGAACCAAACGAGCCGAACTATATATAGCTAAAGTTCAGCTCATTTAATTAACGAACTTAATATTTGGCTCAAGTTCGGCTCGTTTGGTTCATGAACCAAGTTCAACGAATCAATTGTCGAATCGAATCTCGAACTTTTTTCGAGTTGGTTCGGTTCATTGCCAGCCCTATATTCAATCAATATTTTACTTAACAAAAAATTGAGATTCTCATACAATCTTAATAAATCTTAGACGAAAAAAAAAAAGTTAAATATGCCTGTATGTTTTCGTTTTGTTGGTTTTAGTCTCTTTAAGTTTTTTTTGTTTTAAATTAGTCTCTTAATGTATTAATTTTTTTTTATTTTAGTCCCTCCCTTCCACTTCCGTGGCGAACGGAGACGCACGTGGCGGCTATATGTTGGCAAATGAATCTGATTCACATAAATGAATGACCAAAACCAAAAAACATTTTTGCATCAAACTCAATCCCTAAATTCCCAAATTCTTTCATCTTCCTCTTCTCACAATTTTCATCTTCAACATCTGAAATTCCTTCTTTCTCTTGCTTCTGCAAGCATATCATCATCTTCTTCTTTTGCCAGCGCAATGCCATTCGAAATTCCTCGTTGTGGTTGCAAAAACCCAATGAGACTGTATATCTCAAATTCAGATGATAACCCAAAGAGAAGATATTGGAGATGTGCAAAATTGGGGGTAAGTCATAATGGTTCTTCTGATGTCGTTTTCAAATTAATGGTTGGGAATATGTTTGGTTATTGTTCAAAAACATAAATTTACACATTTATTACTTGACCTAATATTGTTCATTTGAATTGATATATAGGGTTGTGGGTTGTTCACATGGGATGATTTGATTGAAGGTCAACCTCCATATGTTCGTCCCACTACCCATGAATCTAGTAATCGATTGATGAATTCCAATGACAAAGGAACATCGAATGCGAAAATTGCTTGTGATTGCAACTGTTCAGAATTTGTGAAAGACATCACTACTATTATGAACAGTCTTCAATGCAAAAAAATGGAGAAGATGAAGATGAAGTTGTATAATGAAAGGAAGACATCCAAGTTCTATAAGATTGTGATGTTTGCATCATGGATTATGTTCTTTGCATATGTTAAGGTTGTTGGTTGATTAATACTAAATATGTTAAGGAGAAGAAGAAAGGGAAATTAGTTACATCTATGTAATATGATGAACTAGTAGGTTTAGATTTATTTTGAGCAGTTTGAATCCATTGTAACAAATGATGTAATGACTTGAAAATGAATGAAAAATATTTGTTTGAGATGAAATAGATTCATTGTGTTTGTTTTAGTTGATGTTTGTACTATGTTTATGGATTGACAGAATTTAGTTGTGCATAACATATGCCAAAGTTAGACAAAAATAAGCATATCAGAACATGGCAAAGTTAGTGGCAATTTATGTCAAAGTTATGTGCATATTATGTGCATATCGGAACATGCTAAAGTTAGCATTATGTGTAAGTTTAAGAGTGCAATCTAAGAGGGAGGTGAATTAGGTTCTTAGGATTTTTTCGATTATTTTAGAGACTTTTGTATTCTTTTTATTTTTCTTGAAGGTTTGTGATGAATGTATGAATGTTATGTAGAAAAATAAAAAGTGTAGGGAAGAGAAGAAGAACACAAAGAATTTATACTGGTTCCCCTCCTAACCTAATGGTACGTCCAATACCTTCACACCCTGTGAAGGATTTCACTATGACCTTTACAAAGTGAAACAAGAGAACAATCCTCTCTTTTTCACTCTCTTGCTTCCAACAATCCTGGACAGCAAGGTGATTCCCTTACAAAGTGAAACAAGAGAACAATCCTCTCTTTTTCACTCTCTTGCTTCCAACAATCCTGGACAGCAAGGTGTTCACACTAATTTGAATTTTATACAAGAGTTTTGGATACAAATTTGAGTACAAGAGAATTTGATGTACAACGTTCTAGACTTTGTCTTATCTTTCAATATAACAATTCAGAATTATAAAACTCTAAGTGCTGAAGAAACTTTAACTTTGATATGAAAAATATGCAATAAAGTTTCTAAGAGATTGTGAAATTTTGGCAAAGAGAATTGTTATAAGAATTTGAGTGAAAGAGATAATTTGATCTTAGAAAAGTTCTAAATATATATAGAGACTTTTAGAATTGTTCATGAAGCAAAGCAATTGTTTAAGAAAAGAAAACTCTCATGAAACAACATAATGTTTCAAAAAAAACGTTTTTTTATTTTTTTTTCTGCCCAGAACTTTTCACATCTGTTGTTACGAAAAAGAAAATGTAAAAAGTTCTGTTTTTAAAATACTTCCTTTCAATATATAATAAATTAAAATACAAAATGCATTTGTAACTGCATATATAATTACACTGGCATATTATTTAAGCTGCAATATAGTAAGAAATTATAAATACTACATTTTTTTTAAAAATCAAACGAATTTTATTAAAATATAGGGTTTCTCCTGATACAATAAGCAATTCAGAATCGATGAAGGAGTTGGGAGGGGGCGCACCAATTATAAATACTACTACTAGACATCACCTTTAAATATATATAAAAAACCACAATACAAGATGCATTCAAAGCTGAATATATAACTACAGCATAAAAGATTATTATATAATGAATTTGTCATCCATACATGCATTAACATGACGCATGTTTCATATATACAATAAGATATATTGAATAAAATTAAAACGGTGAAATAAATATAAAAAAAAAAACGGTGAAATAGAAAGATCATAGGTAACTGACACAGTTGGAAGCACAAGTATTAACGAGCCATGAACCTTAAAACAAAAATATAAATATGTAAGCGACATACCTGTCAGATAAAACTCTGAAATCTATTAGACTCTAAAATGCACTAGAAACAGAAAATAATTTCTCGAAATTTTGTGATAAACAATAATTCGATTCTATTTCAAGTATGAATGTCTTTAAATAGGCTTACAATATCAATCCTAATTAAATTAGATTAATAACAAACTACTCCCTCCGTTTCAAAATATATGTCGCTTTGAAGAAAAAATTTGTTCCAAAATATATGTCGCTTTACAATTCCAATGAAGCATTTAATGCTATTTTTCCTATTATACCCTTAACTTTTTATTTCTCTCTCTTCTTTCAATTCTTTCATTTATCTTTCCCATACAATTAATGAAGGACAATTTTGTAAACTTACTCATAATTTCTCTTTTCTATACAACAATGATTACATTTCTTAATTTGTGTAATATGGTCAAAATGACTTATATTTTGGAACGGAGGGAGTAAAAAAGAGATAATAACAAACTAATGATTAATATCAAACTTAAAAAAGATCGTAACAAACTAGATTAAACTAAATTTACTAAATATAATAACAAATTTAAAAGAAAAATAATAACATCTAATAATACTGCAATTAAAACATACTTGAAAACAATAATAACAATTTATAATATTAAAATAAAAATAAATTTAAAAAAATAATAAAACTAATTTATTTCTTTAAAACAATATGATTTTTTGATGAAATGATAAAAATCAATTTATACAAGATGCATAATATGTTTCACTTATTATATATGTATAAAATTAGATCAATTTATATGTATAAAATTTGTGTGCATATACTGTGTACCTTACACGTGCTAGTGCAATAGGCATGTCACTTTAATGTGTAGTAGCAGTCACATATGCAATGGTGCAGAGAAATAGATAAAGGAAAAGGTAAATAGTGATAAGACAGGGACCGATAAAGTGCAAAATGAAAATAATAGACATGCGTGGAATACCGTGAAAGTTAAAAGGAAAATTAAAAAAAAAAAAAAAGTCTTCAGCAAGTATCGAATGGCCGCATCCTATATAAAAGCTCTGAAAATTATTTTTAAAATAGGGTTTTAAACTCTTCTCTTAGAAGCTCTTTTGATTTAATTTTGCACTATAAAAAAAAACTGCTTTTTATGACTAAGAGCTTTATTAAAAATGTGTTTGGTCCAACTTCTCATTTAAAGAGAATAAAAAGCTAAAAAAAGCCAGGCCAAACGGGCCCAAAAGCTCCGAAATTTTTTTTAAAGTAGGTTTTTAAACTCTTATCTTAGAAGCTCTTTTGATTCAATTTTGCACTATAAAAAAAGCTGCTTTTTATGACTAAGAGCTTTATTAAAAATGTGTTTGGCCCAACTTCTCATTTAAAGAGAATAAAAAGCTAAAAAAAGTCAGGCCAAACGGGCCCTAAATTTAGTTTAATCTAATTTGGAGCTAAAAAAACAACAATTACCAAACAACTTTAGATTTTTTTTCGAAAGCCCTTATTTTCACTTTTAATTTTCAAGTAGCTTCTAAGACCTAAAAAAGTCAGGCCAAACGTGCCCTTAGATTTTTTCTAAAAGCTCTTATTTTAACTTTTAACTTGAGATAACTTATAAGACCTAAAAAAGTCAAGTCAAACGGTACCTAAGAATCTTCATAAACCATGACCACAAAAATTTATTTTTGAGTAATTCTTCGGGAAATATATATAGTTAGAAAAATAAAAATAAAAAAATTGAAAGAAATCCCAATATAATGGGCCAATGATGGATATCACCGATAATATTTATAACAAAAATTAGTTTTTATCTTATAAGACCATCTACAATAACCCTGTTGAGAGGGTGTTGAAAATGTCTTCAACACAACAAAATCATGCAATGAAGGTGTTTAAAGTGACATGAAGGAGAGAGAAGTTGAAAACTTTCAACACAGTTGAAATAAAACCAGGGGGACACTTATCTTGCTCTGATTGGCTTCTCGAATTTTTATCCAATTATTACTTTGAACTCAATTATTTCATTGCAAATTAATTTTTTAATTTTTGTTTTTTTTTTTTACCAAAATTCGTGATTTTTTGTTCTCTATAAATAGAGACTTGGTTCATTTGATTTGCACACAGAAAAAAAAAAACTAAATTTTTCACTATTTTAATCTTATTATTATCTTTTATTAGTGTTTATTTGAAGACAACTTGTGTGACAGTCCAGATGTCTTAGACAACTGGTTCGACAACTGGTTATGAGGTTATTGCAGTACTGAAGTAAATAAAAGCAATAAACAACACCAATGTTTGTTAACCCAGTTCGATGCAAACCACACATACTCTGGGGCATACCAAACACCTTTTGATATGCATTTCTTTTCTTATTCCTAGCAATCTTCTACCCAAGGGCTCACTCCCCCTGAATATGAGAACCTACCCAACTCCCTCTGATCACTAATCCCAAGTGACCGAACTAAACTTTACAGTTTAAGACTTGTTGAACAACAACATTCAACGACGACAATCAACCAAATATTAAAGATTAATACTTAGAAGCTACGGATGCTTTGCACAGTGGGTACAAAGCTTTGGACTCACAATCTTCAGTTATTGTGGGTTAAGTTTCAAGCTCAATGTTGAGTCCTTTATATAGGTGTGCAAGTCTTCATATATCTTCAATCTTTCAGATGCACAACAATAGGAATTTAAGTTTTAAAACAAACTCCATAAGATAAAAGATTTGATTTTAATATTTATCCACAAAGTTAGTTACGAATCCGATCGTATCTAACAGTTAGAATTAATAACAAACTTTATCATTAATCCTAATCTCAGCTTGTTACTTAAAGATTCGCGCCTTATTCATATTTGTAAAGATACACGTGCTAATGGATAAGCATTATCTTCTAAGCTGTAACTGGGTCAAGATGTCCTACTACATGTCTTAGGACATCTTGTTCAACATGTTGCTTCAACATGCTCTGAACCCAGTGACAAGATGTCTAGGACAACTTGTTTAACATGTTGCATCTGCACATCTTCAATATGCACAAGTGGTTTAGACTTAATTGCTTTAGCATTGGTGCTTTAGCTAAGTCATTCTGACCAAGTTGTTTTAGCCTTATGATGCAGGCAATCTCATAAGAACTACAATCTCCCCCTTGGCAAATTATGGATAAAACAACCACAAACCACTTACTGAGTGTGCATTCTTCAGTCTTCAATCTTCAAATTGATCTTTGTTGATGCAACTTCTGTTCTGAGATCTTCAGGTCTTTAAGGTCTTTGATCTTCAGAATCTAGCGTGTCTTCAATTTTCAAGACTTCTTCAATCTTGATTGTTGTGATGAATCTTTGATAGTATGAGACATTCTTAGTCTTGTTTTCATATGATCCATTACAGAAAATTTTCTAAGTCTAGGAATAGGATACCTAATGACTTAGTGAACCTTAGTCTTGAGTTGCAGCGGAAAATACTTAATCAGAGTGATCAAGACTCATTAGACTTTATAGAGGTTTAGTTTTAAGCATTTGATTATGCTCTTGACACACTTACTTTAGCATAGCTTTTAGTTTTTTTTTTTTTTAAAGCATGTTATTATTCATCCGAAAGCAAGAGAATGTGATTCTACTTGCCAAAAAGTTATCCTTATCATCAATTACTACTCCCACTTTTTACCATAATTTGACAAAGGTAAAGGAAAAATATTCATTGATAAAAGAAACGGAATAGCTTACAAAAGTGCACACTTAGTGGCCGATGTCAAAGCCTCCAATGTCTACGACATTTGGTAGGCCACAAAACTTACAGAAGATGAACAAAAAAAAAAGGAAAAATACATAAGTACTTATTATCCTATATTACCTAGGGTATTTTCTTTAATCTTCTTCTTCTTCTTGCTCATTCTCAGCTTGAGCATTCCCAACTCCTTCAGTTTCATCAAGTTTCTTGGTCAATTGTTGGATCAAGTGGTCCATACATGTTTTTCTGATTGTACTTGACTTGATTGTCTCCTCCAATTCCTTAGACACTTGAACGAGCTCAGCAAACACTTTGTTTTGTGAGCTTCTGTCTAGTGGAGCAGAAGTTTCAGCTGCTTCCTTTTCTTTGAACACAATGTCTGGGACATGTGGTTTAGCAAACAGCTTACGATTGAAGGATATTGGTGGGGGTCTCTTGCTCTTAATCTCCTCAGGAAGCAGAATGCTTGGGTGTTGACTGAGAATTAACTCAGTGATTAGGCTAGGAAAAGCTATTAGTAGCTTTATTGCACTGGTTTCCACATGATTCATAGTTTGTTCGAAGACATGTTTCCCAAAGTCTACTTTCTTTCCTGCTCCTATGAGGTAGATGAGCTTGGCTAGTGTTGGAGTTATACCTGAGCTGTGATTTGTTGGAGCCCAATTTGTTGTTCCAATCCTGTTGCGCATGGCATACTTGACAATTAACTTGGATGTTGGCAATAGTCCCTTTTTGGGCCAATGTTCAACTTGACCGACAGTAATCTCTTCAGCAACTTTATTCAAAGAGAGAATCTTGTTGCTTTCTGCCTCTAGGTCTCTTCCTAGGAACTGGTTTATCACAGTTGGAGAGACATCAATGGCTTTTTCTCTCAGATGCACCTTGTGATAGTCTGTACTTCCCTCATTATTGCATTCTTCATTGAGGTTGGTAATGAACTCTCTTACCAGCCTTTCATAGCATCTTCCAACTCTCACAACCGTCTTCATGACTTTTGCTTCTTCAAGAAGGGTGATAAATTCCTTGTAGGTGAGGGCTTCTGAGCTCAACTCCCTCTCAGTAGCCAGCCTTCTTTGAGCCACTATCTTCCACCTTTGTTCACTTTCTTCTGTGTGGGAAGGTGTTGAGGATGTAGCTTTCCTTTTCTTTGGTGTTGACATGATGTTTGGGACACCATCTTCGACATTAGGTTCAAACTCACCTGAGGACTCTGGCATCCTCTTTCGTTTCTGAGTCTTCTCCTTCAGGAATGACTTGGGGATCTCCACCTTCTTACCCATGTTTCTTATTACTCTATCAGCGATAAACTGAGTTTTCTAGGAACCATTTCTTCGCTCTGTCTCTTCATCGATCTCTATGACCTCCAGGGAATTGAAGATTTCTTCTTCACCTTCTGAGGAAGCTGATATCTGTACATCCTTTGGATCTTCTTTAATTGGATGTTCTTCAGATGTGGTGTCTTTTGATGTTGAGACATTTGCTACAACATCATTGATGTTTGGTTTAGATGTCATGACATCTTCTCCAACATCCTTTTCAGTCTCTGTCTGTGGCTCAATGTTTGGGTTTTGAGTAGCCTCTTTCAGAGATGATTTTTCAGGAGGTTGCTGTGAAGTTTTTGCAGGTAATGATTGAGCTTCCAGAGGTGACGATTCTTTGATTTCTTCACTATGTGTAGGATTAGTGAAAGGCCCAACTAATTGGATGCTTCTCTTTTTCCCTGACATCGTTCTCTTTCCTCTGTGAATGATCAGTTTGTCAATTTCAACCTCTTCTTGGTTGATGGTTGATTCAGAAACCCTAGCTGGGTTATTGAGTCCTTCGTCTTTGTTGACTGTTTGATCATTTGACTTCATTGTAGCTTCTTGGTTCATATTGTTCAGGGCTTTTTGAAAGAGATTTCTTCTGAGAGATGTTGCAAGATGTTGTACCAGATGTTGCAGAGTTTGTGATAACACAAGTGATGGTATTGTTGGCTTTTTATAGACGGAACTAGGTAATGTGTTACCTTGTTTATTGTGCAGAAGTAATGATGATTAACGTTATAATCCTTCTGCACGCCACCCCGTCACTTAATGCTTTACAAGATTTTGGACGTGTTGAACTCTAGAGTTCATTTTCCACGTTCAGGTTGAAGGGATTCAACTTCCTGTCTAGTGTATAGATGTTGGAACATCTGGTGGGACATCTTGTCATTCTCTTCCTTGACTGTCAAGCAAGCTATTTTTAGACCATTGTTGGGAGAAGTCCATTTATAGCATATGTCTCTTGACTTACTCCTTTCATCACTACCTTTTGATTATTAGCAATAATGCACTCAAAGTTGATAAAGTGCACATTTAGTCCTTGTTCACATAATTGACTAATGCTTATCAAGTTTGTAGTGAGTCCTTCAACTAGTAGAACTTCATCAAGGTATGGTAAGCTGGGATCTTTTAGCTTGTCTATGCCTTTGGTTTTACCTTAAGTACCATCACCAAAAGTAACACACCCTTTTAAATAAGGCCTTAGTTCCTTAAGGTATTTCCTATCTCCAGTCATGTGTTTGGAGCATCCACTGTCAAAGTACCAGTCTTCATATGAGGATAGTCTGATACAAGTATGAGTCTTTATATTTGAATCTGTTTTTGGCCTCCATACTTTCTTGACTTGAGTCTCTTGGCACTTTACTTGTTGAGCAAGAATCTTCTTTTCATCCTTCCATGGTGATCTTGATCTTTGGGGATAGCCATGAATTTTGAAGCATTCTTTCATAACATGCCCAGACCTTCCACAGTGATGACATCTTTTGAAAGCTCTTCTATTTTGGGAGGATAACTTTTTAAGATGTGATCTAGGTATGTGCTTCTTCTTCTGCTTGTGAAGCTGACCTATGTTCCCATCCTTCCTTTGTTGATCAGGATGTTGGGACATGTGGCTTGACATCTTCTTTGTCTGAACAGAGTGTTTAGACATGTGGTCTATGATCCTGTCTTTGTGTTGAACAGGATGTTGAGACATATGGCTTGACATCTGCTTCTTAGTCTGAACAAAGTGATGAGACATGTAGTCTCTGATCCTGTCTTCGTGCTGAACAGGATGTTGAGACATGTGGCTTGACATCTGCTTCTTTGTTTGAACATACTGCTGAGACATGTAGTCTGTGATTCTGTCTTCGTTCTGAGCAGGACGTTGAGACATGTGGCTTGACATCTGGTCTTCAGATTTCTTTGGAGCGGGAACTACCTCTATAGGAACAGATTTAGCCCTTTTGGGGAGGTAATCAAATCCTAATCCAATCATGTCTTCGGCTATCTTTTCGGATTCAAGGAATTCATCTTCTGAGTCAGATTCATAGTCTAGATGACTCACAGATTCAGTCATGCTTGTGAGTTTAGACTTTAAGAAGTTATATTTTTCTCTTAACTCGTTGGATAGAGATGATAGTTCGTTGTTCTCTTGAATGAGCTTCTCGATGATTTCTTCTTGTTCTCTTACCTCATCAGTGTACTCTGAAATGTAGAGTAAGTCTTCATCATCATCACTGTCTTCAGTGTCTGTGAAGCTAGCATCACTCCTGGTTTCAAGTGTCCCAGAGAATGCATTGTTGGTTGTTTCTTCTTCACTTTCATCCCCAGAATCAGAGAAAATCGCAGCCATTCCTTTTCTCTATTTCCTAAGAAAGTTGGGACATTCAATTCGGATATGCCCAAAGCCTTCACATTTAAAGCAATGTATCTCTGCATCTTCCTCAGAGTTGTTTTCTTCTTTTGACATGCCTTGTGTCTTGATGTTGGACGTCTTGTCTGGGACATTTGTCCTCCACTTAGCTCAAACCATGTTCACTGATTTATTGAACTTCTTAGTCAAGAGAGCTATTGCTTCTGATAGATGATGACAAGAATTTCTGTAGTATTTTAGGTAGTAATATTAGTAGTAATTTGACCAAGACAGGCCCAAATATCAAGAATAACCTAAAGAATCGAGGAAGAGCATCAAGACAAAGCAAAGATACGCAAAAGACAAGAAAAAGCCAACAAAGTGAAGAAAGTTCTTCATCGTGTCACGATGGCTCGCATTGTACCACGATGGGAGCTGCTTGCTTGCCAAGAAATCAGAAATTATATTTTTCAAGGAAATCTTGCCATCGCAGTATGATGTTCACCATCGCAGCACGATGACTTAACTTGGCGACCAAGCTGATCAAATGCACAGATCAGTTATAATTTTAAAGTGAATCTTCCCATCGTGCCACGATGGCTTGCTGAGGCCCATTAGAAAAACTATAAATAGAGCATTCCTCCTCCATTATTATTCATTCATAAATAGAAGAACTTTCTCTTCTTTACAAGGGAGGTTCGGAGGAGCTCTAAGGGCATAGTTTTCTCCCCTTACGGGAAAACTAACTCAGCAAGGTATGTTTTCTTTAGGGTTTTCTAGTTAAGTTCTTGTAATTTAATTATGTAAGTCTTTTGTAATATATGCTTTAGGTTGTGGTGCAGAAGATGAACTCCTCGATGAATACTTGGGTCATGTAATTGAGTCAAAGTTGTAATAAATTGTTATTTAGTATGTTATTTGTTATTTATTTTCTCGCACTTTGATGACAAGAATTTCTGTAGTATTTTAGGTGGTATTATTAGTAGTAAAATGACCAAGACAGGCCCAAATATCAACAAAAACCTGAAGAATCGAGAAAAAGCTTCAAGACAAAGTGAAGACACGCAAAAGACAAGAAAAAGCCCAAAAATGAAGAAAAACAGCCCATCGTGTCACGATGGCACTCAACGTGACACGATGGAAGCTACTTGTTCGCCAAGACAGAATCAATTATATTTTTGAAGAAAATCTTAGCATCGTACCACGATGGTGCACAGCGCAGTACGATGGCTTTGCTTGGTGACCACGATGATGAAACGCACCGGATCAGTTATAATTTCAAACTGAATCTTCTCATCGTGACACGATGGACCTAGCGTGACACGATGGACCTAGCGTGTCACGATGGCTTGCTGAGGCCCAATACGAAAAGTATAAATAGAGCCTCCATAATTCATTATTTTTCATTCAGAAATAGAAGAACTTTCTATTCCTTTTGGAGAGAAGTTCGGAGGAGCTCTAAGGGCATAGTTTTCTCCCCTTACGGGAAAACTAACTCAGCAAGGTATGAATTCTTTAGGCTTTTCTATTAGATTCTTGTAATTTAATTATGTTTAGTCTTTTCTATTAGATTCCTTAGGTTGTGGTGGAGAAGATGAACTCCCCGATGAATACTTGGGTCATGTAATTGAGTCAAAGTTATAATAAATCACATTTATAAATTATTATTGTTATTTGTTTTCTTGCTTTAACAACATTAGTCGGAATGTGGCCGGATAAACGGCAACGCCTTAGAATAAATAATTAGGGTTTACTTTAATAGTAGCATATTAGGGTTCTCACTATTATTTGTCCGAAACTAGTAATAAATAACACTAGATTGAAGAAACGGTAAAACATCTTGAACTAGTTATGACTTAATAATTAGAGGAGGAATCAGGAACCAGTTGTAACATAACAATTGGATACCGAACAAACCGCTACTAAGATCTAGGGGCATTGGATGGTCGATGGTCATAATGCATGTATGTAAATAACTCTATCTAGTAATTAGGGTATGTGACAAAGCGAGGTTAGACTCTCGTAGGTGCCTTAGTTGCAAAAGTAGGGAGACTTTGCCTACATAGGGTAGCAGTAAGGTGCTACTAAAACAATGATAGAATCAACGCCCGATAATAATACGAATGACTATGTTATACACCGATTATTCCAAGTATGAAGGAGGGAGTAAGTTCAACCACCATACCTATCCTCTATGTTTTTGAATCAAAACCTTTATTTTTATTTCAACGCATATCGCTATTTTTATAAATTAAAAACCTTTTTTCCTAAAAACAAAAGCGAATGCAAAAACACACGAACTAGAATAGCACTAGCTAAGGTTTGACATGATCCCTGTGAATACGAACTCATTCTAGACACCTAGAGTGTGAATTATTGCTCGACGAAAAACTGGTCCACTTGCCAGAACGTAGTCACACTTTAACGACGTTGCCCGAAATCTGGCCGGATAAACGGGACCGCCTATAGAATAAATATTAGGGTTCACTTTGATAGTAATATTAGGGTTTACTTTAATATTTGTCCGGAACTAGTAATAAATAATGTTAGATGAATAGAGACGGTAACATCCTGAACTAGTTGTGACTTAGCAATTAGAGGAATCAGGCACTAGTTGTGACTTAGCAATTAGAAGCTGAATAGCCCGAAACTAGGATCTAGAGGCATTGGATGATTGATGGTCATAATGCATGTTTGTTGAATAACTTTTCTGCATGCATATCGCTCTTTTTTATAAATTAAAAACTTTTTTCAAAAACCAAAGCAAATGCAAAAACCACGAACTAGAATAGCACTGACGGTGTTTTGGCACAATCCCTGTGGATACGTACTCATTCTAGACACTTAGAGTGTGAATTATTACTCGACGACAGACTGGTGCACTTGCCAAACCGTAGTCAATAGACAATCTTCACTTTGACTTTCCTTAGATTTAAAAGCCAAATTCTTTAGTTTCTTTTCAGGTCTATCATCAAAGGTCATCTCAAAAGTTTGTAATGAACCAATTAGTTCATCAACTTTCATTGTGCTTAAGTCTTGTGATTCTTCAATAGCAGTTACCTTCATAGAGAATCTCTTAGGGAGTGATCTAAGGATTTTTCTGGCTAGTTTCTCCTCAGGTATCTTCTCTCCTAGGGCAAAGGATGAGTGTGCTGTCTCAAACTCTAGTGTTTAATTCTAATATGGTTTCATCATCCTCCATCCTTAGATTTTCAAATTTTGAGGTGAGCAGTTGTAGCTTTGACATTCTAACATTGGAAGTTCCTTCATGAGCAGTTTGAAGAATTTCCCAGGCTTCCTTGGCTTCTGTACATGTGTTGATTAGTTTGAATATATTTTCATCAACACCATTGAATATAGCATTTAGTTCTTTAGAATTGCCACTGGCTTCAGTCTCCTCCTCTGAAGTCCAGTCTCCTTCACCTTTTAGTATTGAAGAACCATCTTCTACTGAGACTATTGCATGATTCCAACCTGTAACAATTGCCCTTCATGCTCTTTGATCCATGGATTTGATGAAGGCAATCATTCTTGCTTTCCAATAGTCATAATTAGATCCATATAGAACTGGTGGTCTATTTATTGATCCTCCATTCTTGTCCATCTTGAACAAAATTTATCTCCCTGGAGCTCACCCAGCAGGTTAGGGTGTCTACTCTGATGCCAATTGAAATTATATTCTCTGGCAGGACAGATGTCGTACACAATGTCTAAGACAACTTGTGTGACAGTCCAGATGTCTTAGACAACTGGTTTGACAACTGGTTATGAGGATCAAAGTTATTGCAGTACTGAAGTAAATAAAAGAAATAAACAACACCAATGTTTGTTAGCCCAATTCGATGCAAACCACACCTACTCTGGGAGATACCAATCCAGGAAGTGAAAACTACTACTCCGAATTAATACTTAGTCTTACAACGCATACCAAACACCTTTTGATATGTATGCCTTTTCTTAATCCTAGCAATCTTCTACCCAAGGGCTCACTCCCCCTGAATATGAAAACCTACCCAACTCCCTCTGATCACTAATCCCAAGTGATCGAACTAAACTTTACAGTTTAAGACTTGTTGAACAACAACATTCAACGACGACAAGCAACCAAATATTAAAGATTAATACTTAGAAGCTACAAATGCTTTGCACAGTGGGTACAAAGCTTTGGACTCACAATCTTCAGTTATTATGGGTTAAGTTTCAAGCTCTTGGCGGACCTCGCCAAGACTGGGCACATAGGATGGATCCATACCTCCTCAGTGCCTTTGTAGAGAGGTGGCACTAGGAGACCTCCAGTTTTAACATGCCGGCTGGGGAGGTGATAGTGACACTTGGTAATGTGTCCTGTTTGCTGCATCTCCCCAACGGGGTCAACTGTTGGACCATGGGGCATTCACCAGATCTCAAGGTGAGGCGTTGATGGTGGAGCTACTTGGATCCAGCCCGACGGAGACTTTGAAAGAGGTGAATATCACCAACGGGGCTCATGTGAGGCACACATATCTGCAGGGCCATTTTAAGAACCTTATGCAGCATATTGCTGATTACACTCTGGAGAGGAATAAGGCTGAGGTTGTCAGGCACCAGGACTACACCGTGAGGACTTATCTTATGTTGGTGGTCGGCTACCCTATTTTTGCCGACACGTGCAAATATGTTGTGCTCCTCGTCTACCTGAACTACTTTCGGGACTTGGAGATGGTCAGTGAGTATGTGTGAGGTTAAGCTGCGCTGACGTGCCTTTACAACGACCTCTCTGCTTGCACCATACCGAGTTTCAGCACATTGACGGGTTACATGACTCTGCTTCAGGTAACTAACTTTATTTTATAAATTTTTTATTTTTAAATCAATTGTTATTTTATAAATTCGTTGTTAATGTAGTTACTTGTTATTTAATTGTTATGTTATTACTTGTTAATTAATTGTTTTGTTATTACTTGTAGGCCTGATTGCAACACCATTTCCCTACTATGTGTGCACATCATGAAACTATGCTTGCTGCCAACAAATACATTCCAAGATAGGGGCAGAGTTCTATTGGTTCAGAGAGGCTATCGCTTGATCGCTTGTTGGGATGCGACATCGCTTGAGCCCCATATGCTGAGTACAGAGCTACACGGCCGTTGGAGGAAGTATGCAGTTCGGTCACACATATAGAGCATTCCGCGCCTGCCTTCGGAGTCTTGTGTTTCAGTCACCGCTCCTACCGCCGCCCGGGAAGCAGCTTCGCTGGAGTTCTTCAGCTTCACGGAAACCGGGTCTTGACGCCAGCGCAAAGGGGACCCCGTACTATATATCCTTGGTATGCTGCATTTGGCTACATGTAGTGGTATGTTCGCATCTCCTCCATCCTTACACGAGGTCTCTGCCCGAGGGAGATTTGCCGAGGCCATGTGAATTAGTGGCCAATATGGAGGAGGAAGCTGAGATTGTAGGACCGCTGGCCACACGTGCCACACGTCTGGAGAGCAAATTGATCAGCATTCGAGGGATTGCAGAAGGACTGTTGGCGAGCAAGGAGTTGGCAGAGGACTCTGTTGCTTATCGGGAGGTGAAGAAAATTCCATCGAAGGCACAACAGTATACCGCGCTTTATGCGAGGAGGGGTGTTGGATGAGCGGCTACGCAATAGCCTTTGTATTGATTTACAGTTTATGTTTTTGTGGTTATTTCAGATAATCTTTTTGTTGGATAATTGTTTTGTTGTTTGGATAATTTTATATTTTTAATGATGTATTTTGTTAACTTATGGTTTATTAATTTTTAAGTCTTGATTATGTTTGGACAATTACGCGTATTCACCACTACAAAAAAAATTGGAAATTGCAACAAATGGATAGCAACAGTTTTGTAGAACTGCCGGTAATTTTAAAACAAAATTAAAATAGCAACGGTTTTGGGGAACCGCTGGTAAGTTTTTATAAAATAGCAACGGTTTTGGAAAACTGTTGGTAAGTTTTTAATGAACCGGCGGTTTAATTTGGTTTACCAGCGGTTTAGTTGATAAATAGAAAAAAAAACACGCGAACCATGAACCATCTCTTTTTTTATATTTTGGCTTAATTGCAGTTTTGATCCCCCTATTTTCAACTTTTTGCAGTTTTGGTCCCCCTATCACAATTTTTAACGATAAATTGATGATATGATATAATTTAAACGATGTGGTATATGATTCTATGATGAAAAAGATACAAACATCGATGAAATTTTAATAAAAGTCATTCATAAAGTTCATTTAAAACATGTTGCATCATCATATTTTAGACAAAATATGTGTTAGGGGGACCAAAACTGTCGAGTTTTAAAATAGGGGGACCAAAACTGCAAAAAATTAAAAATAGGGGGACCAAAACTGCAATTAAGCCTTATATTTTTAATTTGCTTCTCTTCAGAGAAAACGAACCAGCTTCTTCTTCACTGTCGCGAATTCCTTGAACCCTTTTCTTCTTCACCGTCACGAACGTTCTTCTTCTTTCGCCGTCGCAGCTTCTTTTTCTTCACTGCATATTCCTTTGAACTTCATCCCTCCTTTTAACATGTGTTCACCGTCGTAGCTTCTTCTTTGCTGAAAACCCTAACTTTCGAACCCTTCAATCCCTTCATCACCTTGGAACAATTTGTAAACTTAAAACCCTAACTTTCGAATTGCTTCATTGAAAACCCAGAAATCGAGCTTTCACTACTAGAAATCGAACTTTCCCGTTTGATTGCAAATCTTATAGACGCATGGGAAAGAGCTTTTGGTGTTTTCAATCCCAGAAACCAAACTCTCAATCCTGAGTAGGTATGTAATCTGCAAATCTAAGTTTTAATTTTCATAATTTTGGTGTTATAATTTCATTTCAGAATGGTATAACCTTTACTGAATGTTATAAGAGTTCCTGCATAATGGATTATAACTGTAATTAGATTATAACATATTATGGTGTTCCTGCAGAATGTTATAAGATTTTGGATAATAACTGTAATTAGATTATATCAGATTATGGTGGTCCTGCAGAATGTTATAACCTTTATAACCTTTATTTCAGAATGTTATAAGCTTGCATTGTTCAATAAGCTTTTTACACAATTGAGCCTTTACATAATTTGAGCCACTTGTCACTTGTTTTTATGCATCGTAAGGTAAACAACAAAATTAGAATACATACATAACTAGTTAGGATACTCTAAAATATTATGTTACATTTAGGATACTCTAGAATAGACAAACATATAGAAAATACAAGTGTCATCTTTTTCAAAACACAAGTATAATAATCAAGTCATGTAAAGATCAGAATACAATAGTGCATTAGATCAGATTCACAAAACAGCCACAAACCTCCAAAACTAGAAAAGCGGTGGTTCGTGTTTATCAGTATATACACTTTTGGGTTATCCTAGATACTAATTGAATATTTTTATGAATAGTAGTATCTTGCTCCTATGCCATATCTTATTGTATCTGTTGCTTCTAGTAGTAGTAGCAAGTAGTAAACTAGCACCAAGTTCTATGTTGCCACTAGGACGCTTGCTTGTGACATGTTTGTTACTTGTGACACTTATTTAGTGGTGAAATCAGGAAGAACAAGAATGATTTAATTCAACAACCTTTGGGGCATTATAATTCAAAGGATGAATTAGACCTTCAAAGTTCAAATAATGCAGATTTCAGTCCCTACCATTATGGCTTTAGGAGCAGATCATATTGCTCCTCTTATTGATACTGCATTCATTGGCCACATAGGTGATTTAGTCAATTTTATGATATAGTTTTCTACTTAATTAAACTATAATTATTTTGTTAGTCTTGTGATGATTTTGAAGGGATTTAAAAGCTCTGATGATTTTGTAGGTCCCGTGGAGCTTGCTACTGTGGGAATGAATCAGTTAACGGGACCGATTCCTTCAGAGATTGGAAATTTAACTCAAATTGTGAACATGTAAGATAAATTCAATATTGTAGCTTTTACTGAATAACTATATTGAAAATTGTTGACTTATTCAACTTAATTTGCATTTTTGTAGAAATCTTCAGTCCAACGGGTTGACTGGTAAATTACCTTCCGAGTTTGGAAATTTGAGATACCTTCAAGAAGTTCGACTCGATAGGAATAAGCTTCAAGGACCTGTTCCTGCTAATGGCACTTACAACTTTGCTTCAAGTATGCATGGGATGTGAGTGTCAATTTTATAATATGATGGTTACCATTTCCTTGAATTTTACTTTTTAATTATAATTGTGTTCTTTAAATGGATCTAGCATTATTATTTTCGGTGTATTTGGTAGTATTTTAATATACAATAGGAATTTATTAAGGGGACTTAAAACTGTTGTGGCTAAAAATCATATAGTTAAGCTCAGTATTGAGTATAAAATGTTAAGTTATTACTCTAATCAAAGTTTGGATGCTGTTAATCTATCTCTCGTAGTTTTTATAATTTCTCCAGGTATGCATCGACCGAAAATGCAACTGGATTCTGTCGATCGCCTCAGTTAAAAATAGCAGACTTGTCGTATAATTTTTTAGTTGGTAGTATACCAAAATACTTGGAGTTTCTTCCAAGGTGATTTTTCCGATTCCCATGTGATGTTCGCATTCTTCTCGTCGACTGTATTTAGAAAACATATGTACATATTCTGTCAAACAGGTCGAGCTTTCAAGGGAACTGCCTCCAGGGCAATGAGCCAAACCAGCGGCCTTCCATACAATGCGGCGGTGCTTCACCTGCCAAGAGTCAGCCAGTAAGGAACAACCAGTACCACCCAATAGATGATCATGTACGCAAGCATCACAGATCATCGAAACCTACTTGGCTTTTGGCTCTAGAAATAGTAGCAGGAACTATGGTTGGTTCTCTCTTTCTGATTGCTGCTCTCGCTGCTGTCCAGAGATGCAACAACAACAAATCATCCATCATTATTCCTTGGAAAAAATCTTCCAGCCAGAAAGATCACACTACAGTATATATAGGTTCAGTTTCTATGTTTTCTACTTTCTATTCATGTTGAATAGTTCGAAATATCTTTTCTGAACATAATAATTGGATTGCAGACCCAGATATGTTAAAGGACGTGAGAAGGTATAGCAGACAAGAGCTTGAAGAGGCCTGCGGAGACTTCAGCAACATCATTGGGTCCTCACCGGATAGTGTCTAAGTATAAATTTGTAATTTTATGGTTTATATGTATGATTTATGGTTTTAGATGTATGATATTAATTTTATTGAATGATTTTAGTGTATAAATATAATTTTAGTAAGTTCATGTTATTGATGAATGATTTTGGATTAAATGTGTATTGTATGAAATTTAATTTTGTACTATTATGAATAAAGCAGCTGAAACAATAAATAAAAAAAATAAGTATAATGCAAATAAAATATTTTTTTTTTTTAAATTCATATTTAGCGGCGGTTCTAAACTGCCACAAAAGCAATTTTTTTTTCAAATTTTCATAATTAGCGGCGGTTTTGAAATCGCTGCAAAACTGACTGAAAATTTTGTTTTTTTGTTTCATCTATTGCAACGGTTTCAAACCGTTGCAAAACATTTTGTGGCAGTTTGTGTAGCGGTTTTCCAAACCGCCGCTATTTGAGCTACCAACACTCAAATTTGCAACGGTTTGGCAACCGCCGGTAAAACTGTTGCAATAGTTAAAAACTGTTGCTAAACAGTCTCAGAACCGTTGCTAAACACCTTTTTTTCTTGTAGTGCACATCGATAAAAATTAAATCAACTACACTCTGATTGGAAGATTACGCGCATTAATTAATATCAATAACATTGTTTGTGACAACAACAAGTCAAGAAGGACTGACTCTGTCACTAGATTATGTTTCTGAGTTTTCTGTAATAGAGTCATCCATGACATAGGGCACGAACACCCAACTTCAGGTATCCGTCACTTGAAGCACCGATTGCAACATATTTCTTGTGGTGTTCTGTGACTTAGGGCACGGATGCATAAGTGACATAAAGATTAAAAATGACATAATCAGTTGACAAAACTAAGAAATGCAAAAATGTTGTATAACCATAATTTTTTTATTAGCACGTTAGACACAAAAATTACATCGATTTAAATATTACATACAAAATCTCGATTGCTAATTAAATAAAGTAAACACCTCCTTTTGTCGTCGAATCATAAACTGCGGATTTAGCCGAAATTTCAAGCAATGACAAAAAGTTTTGCAGGTTCTACATATTTTAGATTCGGGTACAACTGTCAAAAACCTGGCCAGGACCGTATTTCAATGAATCACCCTTGAATGGTTCGATTAGTCATAGCGTACCCAATAACTAGGATACAAAAGTCCCTCATCGATCAACATATCGAACCCATCCATGGTGAATAAACACACCGGTAAGGTTAGCTATAGTAATCGATGAAGGACTATATGCTCATTTACACACGAAATGACAAAAAAAGTCATAGCGTACCCAATAATTAGGACACAAAAGTCTCTCGCCGATTAGCATATAACATCCAACTATGGTGAATAAACACACAGATGGATGCTCTATGACTAATCGGCGGAGGACTATGTGCCCATTTACACACGAAATGACAAAAATCAAACAAAATAACATTATCAAAAAAGAAAATATGAAGCAAAGAGGTAGAGAAAGAGTGGTGGGGAGTAAAATTTCTGAATCCCTCCATTAATAGGCAATTTGGCCGCAGCTGTGGCCAATTAAAATTGGTCACGTGGCAGGCCTTTGACTAAAACAAAAGTGTCTGACCACCGACGAATCCATGGCCTAAGTAGCGGATGGCCGGTGAAAATTACTCATTTTTACTACATCCGTAGCATAAGCAGCGGAAGGGTATTTCGGTCAAATCGTAGGGCGCATGAGTAACCCATAGGGTGACAAAAATAATTTTGTTGTTATACTTATACCCCAAATTGCAATGCTTTTTTTTAGGGTCTTGCTAACGAATGTCCCCAGGGCACTCTTTAAGCATTCCATTTAAAGAAACTTTTTATCCAAAAAATGAACATTACAATTTCCAATGCATTGATTTTATGCATTCCCATAAAAATTCTATTTAAAACTTGCTATATAAGGCCTTAACGAGTGCCCCTAGCATTTGCCTTTTGTTTATTTGTGAATCTGGCACTCAAGTTGTGAATAAGGTCTAGTTCACCGGTCCAATCATCCAAGCATGTAAATTAAGAACAAAGAACTGGGCTCATTGCTCTTGACGAATAATCAATCAATCAAATATACAATATAAGACAATTATAGTACTTGGAAAAGATGAAAATGCCATTGCTTCAAATTCTGCCATGTGTCTCAAATGAGGGTATTTGATGTCCCAAAAATTACTAACTGAACTAAAAGCAAGGTAACTGAGCCGATGGAGACTCTAACCAAGCCATCAACTTTCTTTGTGAGACAACTATCACTTTTTAAATATATCACGGTTTCAATGTAAGTCACAAAGTTGGAATTCAATTGAATTTTTTTTTACAAAAAGTACAAATGTCCATTTAAAATTTACTGTTTGACTCTATTTTCAAGACTGACACACTTTTAACAAAACCATTTCTCTATCTATCATTTCCTTTACTTCAAACTTCATTTCACCACTTTTTCAAAAACTTCATTAGATTTCTTCATCTTTGAGTTTATTTCTTCATCTTTTACAAAATTGTTATACATTTTAATCAAAAGCACGACATTAATATCTTATTTTTCTTCCTTTTTTCTAAAAAAAATACAGATTTTGTATCTTTCATTTTTTAAAAATACAAGTACATTTTACATCAATAACAAAAACTGCAAAAGCACATTCTAATATTTATTTTTGTCAAAAAAATTAAATATCCAATTGAACTTGTTGCCACCATACATATAATCATAATCTTTATAATGTATTAATTATTATTATTTATTTTAAAAAAACATATAAAGTTATATAATTATATATTGTATATATAATTTAAATAATATGGTCGAGGTCGGGGAATCCCCGGTGGCGGAGGGACTTTCTCCGTTTCCCGTCCCAAATTATCCACGGGGGAATTTCTGCATCCATCCCCGTCCCCACGGGGAAAAAAATCCGCGACTTCGGATCACCGTACAGATAATCCCCACAGATAATCTGTTATCAGATACAAATTGACATCCCTACTTCTATTGTTTGTAACAAAACTTACTATTTTGAAAGGAATAAAAAAATTAACACTTAGTTTTTGTTTAAATCTGTTGCAGGAGAAAACTAAAAAAAACAAAGAAAAAACAACGACGAGTAAAGAAATAAAGAATGAAGTTCATAAATATTTTGTTGAATATCTTGCTATTTTTTACATTTTTTTCTTTATATTTATCAGATCTAAAATAAATCTATCATACAAGTAGTTGAAGAGAAAAATGAAGCTTAGAGTCAATAAAAGTTAAAGGCACTGAGATGAAGGCTGCAGTCAAAGAGATTGTAGTTTTTAACTTATTCACTTTTATGAGATTTTACAATTTCATCATCTTCTTCATAAAAATAATACAACAATATATACAATGATAAAAAATAAAAAAAAGACGCAATAGAAAAAAGTTGGAAGCTGCACAGATTGAAAATCCAAAGAGTCAAATAGATTTGCAAAAATACGAACAGATCTAACAAATTAAAAGTTACAACAAGAAAAGATAAATTTTTAAATCTAAACTCTATTATTATTGTTGCAAGTATGAAAGAAGGGAAGAGACAAAAGTTACAAATTTACAAAAAGAAACTAATGAGAGATACATACCCTGTATTCAGAAGATATGAAATTGTTCATGTCTGGAACGTAGGGGTATATATTTTGTGTATTTAATGTTGATCTCAAGTACGTATGCTGGGTGTGTTTTTTTTTGTATTCCATTCCCTGTTCCAATTAATGGATGCTCTATTTATAGAGGAGGGGGTGAAGAGATGCTCAGGAAGTAACTTCCCACCATCCCTGTTGTGAAGAGTGGAGCAGTTATTTTCTTCGTGTGATAATGGGTTCCCACCATTTTTCCCTTGTCCATCATAGTAAGATCGTGTGCTAGGGGGTGTGTGGTATTGGACCTTATTGGGGAATAGTGGGCTGGCCCAATGTATTGGGCGATGCTTTGTCTTAGGAATGGGCTTTGTCTGTAATTGGGCCCAGAAAATCCTGACCGGTACACAGCCCCCCAAGCACTAGGCTCTAGGGGAGGCCCGGTGCTGACAGTCTAGGCTATTTGTCACGTGTTCCCAGGTTGGAGGGTATCACGGGTAAGCGTTATGAACCAATTGAACACGTTTTTCAGTGGGATGTGCCAGGTCTTGGTGTTGGTTGCAACGTTCCCCTTTCGGGAGAAGCTGCTTCGAGACGCTCCCTTCATCTTCGCTGTGGAGTGTGCTGACCTTCGAAGCCACAAAGTCACTGCTGCCATGAGTGATGAATCCTGGTACACCAAGGAGGTTATGCGTATGTATGAGGCGACCTTTAGCGCTTCTTTTGATGAAGAGGACAGGGTCAGAGCGATGGAGTAGAAGCTAGAAGCTGAAGTGGCCAAACTGAAGGAGAGGAAAAAACCATTGAAGAACGACATCCAGGAGGATATCACTAAGCTTCTGATGAAGCGGAAGAACCTGTTAGACTTGCAGATCCAGCAGCGTAAGATGGGAAGTACTATGGCAAAGATTGCAGATGACATGGAGATTATTCAGGCGAGCAAAGAGGTTTTGGCGACGCAGTGGGCTGCCGCCTTGGAGGCCGACGACAACGTTGGCGTTTAGTTTATGTATTTGCACGTTTACTTATTGCCATAGTTTTGTTGTTTTTGGCTTTTATGTACTTCTGTTATGGACTTAGCCTTTATTTTGGTGATTGTAACTCTGACTGTTTCCCTTCTATGATGTTTGTTGAATAAATGTAACTTTGTCGCCTACTGATTACAGTGGGCGACGTAAATGCATTGTGTAAAATTTCTTACGTCGTTTGGCGTTGTTTATACGTGCTCATCATTTTGACGCGTGTCTTTACCCGCTGGGTAAAATAATGTTTTATTCGAATTATTTCCTTTAAACGTTGGTCTTTCAACTTCCCCTTCTTTTCCCTCCAATAGCCTATAAATACGGCCTTTCCTTTTCTTTTTCTTTACTTCGCTCTCTCGTCTGGCTTTTATCAAGTTTCTAGTGTGAACCCTCTTCTTGTTAACATCTCCCGTTGTTGTCTTCTCAAGGTACCTTTCTTCTTACTCTTATTTTCTCCGTTCCCTTTTTTCTTTTGGGCGAAAGGCATGGTGATCTTACGGGAGTTAGGGGAATCGTCTAGGATTCCCAATTTGTACTCAGATTTAGAGAGGCAAATTCGCGCTCACTTTACTAGGGCTGACGGCTCTTTAGATAAAAAGGGGTATTACTCCGAGATTTTTGGATCTGATTTTAGCGATAGTAGTCTAGGGAATGATAGCGATTGTCTAATCATTCCTCGTTCTTCTTTCACAGGAAAGGAGTTGGCGTCGTACCATTCCCCCCTTCAGTATATTTTTACCTCTGGGATGACTCATTCTTCCAAATACGATTCCGCGGTGGCGATTGCGGAGTTTAGGGGAGAGCTTAAGGTGACCCTTTCGGAAAAAGAAAGTGAGATTATTATAGACCCAATAGGCGAGGGCGAGTATGTTACAACAGTTAATCTGACGCCGCCTCACTACTTTTATATGTATGGCGCCTTCTTCAAAAGTCTCAATCTCTGGTTGCCGTTTACGGCCTTTGAAATGGCGATTCTCCGGATCTTGAACGTGTCCCCTGCCCAACTGAGCCCTAACGGATGGGCGTACGTCAAGTGTTTCGAGGTGTTGTGTGCCGCCTTGGACATACCGCCCAGTCCTAGTGTCTTTTTCTTTTTCTACTATGTCAAGAGCCTCACCAAGGGCAAGGCGGTCACTCTGTGTAGTCAGGCAAACAAGGGTTTGTTCACCCTTTACGCCTCAAGTTTCAAGAATTACTAGAACACCTTCTTGCGTATACGTCATGGTCCCGGGCTTAAGGATCTGATGTATGACGAGATGGACCAACCCTTATTCCCTTTTAATTGGACTGAAGACCCTAGGGCGATCAAGGGCATAGACGAAACTAAGCTTTCTGACTTTGAAGTGGAAACGTTGTCCTTCTTGGATAGTTTTAGTGTTATGGATACGCGTGAGTTGTTGGACCGGGAGACTAATTTCCCAAGTCTCATAGCCAACATAAGTAAGCTCATGGTTGACGAAATTATTTTTACCTTTTTCTATATTTCTTTGTAATTGGAGATTTTATCTGACCTTTTGCTTTCTTTGTTTTCTTTTGCATAAAGGATGAGGACGTTGAAAGAAGATGAATGGTTCACCTTCTTGGCGAAGACCAAAGAAAAGAAGGGGGACTCTGATGCTGTTGATGTTGATCCGTTGGCGCCCTTGGTGGTGGGCGAGAACAAGAGGACAAAGAGACGAAGGCGTGGCGAAGAGGATAAGCCCGCCAAATCTGTGAAGTTGGAGGATGGTGCGCCTAGCCTTTCTGGAGAGGGCAAGAGGATCACCATAGAAGTTAGCGGGTCTCGCAAGCCATCTGGGGGCGGTGAGGCAAAGGTGCCCGTGGCGTCTTCTTCTGAAGCTGAAGTTCCACCATCCGCTGCTACTGTTACAAGTACTCCTGCTCCGTCATCTGCTTCGGAAGCTGCTTCCGCTTGGGGAAAGAGTTTTGATCCTATCTCCTTCATCATCACTCATTTGGTGTTGAAAGACGACTCCAGACGCTTTGAGAGCATGGATATGGGTGGATTGAGGAGGATGGCTCTAGAGCATGAGATGAAGAGCTTGGTACTTAACCATGTTCTCTCAGGGCGTCAAGAGAAAGACGTGAAGGAGTCCAAAGAGATTTTGAAGAACGAGGTTGCTCGGTTGGAGAGAGAACAATTAGCTGTGATAGAAAAGACGGTTGCTGACCATGAGAAGGTGGTCAACGAGTTGAAGGATGGGCATGACAAAGAGCGTGCGGAGCTGGAGAGCAAGTTGGGCGAAATAGTTGAGGCGCGGAATGATGCTATCGTCGCCTGCCTTCACAATGCTAAGGAAGAGCTGATTGCAAGGCGCCTCTTTAAGCGGAAGTCCGGTAAACTCCGGTCCGATGTAGACACTCTTCAAGAAGAGGCGCAGGATATGGAAGAAGAAATTGTTGAGCTGAAGGAGGCGATGGCTAGTAAGTTTGTGGATGGCTTTAACTTTGCTTTGGCGCAAGTGAAGATCTTGTTTCCAGACCTTGATCCCGCCATGTTGGCACAGGCAGATTTTATGAAGAAAATTGAAGATGGAAAGTTGGTTTCCTGTACTTGAAGGCTTTGTCTTTTATGTTTAGCTCGCCCCTCGAAGGGCCCTTTTGTAATATTTCTTGCTTATGTCCTGACAATTTTTGCCCAGTTGTGGCTTTATAATTTGAATGCTAAGTACTTATTATATTTCTCGTGTGTTTATATTTTCTGAGTTTTTTGTTATGGTGTTCACGTCGTGGCGTGCTTGATGGGCAAATCCCATGTCATTATTTGGGCGTGGCTGTTAAGTCACATCGCCTTCCTTGAGTCAAGGCATTTATTACTGACGCATCGCGTTTCGTGTAACTGTTATAATCGTCCAATGAAGTTATGAGTTGAGTAGGTGTAACTATCCCACATACATTAAATGTGACTCCTTTTTATTAACACCTCTTGACGCGTCCTTTTGTCTTTGTGTTTTCGTTCTGACCATCAAGATGGATGGAAAAAATATGGAGAGAAGGGTTTCGACCAGGTCGAGAACTAAGTCAGGAACCACAGAGACTGGATGAGCTTGAGCCCCAAAACAAACGTTCAGGCAAATCTGCTCCGAAATCCAGTCGTGCCACGACGCCCAGAAAGGGGCGGGCGAGGAATCATTCTGACATTTCAGATGAAGTGGATGAGGATTATGTTGAATTTCTGAGGACCTATGATCCCCAAGAGGTGTACCCACACGTGTCTTCCTCCGGAGAGGAGGAAAGCTCTCAGATTACTGTGGAATCTGAGGCCAAGCCAGAGCGCTCCCTGAAGACGGGGATAGATTCCAAATGAGAGTCTTGCTCTATTTTAATAGTTTACTGAATAAACTTGCATTGTGTATGGTTTTCTTTTTGATGTAACTCATTGTGTTGCTTCTGGCGTTAAGTGCCTTAATAACATGTTTTATTGTCATTTGGCGTGTATTTCACCATGTGGCGTTATGCCTCGTGCAGTTTTTACTATGCTCTTGGCGTCACGCGCCGTATAGCTTTTATTTCACTACGTGGCGTTGTAAGCCTTAAACGTAGCTTTTATTTCGCTCTTGGCGTCATGCGCCGTATAGCTTTTATTTCACTACGTGGCGTTGTAAGCCTTAAACGTAGCTTTTATTTCGCTTTTGGCGTTATGCGTCGAATAGCTTTTATTTCACTACGTGGCGTTGTAAGCCTTAAACGTAGCTTTTATTTCCCTCTTGGCGTCATACGCCGTATAGTTTTTATTTCACTACGTGGCGTTGTAAGGCTTAAACGTAGCTTTTATTTCGCTCTTGGCGTCGTGCGTCGTATAGCTTTTATTTCCGAGGCCTGACAATTCAAACTGAGACTTGTGATGACTCAAATTGGATGGTGGGCCTCGATAAAAACTCCTGCCGTGGCAGGAGAAAAGTGTGTCCCACCATTTTCTTCATTAAAAAAAAAAACTGTCTTACAGAATAAAAAAGGGAAACAAAACATGAACAATGAAAAATTAAGAAATAACACATATTGTCTAACTGTAGTAAAACTTCAAGTTCGCCACGTTCCAAGTCCTTGGTAGCACTACGCCTTTCAAGGTTTCCAATCGATAAGCTCCTCCTCCGAAGGCCTCCTGTACTCGGAAAGGTCCTTCCCAGTTTGCTGCCAGCTTTCCACCCTTGTCTCTGCCCATTGGCCTCTTTAACACTAGGTCTCCTTCAACGAAGCTTCTACGGATTACCCTGGTGTTGTATTTGCAGGTGACCCTTTGTTTCATTGCAAATTCTCTCAGGTGTGCGCGCTCCCTCACTTCATCCATTAAGTCCAAGTTCTCCTGCAGGGCGCCACAGTTTTCCCTTGGCGTTATAGTCTCTCTTCTCCAGCTGGGCGGGTTGATTTCCACAGGGATCATGGCGTCACTGCCATACACCATTTTGAAAGGTGTCTCGCCGGTTGAGGTTTGGACGGCTGTGTGGTAAGCCCATAGGATCTCTGGTAGGGGTTCTGCCCAGCTTTTGTTTTTGCTAGTGAGCTTCCTTTTTATGGCTTTCAGAATTACTTTGTTGGCCGCTTCAGCTTGGCCGTTGGCTTGAGGGTGCTCTACAGAAACGAATGTGTTCTGAATTCCTTTCTCCATACAAAATTGTGTTACCGCCTCACTGGTGAATTACGTACCATTGTCTGACACTATGAACTTGGGTAACCCAAATCTGCATATAATCTTCTTCCAGTAAAATTTTGTCACTTTCTCTGCGGAGATAGTCGCTACCGGCTCTGCTTCTATCCACTTTGTAAAATAGTTTATGGTCCTAGTATATCTACACCCCACATGTAGAAGGGCCAGGGCGACATGACTGTCCGCAATGGTTCGCCACGGGCGTGGTGTAAGTCAGCGTACCTTTGGCATTTCTCGCAGCTTCTCACATATCTGCTGGCATCTGAGAAAATGGTTGGCCAGAAGAAGCTAGCTCTTATCACCTTTCCTGCCAGCGACCTTCCTCCGATATGGTTGCCGCACGAACCTTCATGGATCTCCTTCAGAATTCCTTGTAATTCTATCTCGCCCACACACAACATCATGGGTGCGGCGAAACCTTTCTTGTACAGCTTCTCGTTCACCAACGCGTACTGTGCCGCTAACCTTCTAAGCTTACTTGCTTCTTCCTTCTCTGGGGGTGTCTTTCCATCCTGTAGGTATTGAATGATGGGTAATCTCCAATCTCCTTCCTCTATCACCAGGACCATCACTTCGGATCCGTTTATGCTTGGCTCTTTGATGGTTTCTTGGATTACTGTTCTGTTGTTCCCTGGCTTTTTGGTGCTAGCGAGTTTGGAGAGTAGGTCTGCTCTGCTGTTTTGTTCTCTGGGAACGTGGATTAGTTCGAACGTCCTAAATCGTTCGGCTAACCCTTTCACTTTTTCTAAGTATTTTGCCAGTTGAGGATCTTTTGTTTGATATTCCCCTGTGACCTGGTTGGTTACCAGTTGAGAATCACTTTTCACCTTCAAATCTGAAACTTCCATTTCTTTGGCGAGCTTCATTCCTGCAATCAAGGCCTCGTACTCCGCCTGATTATTGCTCGCCTTGAACGCAAAACGCAGGGACTGTTCGATTAACATTCCATCAGGTCCTTCCAACACAATACATGCTCCACTGCCCCTTAAGTTGGAGGCGCCATCCACTGATAATGTCCACGGCGCCGTGCTTTCTTCCGGGGGTGGGGACGTCATTTCTAACACGAAATCTGCGAGAACTTGGGACTTGATGCTTCCTCTTGGGGTGTATGAGATGTCGTACTCTGATAACTCTACTGCCCATGCTACCATTCTTCCTGCCAGGTCTGGCTTTTTCAGCACTTGCTTTATCGGATGATCTGTTTTTACCACCACCTTATGGCCTTGAAAGTATTGGCGAAGCCTTCTCGCCGTGCTGACTACTGCAAGCGCTAACTTTTCAATCTTTTGGTATCTTACTTCCGCTCCTCTGAATGTTTTGCTGACAAAATACTTGGGTCGCTCCTCGCCTTCTATTTCCTGCACGAGCGCCGAGCTTAAAGCGTTTTCTGATACGGCGAGGTACAGCAGGAGGGGGACTTCCGGGCGAGGTCGTGTGAGAATTGGTAGCGATGCCATGTATTGTTTTAGCTTTTGGAAAGCTTCCTCACACTGTGGCGTCCATGTGAACTTTTCGCCTTTCTTCAGGGTTGCGAAAAAATGGAATGCCTTCTCGCCTACACACGATAGAAACCTTGATAGCGCTGTTATTCTCCCTGTTAACTGTTGTACTTCTTTCACTGAAGTTGGGCTTCTCATTTCAATGATGGCTCTACATTTCTCTGGGTTGGCTTCAATTCCTCTGTTGGTGAGCATGAACCCTAGGAATTTTCCTGCTTGTACTCCAAAGGAGCACTTAGTGGGATTCAATCTCATGTCATACCTTCTTACCTCTGATAAGATTTCTTCTAGGTCTTCGCCGTGGCAACCCGTGTCCGTTGTTTTAATAACCATGTCATCTATGTAGACTTCTAGGTTTTTGCCTATTTGCTTGGCGAACACTTGATCCATTAGCCTCTGATATGTGGCGCCCGCATTCTTCAGCCCAAACGTCATGACTTTGTAGAAGTAGTTGCATGTGTTTGTCATGAAAGCCGTGGGGGGGGCGTCCAGGGGATTCATCTTTATCTGATTGTATCCTCAGTACGCGTCCATAAAACTCAAAGTTTTGTAACCGGAGGCGCCGTCTATGAGCCTGTCTATGCTTAGCAAAGGGTACGGGTCCTTTGGGCAGGCTTTGTTGAGGTCTGTGAAGTCTACACACATTCTCCACTTGCTGTTGTGTTTCTTCACCATGACTACGTTGGCCAGCCATTCTGGATATTTGATTTCTTCTATGAAGCCGGCCTTCATGAGATTATCCACCTCCTCCCTTACTGCATTTCGCCTTTCCTTGCCTTGCTTTCGCTTACGCTGTGAAACGGGCTTCGCTCGCTTACGCTGTGAAACGGGCTTCGCCTTTGGCGAGATGGCTAGCTTGTGTGTGATAATCCGTTCATCTATTCCTGGCATGTCCTTGGGATGCCATGCAAAAAGATCTACGTTCTTTCTCAAAATGGTGACTATCTTCTCCTTCTCTTTGCTTTCCATGGTTGATCCTATGTTCGTTGTCTGGAAGCTTTCCTTCCTTATCTAGATTGGTTCCAACTCCTCTATTGGACTTACCCTGAGTTCCTGGAAGTCCTCTCGGGGGTCCAGATCCCCCACTTCACACACATATGTGGTGTCCTTGTGTTTAAGATGCACTCCGTTTTTCCTTGTTCTCAGACTTGCGGCGTAGCACTGTCGGGCAATGATTTGATCCCCTATGATTATTCTTACGCCTTCGTTCTCCAAGGGGTACTTGATTGCTAAGTATAGAGTAGACATCGCCGCTCCAAGTGCATTGAACGCTGGTCTCCCTATGATGATGTTGTAGGAAGCACATGGTGTTCGGACCACTAAGTATCTCACTTTAATGGTTCTTGCTTGTTCATTCACGCCGAAGGTAGTGAGCAGCGTGATGTGTCCCATTACCTCCGCCTGTTCGCCGGCGAAGCCTACTAATGTGCCACTGTATGGCTGCAGTTGTTCTCCTGATAATTGCATCGCTTTAAATGCTTCCCAGTACATGATATCTGCTGAACTTCCCGAATCAATTAACACTCTCTTCACGTCACAGTTCAGGATCTGGACTTGAATTACCAGCGGATCGTCATCGTGGGGGATGACGCCCTGGGCGTCTTTTGGTGAAAAAGATAAGTCTGGTGCTGGCGGGAATGCTACATGACCCACTATGTATTGCTCCCTTACGCTTTGTCTCACGTACCACTTGCGGGAGGAGCTAGATTCTCCTCCTCCAGAAAATCCGCCAGCTATGGTATTCACAGCTATTCTGGGTACTTCCTCGTCTTTTCGCCCACGCCCAGGTGGACTGCGTGGCGATCTGTTTCTGGCGGGCTTGTCGCCCTCCTTCCTCGTAGCTTTCTCAATGAACTTCCGAAGATGTCCGCTTCTGATTAGCTCCTCAATCAGGTTTTGTAACCTGTAGCATCGTTCCGTGTTGTGGCCTTTGCATCTATGGTACTTGCACCATTCGTTGGCGTTGGGCCCCATCATGGGGCAATTTGTTGTAGGCGGGGGCGTAGCCAAATTGGTGTGGAAGATTTCTTCCAAGATGTGAACTTTGGTGTCGTTTAAGGGTGTATATCTGTTTCGCTGGTACCGGCCCTCATCGTGTCGCATGAAGGGGCGTTGCATCCTCCTTCCTCCGTTCGACCATCCGCTTTGGGATGGTGCCCAGGGGCGCCGATTATGCTCTGGCGCTGGTCGATTCCTGTTTTCTGGGATTCTTTCTTTTGAATCTCGAGTTCTTTTTTCGGCGTTGCTTTCTTCGCCCTTGATGTAGCATTATGCCCTCTTCATAACTTCCTGCATATTCTCCGCTTGTTTCTGCGCCAGGGACTCGTTAAAGTGTCCTGCTCGAAGGCCGTTGTGAAAGGCTGCTACGAACATTTCTTGGTTAGGGTTGGAAACCTTGATTGTAGCCTCGCAGAATCGGGCGAGGTATTCTCTGAGGGGTTCGGCGTGACCCTGCCTTAAGGCAAACATATTCGTTGCCGTGACTTTGATATGCTTGCTCCCTGAGAATTGGTGCACAAACCTTTTGTGGAAATCTGTGAGATCGGTGATTGAATTCTTAGGCAAGTTCATGTACCATCTCAAGGCGTCTTCCTTGAAGGTGCTAGAGAGCAGCTTGCATTTTAGATGCTCATCCGCCCCAATGATGGCAGTCTGTGTGCCTACTGCCATGAGATGCTCCGTAGGATTAGTTTTCCCATCAAAACTTGGGAGTTGTGGAATGGGCTTTGTCTGTAATTGGGCCCGAAAAATCCTGACCGGTACAGAAATAAACCACTAAATTTTCATTTTCCGGCGAACATACTTTCTAAAAGAAATGTTGGTGAAGAGAGAGAAAATTAATTGTAAAATAAATATTGTTTGGATTGAAGTTAAAAAAGAAAAATTAAAAAAGACTATGTATGCAGCCACTTTGGTCTGTCACGAGAGAGAAGGGTGTGAAGTGAAATTGTGAATCCCACCACTATTCTCTTTTTATCTTTATATTTTTAATAAAAGAAGGGTAAATATTCAATCATAAAATAAATAAAAGAAGGGTATATATATAATTTGTGTAAAAAAAAATATATAAATTTTTTTTAGTCATTTTCATGACATAAATTATGCTACTAATTCATAAAATTGATAACAATTTCAAAATAACTATCGTATATATTAAATAAATCATATATGAGATCAAATTATGCTACTGATTCAATAACAATTTCAAACTAAACTATCATATTTAATAAATAAATCATACATGAGATAGAATATACTACTGACTCATAAAATTGATCATAATTTCAAAATAATTCATATATACTAAATAAAGTATACAAGAGGCAAATTATACTACTAACTCATAAAACTGGTAACAATTTTAAACTATCGAATATATGAAATAAACCATACATGTGACAAATTATGTTAATGACTAGATTGATAATAATTTCAAATTAAATAAATATAATATATATTAAATAAATCATACATAAAACAAATTATGCTAATGATTTATAGAATTGAGAATAATTTCAATAAAAAATAATATTAGAGTGAAAATTAAAATACCAAATGACTATTTCTTATGTTAAAAAAAATAAACCACTTTACCTAAGGGGTCTGAACAAAAGTCACACGAGAGATAAGGATGTAAATATGATTGTTTGACGAAGGGTGACAATAGAGATAAGGGTGTAAATACCAAATGACTATTTTTTTTGTTTAACTAAGGGTGTAAATATTATTATTGATAATTGATAATTATTGTTGACTGATACATACATAAAAAAATATGGAAAAATATTTGTTAAAATAACTACCATATACGGGACAAATGATGCAATTGATTCGTAGAATTCATAACAATTTCAAAATAATTATATAGTAAATAAATCATATATAAGATAAATATAGGACAATTATTGTTGACTGATACATACATAAAAAAATATGAAAAAATATTTGTTAAAACAACTACCATATATGGGACAAAGTATGCTATTGATTCGTACAATTCATAATAATTTCAAAATAATTATTATATATAGTAAATAATTTATACATAAGATAAATATAAAACAATTATTGTTTACTGATACATAAATAAAAAAAATATGGAAAACTATTTGATAAAACAATTTCAAAATAATTTATACATAAGATAAATATAAAACAATTAAAAAAGACTATTTGTATAAATAATTTATACGTAAGATAAATATAAAACAATTTCAAAATAATTATTATATATATTAAATAAATCATACATGAAACAAATTATATTATTGACTCATAGTAATGATTAAATAAATTCAATTTTTTTTAATTTTAATTATTAAAGTGTAACGTCCAAAAATATAGACGTAACACGACGATACGATAATGGTAACTTAAGCAAATTGTAACTATAACGATAATGACAACTTAAGCAAATTATAACTAAAATAAAAATACCCGTAACGTTACGACCCTTGCGATAGCATGGGTCTATCGCTAGTAATTAATAATACTAGATGAACTCGGCCACTTCTTTGCAATCTCTCAAAGTATATGCATTTTGGATTCAATAACATTATGATAAGGATTAATAGATCTTTAGGTTCCTGTATGTTCGCGAATTTTTTGTTTTAATCCTTGTATCTTGTTTTGTTGCAAAGAAGTCCCTGAATGTATAAATTTTTTTGGTTTTAGTCCCTAAAGTCAAAATCCGCAGGAAAATCTGAAGGAAAATATTCACAAAAACTGCAGATTTTCATGCGGATTTTGACTTTAGGGACTAAAACCAAATTTTTTTGTACATTCAGGGATTTATTTGCAACAAAATAAGATAGAAGGACTAAAACCAAACATTCGCGAACATACAAGGACCAAAAGATCTATTAAGCCTTGTGATAAATTAAAAGAGAATAAAGATCATTAGTAGTCCTCATTCTAATAACTTTTCTTCATTAGCTTAACAACTCCATTGTAACCAAAAAAAAAAAAAAAAAACTCCATGCACAATTATTCAATTTCTAAGATAAACTACAAATTAACCGTGCAATACATAATGTAAAAATAAAAATAAAAAACTCAATACATAAATTGACTTAATCTAACTTAAACTGGTCTAAAAATCTGACTTAAACTACAATAAAGATAAAATAATCTAAAGCATTTTGGTTTTCTTAATCTAACTTAAAACTCAATATTTCCTTGCCAAAAGATAAATTTTGGAAAAAAATATCCAAAAGCAGGTAACCCAAAAAAAAACGTCCACTTGACGGTCATTTAGTACTAATCATTTATTTTGTTAAATAACTTCACAAACTTTATAATTGAATAAACACATTTCTCGCAAGTTATTACGCCTCTGCTCTCTGTTACATCGTGCCCGTAGTCTCCCAAAACGATGGAATTCACGCTCGCCATGATTCATGGAACCCAGATAATGATCGATAAATTCAGTTTGCCTTTGCTTGGATGTCTACCAAAATCGGTGATTACTTCTCTGCCAAAATCTGTCGTCAACCACTTCCACATCTCGCAACGCTTTTCGACGTCAGTTTCTCACCTCAGTCCATTCACAGCTATCGAAAGAGCCTTCTTCCGTTTGTGCCTTACTTTCGGTGAAGACGATGACCGAAATGATCGCCGTAAGGAAGTCCTACGGGAGGCGTGGTGTTGTCTCTCTCTTACTCTCTCCATTATTTTTTCAATGATTATAGTTTATATTGAAGTGTGATTTCTTTCTTACATCTTACAATTTAGTGTATGTGAGTAACATTGCTACGATAAAAAATACATAGATATCTAATAATTATACTATCATTACTTTTATCAAAGAGGAATAATCTGTTGGAACAAAGTTGGTTCTAATATAACCCAAGTAGTTTTGATGATAACAATAGTATTAATATACAATAGGGAGTACTGATATTTTACTCTAGTGTGCAGGTATATAAGTTAAAAGTTTATATACACTAGAAATTGAAATTCTGGTTGCTAGTTGAAAAACGCCCCAGAAGCAAGTGAGGAATAACATGATGATAGAGAAATTCTAAGTTATTGGTCCCTGAAAGATAAATATATTTCAAATCAGATAAGAGCTTAGTGTTTATATATGTTTCTCCAAGCAAGTTGTTATCTTTATTTATTCTTTTGAATAATGCATTTTGTTCTTTTGTGGTTTAAGCTCCTCCTCGCCGGAACTTGGGAGGAACATATTTCCCTGGAGCCGGGGCTTCAGAAGTTGAAGAAGCAGCAGTACCAGACGCCGATGGACGACGGGCAGGAGGCTCATAAGGCCTCAAAGCTGGTTTAATAGGTCTGCCCAACAATGCTTCCCTCTTTTGCTTCTCAGCCTTTTCTTCAATTTCTCTTTCTCTTTGCCTCTGCTTCTAATAACTCGCATTCAACTTTGCTAAGCGTTCAGTCTCTTCCTTCTTTTTTCTCTCAGCCTCTGGAGCTCAGAAACACCGTAAGTTAGGTAAATACAAAGAATGGAATTGAATAGGACAATCATTTGACTTGACTGATTTGTTGGGATTTAAATAATTATACACATTCAACCAATTTAAATGTTATCCTTCAATACTAGTACTACATCATCTTAAACAAAAATGTTTCGGGAAAACAAATTACTAATGCTTACCTTCAAGCTTCCGAGCTTCTTCCTCCGCATGCAATTTTTGTCGTCTTTCTTCTTCCTCTGCATGCAATTTTTGTTGTCTTTTTTCTTCCTCTGCCTGCAATTTTTGTTGTCTTTCTTCTTCCTCCGCATGCAATTTTTGTTGTCTTTTTTCTTCCAACTGAAGGTAATACTTCAATTTTCTCATTTTTTTCCCTCTCTTTCTTCCGACGATTGACAACTTTCTCTTTATATATCTCCTATTATATGATGACAAATATATAACGTGAATTGTTAAAAGGTCGTCTGACGATGGCCAAAACATATAAAATGAGAGTTTATGATGCTAACTTTATTTCCCAGCATACGACTGAGCCGCTTCTTCTCATTGAGGTCTTCAACATGGCGTTCAACCATTCGCTGCACCAAACCATGGTCTAACACAGTTAGTACAAGACAAAAACTGGTTAAATAGAAAGTTACAAACTTACAACTGAATTTTCAGATGCAATATGAGAAGAAAAATATGCAAAAGTTCAATTATTTCCAAGAGACAAAAGAAATGCAAAGTCCAACATCAGAAGTACACGAGTAGACATACTTGTTGATACAAAACCGGCCAAGCGATCCTTTAAGTCATCAGCCTCAAGACTCTGATAGAAACCAAGAAAATGCCATAAGATTTGGTAAGATGATACAAAGTACTACGATAAAATTAAAATTGTACATTGAAAGTTAATGGAGCCAACTATAAAATTTCCCCACCTAAATCATAAGAGTTTATGTAAACAACATACTCTAGGTATTTGATAGCGGTGCACACAAAGTAGCTCATTATTTCCATGTTGGGAATAATCATTCTGCAGAACCAAGATATACTAACAAACCCGTCTATTCCTCAAATAACATGTTCAGACCAGCTAAATCGAGAATTAAACCTCTTTCGTACAATAGGTGTGCTACTGCTACCCCAACTCTCTCTATTGTTATTATTTCAAATCATATCTAAGTTCAGTTTCTACGCATGCAACACAGCATTCTCTTCAAACAAACAAATTACATTTCTCCAGTACAACAAAGTTTAACAAAGGCAATAGAACCGAGGTAAAGGAAAACATACCTTCTTGCTGAAAATTACAACATTTTTCCTGTGGTCAACTTTCATTGATAGAAAGTTCTGCTTAACAGCATCTACAGAAATCTTTTCCACTACAGAAAAATCAAAGAAAGGCATCATCCTAGATAATTTCTCAATCTTCATCGTCTCGTACACATTAGACACCTAGAAGAGGGAGGGCCAACAGATTTTAGTACACATCAAGCAGAAGAATTAAATAAACAACACACAAAAATAAAAACAAAAAAAGACATTGCACCTGTTGTAGCAACCTCAGGGTAGCTAACTTCTTAAGTGCTGGGACATACACTGACAATTGCACATCTAGAATCAATGAAGTGATACCCCCTAATTTTGAAATTTTATTTAGCAAGGGTAGTACTTCAAGTGAATGATCCGAGGGAAGAAATTTGTGTTCCAAAAGATAGTAAATGTCCTTCACTTCTTGTGCAGCATAGGACATTACACCCTCTGATTCCTACAATTAATCCAAACATAAAATCTTCAGACCGAGTCTAAAGCATCAGCATCAGACAGATATAAACATCAGCATCCGTCTACTATATAAATTGTGATTCTGATTAGATACGCGTACTGTGCCGCTAACCTTCTAAGCTTACTTGCTTCTTCCTTCTCTGGGGGTGTCTTTCCATCCTGTAGGTATTGAATGATGGGTAATCTCCAATCTCCTTCCTCTATCACCAGGACCATCACTTCGGATCCGTTTATGCTTGGCTCTTTGATGGTTTCTTGGATTACTGTTCTGTTGTTCCCTGACTTTTTGGTGCTAGCGAGTTTGGAGAGTAGGTCTGCTCTGCTGTTTTGTTCTCTGGGAACGTGGATTAGTTCGAACGTCCTAAATCGTTCGGCTAACCCTTTCACTTTTTCTAAGTATTTTGCCAGTTGAGGATCTTTTGTTTGATATTCCCCTGTGACCTGGTTGGTTACCAGTTGAGAATCACTTTTCACCTTCAAATCTGAAACTTCCATTTCTTTGGCGAGCTTCATTCCTGCAATCAAGGCCTCGTACTCCGCCTGATTATTGCTCGCCTTGAACGCAAAACGCAGGGACTGTTCGATTAACATTCCATCAGGTCATTCCAACACAATACATGCTCCACTGCCCCTTAAGTTGGAGGCGCCATCCACTGATAATGTCCACGGCGCCGTGCTTTCTTCCGGGGGTGGGGACGTCATTTCTAACACGAAATCTGCGAGAACTTGGGACTTGATGCTTCCTCTTGGGGTGTATGAGATGTCGTACTCTGATAACTCTACTGCCCATGCTACCATTCTTCCTGCCAGGTCTGGCTTTTTCAGCACTTGCTTTATCGGATGATCTGTTTTTACCACCACCTTATGGCCTTGAAAGTATTGGCGAAGCCTTCTCGCCGTGCTGACTACTGCAAGCGCTAACTTTTCAATCTTTTGGTATCTTACTTCCGCTCCTCTGAATGTTTTGCTGACAAAATACTTGGGTCGCTCCTCGCCTTCTATTTCCTGCACGAGCGCCGAGCTTAAAGCGTTTTCTGATACGGCGAGGTACAGCAGGAGGGGGACTTCCGGGCGAGGTCGTGTGAGAATTGGTAGCGATGCCATGTATTGTTTTAGCTTTTGGAAAGCTTCCTCACACTGTGGCGTCCATGTGAACTTTTCGCCTTTCTTCAGGGTTGCGAAAAAATGGAATGCCTTCTCGCCTACACACGATAGAAACCTTGATAGCGCTGTTATTCTCCCTGTTAACTGTTGTACTTCTTTCACTGAAGTTGGGCTTCTCATTTCAATGATGGCTCTACATTTCTCTGGGTTGGCTTCAATTCCTCTGTTGGTGAGCATGAACCCTAGGAATTTTCCTGCTTGTACTCCAAAGGAGCACTTAGTGGGATTCAATCTCATGTCATACCTTCTTACCTCTGATAAGATTTCTTCTAGGTCTTCGCCGTGGCAACCCGTGTCCGTTGTTTTAATAACCATGTCATCTATGTAGACTTCTAGGTTTTTGCCTATTTGCTTGGCGAACACTTGATCCATTAGCCTCTGATATGTGGCGCCCGCATTCTTCAGCCCAAACGTCATGACTTTGTAGAAGTAGTTGCATGTGTTTGTCATGAAAGCCGTGGGGGGGGCGTCCAGGGGATTCATCTTTATCTGATTGTATCCTCAGTACGCGTCCATAAAACTCAAAGTTTTGTAACCGGAGGCGCCGTCTATGAGCCTGTCTATGCTTAGCAAAGGGTACGGGTCCTTTGGGCAGGCTTTGTTGAGGTCTGTGAAGTCTACACACATTCTCCACTTGCTGTTGTGTTTCTTCACCATGACTACGTTGGCCAGCCATTCTGGATATTTGATTTCTTCTATGAAGCCGGCCTTCATGAGATTATCCACCTCCTCCCTTACTGCATTTCGCCTTTCCTTGCCTTGCTTTCGCTTACGCTGTGAAACGGGCTTCGCTCGCTTACGCTGTGAAACGGGCTTCGCCTTTGGCGAGATGGCTAGCTTGTGTGTGATAATCCGTTCATCTATTCCTGGCATGTCCTTGGGATGCCATGCAAAAAGATCTACGTTCTTTCTCAAAATGGTGACTATCTTCTCCTTCTCTTTGCTTTCCATGGTTGATCCTATGTTCGTTGTCTGGAAGCTTTCCTTCCTTATCTAGATTGGTTCCAACTCCTCTATTGGACTTACCCTGAGTTCCTGGAAGTCCTCTCGGGGGTCCAGATCCCCCACTTCACACACATATGTGGTGTCCTTGTGTTTAAGATGCACTCCGTTTTTCCTTGTTCTCAGACTTGCGGCGTAGCACTGTCGGGCGATGATTTGATCCCCTATGATTATTCTTACGCCTTCGTTCTCCAAGGGGTACTTGATTGCTAAGTATAGAGTAGACATCGCCGCTCCAAGTGCATTGAACGCTGGTCTCCCTATGATGATGTTGTAGGAAGCACATGGTGTTCGGACCACTAAGTATCTCACTTTAATGGTTCTTGCTTGTTCATTCACGCCGAAGGTAGTGAGCAGCGTGATGTGTCCCATTACCTCCGCCTGTTCGCCGGCGAAGCCTACTAATGTGCCACTGTATGGCTGCAGTTGTTCTCCTGATAATTGCATCGCTTTAAATGCTTCCCAGTACATGATATCTGCTGAACTTCCCGAATCAATTAACACTCTCTTCACGTCACAGTTCAGGATCTGGACTTGAATTACCAGCGGATCGTCATCGTGGGGGATGACGCCCTGGGCGTCTTTTGGTGAAAAAGATAAGTCTGGTGCTGGCGGGAATGCTACATGACCCACTATGTATTGCTCCCTTACGCTTTGTCTCACGTACCACTTGCGGGAGGAGCTAGATTCTCCTCCTCCAGAAAATCCGCCAGCTATGGTATTCACAGCTATTCTGGGTACTTCCTCGTCTTTTCGCCCACGCCCAGGTGGACTGCGTGGCGATCTGTTTCTGGCGGGCTTGTCGCCCTCCTTCCTCGTAGCTTTCTCAATGAACTTCCGAAGATGTCCGCTTCTGATTAGCTCCTCAATCAGGTTTTGTAACCTGTAGCATCGTTCCGTGTTGTGGCCTTTGCATCTATGGTACTTGCACCATTCGTTGGCGTTGGGCCCCATCATGGGGCAATTTGTTGTAGGCGGGGGCGTAGCCAAATTGGTGTGGAAGATTTCTTCCAAGATGTGAACTTTGGTGTCGTTTAAGGGTGTATATCTGTTTCGCTGGTACCGGCCCTCATCGTGTCGCATGAAGGGGCGTTGCATCCTCCTTCCTCCGTTCGACCATCCGCTTTGGGATGGTGCCCAGGGGCGCCGATTATGCTCTGGCGCTGGTCGATTCCTATTTTCTGGGATTCTTTCTTTTGAATCTCGAGTTCTTTTTTCGGCGTTGCTTTCTTCGCCCTTGATGTAGCATTATGCCCTCTTCATAACTTCCTGCATATTCTCCGCTTGTTTCTGCGCCAGGGACTCGTTAAAGTGTCCTGCTCGAAGGCCGTTGTGAAAGGCTGCTACGAACATTTCTTGGTTAGGGTTGGAAACCTTGATTGTAGCCTCGCAGAATCGGGCGAGGTATTCTCTGAGGGGTTCGGCGTGACCCTGCCTTAAGGCGAACATATTCGTTGCCGTGACTTTGATATGCTTGCTCCCTGAGAATTGGTGCACAAACCTTTTGTGGAAATCTGTGAGATCGGTGATTGAATTCTTAGGCAAGTTCATGTACCATCTCAAGGCGTCTTCCTTGAAGGTGCTAGAGAGCAACTTGCATTTTAGATGCTCATCCGCCCCAATGATGGCAGTCTGTGTGCCTACTGCCATGAGATGCTCCGTAGGATTAGTTTTCCCATCAAAACTTGGGAGTTGTGGAATGGGCTTTGTCTGTAATTGGGCCCGAAAAATCCTGACCGGTACAGAAATAAACCACTAAATTTTCATTTTCCGGCGAACATACTTTCTAAAAGAAATGTTGGTGAAGAGAGAGAAAATTAATTGTAAAATAAATATTGTTTGGATTGAAGTTAAAAAAGAAAAATTAAAAAAGACTATGTATGCAGCCACTTTGGTCTGTCACGAGAGAGAAGGGTGTGAAGTGAAATTGTGAATCCCACCACTATTCTCTTTTTATCTTTATATTTTTAATAAAAGAAGGGTAAATATTCAATCATAAAATAAATAAAAGAAGGGTATATATATAATTTGTGTAAAAAAAAATATATAAATTTTTTTTAGTCATTTTCATGACATAAATTATGCTACTAATTCATAAAATTGATAACAATTTCAAAATAACTATCGTATATATTAAATAAATCATATATGAGATCAAATTATGCTACTGATTCAATAACAATTTCAAACTAAACTATCATATTTAATAAATAAATCATACATGAGATAGAATATACTACTGACTCATAAAATTGATCATAATTTCAAAATAATTCATATATACTAAATAAAGTATACAAGAGGCAAATTATACTACTAACTCATAAAACTGGTAACAATTTTAAACTATCGAATATATGAAATAAACCATACATGTGACAAATTATGTTAATGACTAGATTGATAATAATTTCAAATTAAATAAATATAATATATATTAAATAAATCATACATAAAACAAATTATGCTAATGATTTATAGAATTGAGAATAATTTCAATAAAAAATAATATTAGAGTGAAAATTAAAATACCAAATGACTATTTCTTATGTTAAAAAAAATAAACCACTTTACCTAAGGGGTCTGAACAAAAGTCACACGAGAGATAAGGATGTAAATATGATTGTTTGACGAAGGGTGACAATAGAGATAAGGGTGTAAATACCAAATGACTATTTTTTTTGTTTAACTAAGGGTGTAAATATTATTATTGATAATTGATAATTATTGTTGACTGATACATACATAAAAAAATATGGAAAAATATTTGTTAAAATAACTACCATATACGGGACAAATGATGCAATTGATTCGTAGAATTCATAACAATTTCAAAATAATTATATAGTAAATAAATCATATATAAGATAAATATAGGACAATTATTGTTGACTGATACATACATAAAAAAATATGAAAAAATATTTGTTAAAACAACTACCATATATGGGACAAAGTATGCTATTGATTCGTACAATTCATAATAATTTCAAAATAATTATTATATATAGTAAATAATTTATACATAAGATAAATATAAAACAATTATTGTTTACTGATACATAAATAAAAAAAATATGGAAAACTATTTGATAAAACAATTTCAAAATAATTTATACATAAGATAAATATAAAACAATTAAAAAAGACTATTTGTATAAATAATTTATACGTAAGATAAATATAAAACAATTTCAAAATAATTATTATATATATTAAATAAATCATACATGAAACAAATTATATTATTGACTCATAGTAATGATTAAATAAATTCAATTTTTTTTAATTTTAATTATTAAAGTGTAACGTCCAAAAATATAGACGTAACACGACGATACGATAATGGTAACTTAAGCAAATTGTAACTATAACGATAATGACAACTTAAGCAAATTATAACTAAAATAAAAATACCCGTAACGTTACGACCCTTGCGATAGCATGGGTCTATCGCTAGTAATTAATAATACTAGATGAACTCGGCCACTTCTTTGCAATCTCTCAAAGTATATGCATTTTGGATTCAATAACATTATGATAAGGATTAATAGATCTTTAGGTTCCTGTATGTTCGCGAATTTTTTTGTTTTAATCCTTGTATCTTGTTTTGTTGCAAAGAAGTCCCTGAATGTATAAATTTTTTTGGTTTTAGTCCCTAAAGTCAAAATCCGCAGGAAAATCTGAAGGAAAATATTCACAAAAACTGCAGATTTTCATGCGGATTTTGACTTTAGGGACTAAAACCAAATTTTTTTGTACATTCAGGGATTTATTTGCAACAAAATAAGATAGAAGGACTAAAACCAAACATTCGCGAACATACAAGGACCAAAAGATCTATTAAGCCTTGTGATAAATTAAAAGAGAATAAAGATCATTAGTAGTCCTCATTCTAATAACTTTTCTTCATTAGCTTAACAACTCCATTGTAACCAAAAAAAAAAAAAAAAAAAACTCCATGCACAATTATTCAATTTCTAAGATAAACTACAAATTAACCGTGCAATACATAATGTAAAAATAAAAATAAAAAACTCAATACATAAATTGACTTAATCTAACTTAAACTGGTCTAAAAATCTGACTTAAACTACAATAAAGATAAAATAATCTAAAGCATTTTGGTTTTCTTAATCTAACTTAAAACTCAATATTTCCTTGCCAAAAGATAAATTTTGGAAAAAAATATCCAAAAGCAGGTAACCCAAAAAAAAACGTCCACTTGACGGTCATTTAGTACTAATCATTTATTTTGTTAAATAACTTCACAAACTTTATAATTGAATAAACACATTTCTCGCAAGTTATTACGCCTCTGCTCTCTGTTACATCGTGCCCGTAGTCTCCCAAAACGATGGAATTCACGCTCGCCATGATTCATGGAACCCAGATAATGATCGATAAATTCAGTTTGCCTTTGCTTGGATGTCTACCAAAATCGGTGATTACTTCTCTGCCAAAATCTGTCGTCAACCACTTCCACATCTCGCAACGCTTTTCGACGTCAGTTTCTCACCTCAGTCCATTCACAGCTATCGAAAGAGCCTTCTTCCGTTTGTGCCTTACTTTCGGTGAAGACGATGACCGAAATGATCGCCGTAAGGAAGTCCTACGGGAGGCGTGGTGTTGTCTCTCTCTTACTCTCTCCATTATTTTTTCAATGATTATAGTTTATATTGAAGTGTGATTTCTTTCTTACATCTTACAATTTAGTGTATGTGAGTAACATTGCTACGATAAAAAATACATAGATATCTAATAATTATACTATCATTACTTTTATCAAAGAGGAATAATCTGTTGGAACAAAGTTGGTTCTAATATAACCCAAGTAGTTTTGATGATAACAATAGTATTAATATACAATAGGGAGTACTGATATTTTACTCTAGTGTGCAGGTATATAAGTTAAAAGTTTATATACACTAGAAATTGAAATTCTGGTTGCTAGTTGAAAAACGCCCCAGAAGCAAGTGAGGAATAACATGATGATAGAGAAATTCTAAGTTATTGGTCCCTAAAAGATAAATATATTTCAAATCAGATAAGAGCTTAGTGTTTATATATGTTTCTCCAAGCAAGTTGTTATCTTTATTTATTCTTTTGAATAATGCATTTTGTTCTTTTGTGGTTTAAGCTCCTCCTCGCCGGAACTTGGGAGGAACATATTTCCCTGGAGCCGGGGCTTCAGAAGTTGAAGAAGCAGCAGTACCAGACGCCGATGGACGACGGGCAGGAGGCTCATAAGGCCTCAAAGCTGGTTTAATAGGTCTGCCCAACAATGCTTCCCTCTTTTGCTTCTCAGCCTTTTCTTCAATTTCTCTTTCTCTTTGCCTCTGCTTCTAATAACTCGCATTCAACTTTGCTAAGCGTTCAGTCTCTTCCTTCTTTTTTCTCTCGGCCTCTGGAGCTCAGAAACACCGTAAGTTAGGTAAATACAAAGAATGGAATTGTATAGGACAATCATTTGACTTGACTGATTTGTTGGGATTTAAATAATTATACACATTCAACCAATTTAAATGTTATCCTTCAATACTAGTACTACATCATCTTAAACAAAAATGTTTCGGGAAAACAAATTACTAATGCTTACCTTCAAGCTTCCGAGCTTCTTCCTCCGCATGCAATTTTTGTCGTCTTTCTTCTTCCTCTGCATGCAATTTTTGTTGTCTTTTTTCTTCCTCTGCCTGCAATTTTTGTTGTCTTTCTTCTTCCTCCGCATGCAATTTTTGTTGTCTTTTTTCTTCCAACTGAAGGTAATACTTCAATTTTCTCATTTTTTTCCCTCTCTTTCTTCCGACGATTGACAACTTTCTCATTATATATCTCCTATTATATGATGACAAATATATAACGTGAATTGTTAAAAGGTCGTCTGACGATGGCCAAAACATATAAAATGAGAGTTTATGATGCTAACTTTATTTCCCAGCATACGACTGAGCCGCTTCTTCTCATTGAGGTCTTCAACATGGCGTTCAACCATTCGCTGCACCAAACCATGGTCTAACACAGTTAGTACAAGACAAAAACTGGTTAAATAGAAAGTTACAAACTTACAACTGAATTTTCAGATGCAATATGAGAAGAAAAATATGCAAAAGTTCAATTATTTCCAAGAGACAAAAGAAATGCAAAGTCCAACATCAGAAGTACACGAGTAGACATACTTGTTGATACAAAACCGGCCAAGCGATCCTTTAAGTCATCAGCCTCAAGACTCTGATAGAAACCAAGAAAATGCCATAAGATTTGGTAAGATGATACAAAGTACTACGATAAAATTAAAATTGTACATTGAAAGTTAATGGAGCCAACTATAAAATTTCCCCACCTAAATCATAAGAGTTTATGTAAACAACATACTCTAGGTATTTGATAGCGGTGCACACAAAGTAGCTCATTATTTCCATGTTGGGAATAATCATTCTGCAGAACCAAGATATACTAACAAACCCGTCTATTCCTCAAATAACATGTTCAGACCAGCTAAATCGAGAATTAAACCTCTTTCGTACAATAGGTGTGCTACTGCTACCCCAACTCTCTCTATTGTTATTATTTCAAATCATATCTAAGTTCAGTTTCTACGCATGCAACACAGCATTCTCTTCAAACAAACAAATTACATTTCTCCAGTACAACAAAGTTTAACAAAGGCAATAGAACCGAGGTAAAGGAAAACATACCTTCTTGCTGAAAATTACAACATTTTTCCTGTGGTCAACTTTCATTGATAGAAAGTTCTGCTTAACAGCATCTACAGAAATCTTTTCCACTACAGAAAAATCAAAGAAAGGCATCATCCTAGATAATTTCTCAATCTTCATCGTCTCGTACACATTAGACACCTAGAAGAGGGAGGGCCAACAGATTTTAGTACACATCAAGCAGAAGAATTAAATAAACAACACACAAAAATAAAAACAAAAAAAGACATTGCACCTGTTGTAGCAACCTCAGGGTAGCTAACTTCTTAAGTGCTGGGACATACACTGACAATTGCACATCTAGAATCAATGAAGTGATACCCCCTAATTTTGAAATTTTATTTAGCAAGGGTAGTACTTCAAGTGAATGATCCGAGGGAAGAAATTTGTGTTCCAAAAGATAGTAAATGTCCTTCACTTCTTGTGCAGCATAGGACATTACACCCTCTGATTCCTACAATTAATCCAAACATAAAATCTTCAGACCGAGTCTAAAGCATCAGCATCAGACAGATATAAACATCAGCATCCGTCTACTATATAAATTGTGATTCTGATTAGATTATCAATGCAAAACATACATCCAAAAAATATACTGAGATAAAAATACAATGTTCAGGATTTGGAAAGTGTTTGAATAGCAAGATTCTCATTGTTTAAAGAGTCTAACAATGTTTGTAATTTGTATTGGGTTGCACATGCACTCCGGTAGCCAGAAACAGAAACAAAGCTTTTTTTTTTTAAATCTACAAGGTAAATGTCAAGTGAGGAAGCTGTCGTTGCAGCTGAGCCAGTTGCTGTTGCTGCTTTTGGAATTCCAGACGAGCCAATGGATGTCATGACTGCCGTGCAACTTGTGCTTAGGAAGTCACTGCATTGCATGTGGCATCAACGAAGGTGCAAAAGTAAGTGAGAAGCATGCAGGACAGCTCTATGTTCTTGCAAAGGATTGCGACCAACCTCACTGTTAAAACGTGTCAACTGTCATGGCTCTTTCTGCTGAGCACAATGTTAGTCTGCCGACAGTTCCCAGTGCAAAGACACTTGGAGAATGGACTGGTTTGTGCAAGATTGATTTAGAGGGAAAATCTAGGAAAGTAACTGGTTGCTCCTGTGTTGTTGTCAAGGATTTTGGGGAAGAACATGAATCCTACAACGTTGTTCTGCAATATATGAAAGCTCAATGAGCTGCAAGATCCATCCATTGTGTGTTTCTTTCCTTTTCATTCTGGAGTTACTCCATGGGACTAGGGATTTCAAATGTTTAATATGATTTTGCTGCTCCCAATTTTTATTGTTGTCTAAATTAGTTACACACTTTTGTTTCGCTATGCTATTGCAAAGTATTTAATCATTATAATAATTTTCCATCCAATACATGAAATATCGACAGTCATACTAATGAAGGTAAATCTAGGTTAAAATAATTACCACACAACAAATATTCACAAGCAACATGTGAAATGCAAATATCAAAATCTATTATAAGTTTCTGATTTGGCAATAAGTTGACGAGGAAAGAATTTCAAATCAATATGACAGACCACACCAAATATTAAACGGAAAAAAACAATCTTGTACATAGTTCAACTTCTTATTTGAAAATCTACTCAATAAGAATACACTTTATAATAATATAATTTATAATGACAGTATAAAAAGAATATATATATAGTGCTTTGTGCTTCAAATAATGAGAATATCTTACCAGTTCAGCAAGAAGTGAAGACCTTGAGAGCTGGGTAGAGACAAAACATAAACAAAAGCAGATAGTAAGATTTGGAAAACAAATATCTATATACTACCGGGAGTGCAAATGAGGGAAAGTAAAATACCGTTGTTTTGCTATCAGTCTTATTTTCAAGATGGGTTAAATAGTTGATACCCTCTGCAAAGTAGGTCGGTTTTGCAATACTCCCTGTAAGATTTTTTTTCAAAGACCCCCCCTTGCATTGTAAAGATTCCTTGCATATCCCCCTTGGAGTGCCATCTTAGCCAAGAATCACCACGTTGCACCTACGTGGCACCTCCACGTGGAAATTTAATTATTTTTTTTGCCACGTGGCAATAAAAATTAAAAAAAAAAAAAAAAATAAAACACGTTTTTTTTTTTTTTTTTTTTTTTTTCTGTTTTCACTTGTTTTATTTAATTTTGTAATTTAAAAAAGGCTTTAAAAATAAATAAAATGAGGTGATATAAGAAACTGAAAGGTTTATTTTACTTCACCCCCTTACAATTGCCCTAATCTAAAAATGACCAACACCAAGAACAAAGCTGCAATGAAGAAGACGAAGACGAAGTAAGGGGGTGAAGTAAAATAAACCTTTCAGTTTGCCCTTCGTCTTCTTCATTGCAGCTTTGTTCTTGGTGTTGGTCATTTTTAGATTAGGGCAATTGTAAGGGGGTGAAGTAAAATAAACCTTTTAGTTTCTTATATCACCTCATTTTATTTATTTTTAAAGCTTTTTTAAATTACAAAATTAAATAAAACAAGTGAAAACAGAAAGAAAAAAAAAACGTGTTTTAATTTTATTTTATTTTTTTAATTTTTATTGCCACGTGGCAAAAAAATAATTAGAAAATAATTAAATTTCCACGTGGAGGTGCCACGTAGGTGCAACGTGGTGATTCTTGGCCAAGATGGCACTCCAAGGGGGATATGCAAGGAATCTTTACAATGCAAGGGGGGATCTTTGAAAAAAAATCTTACAGGGGGTATTGCAAAACCGACCTACTTTGCAGGGGGTATCAACTATTTAACCCTTTCAAGATTAAAGCATATGAGGTCAGCCATCTTCAAATTTCTCTCCTTTTCATTCTCTAGTTCTAAATTGCTTTCATAAGGAGGCACTGAAAGTGCAGATAGAACAACAGCTGAAGCTATTAACTCCATATCCTTCTGACTCAGATTTTTGTGGAAGCTCTTTTGTAACAGAAAGAGCTTGAACCATGCATATGCATGATATAAATGACTTGAAGATACCCAAAATATTTCGGTCAACTTAATGTAGTAAGAACTCATCATGGATGGTTTCGGTGTTTTTCTAACCATGCACATTAGGCCATGTATATCTTCAATAGATTTAAAGGCTTCCTGCATGCAACAAAACGTCAGGTCTGCCGACAACATCAATAAAGTAAAAAAGAAGCACCTTGAAGATGTAAAGAAAAATGAGAATTGCCAACCTGCCAGAGTTCAAGTTCAGCGGCAATTTTCATCTGGTCAAATCTAAGATACAATTGCAAGCTTTCAGGAGAAGAAAGATCAGGTCGGTCTGGTTGGTCCCGATATTTGATATGATTAGCCAAATGGTTTCTTATGATTTGACAGAGTCTTCTAAATTCAGTTTTTCTTTTGTACTGCTTACAAAACTCGAAAGCTCGACGAGCAGTCGTCTGCATATGGCAATAGAGTCTATTAAAAGTTTGACATAAAACAAATACGTGTCTTAAAATATCACTTTTTACAAATAAAACATACAATGACAGGTAATGGAAAAGAAGCATAAGTTGATGAGCTCAAGCAATTAATTTCCATTTATCAGAAATACTACCTATCACTGTTAAATGTCTAAACTCTAAAACACAGCATTTTACATACACACAATAGATAACTTTAAATACAAGAAAGATAAAAAAGATTACATACAGCATATATGGCTTCAAATTTTGAGTTGTTCCGCGATATATCAAGCACTATCTTGTAACTTTCCCAACTTTCCCAAAGGAATTTAAACCACGAGGTAACGAGCTCCCGATCAGATCTATCCTTTCCTTTCTCCCCATTGACATAACTCATCATCAAGTCCTCTGGCCTTTTATATGCCTCTAAGTCATCAACATCGAGACCTTGTTCTAATGTCTGTGCCTCGCTACAAGCTTGTTTAACTTTATTTGTTGATAGGTTGATAAAATTCTTAATCACTTCCTCCAGCGAACTAACATTCACATTCTGACATATCGAACGATACTGGATCAATCCATCGTTCGCAAACTGTCCTTTTTGCATCTCTACACATAGCTCTAAATACTTAAACATGACCAGTTCAAGTGTTTTCTGCCATGTTCGGTATCTTTTCGAAGCAATAAGGTCGTGCAAAGTATAAAGAGCTTCCTGCTTTTGCCCAACATTGATTAAATCTGCAAATCATCAAATTTTAAGTCATTTCAATTGCCAATGAAGCACGGACACGGACACACATGTATATAAAAAACATATGACACCGACACCACTAAATATTTATAAAAGATCTAAATTGAAAATCAAAATATGTGCATCTTAGTTGAGCAAATTATTGCATTAAAAAAAGTTTTAAAACAAAATACGATAATATTTGATCTTTATCTATCCATTTACTATTGGAAAAGCTAAAACTATTGTAATCAAAATGTAAAGTCTCTAATCCCTCATTGATATACATTGTTGTTTCAGCACATCATTTACCCTTGTATGTTTGATACGTGTCTAAGGAGAGTAGAAGTAAAGAAAAATAAATTTCTTTTGGGATATTTGTCCGACACATGTTGTACGAATGTTTTACAAGTGTCAGACACCTATCAAGGAGTGTCGGAGTCAAGGAAAAAAAAATGACAACTATCTGAGCCGTACAACACGTGTTGTACGAGTGTCATACGAGTGTAAGACACCGACACGTACCGATATTCATAGTAAATTGAGTTAAACAATTAGCAATATAATAAGAACAATAAAAAGTGAGTAAATAATCATCTCGTGAACAAACCTTCTACCCTTTTGAGGACATTCTCAGGCTTCAAGAATCACATTGTGAATTCAAGTGTCACAACCCAAATCTGCATCGTGACCGGCGCACGAACTAACACACTAGTCCGGCAAGCCTTATGACCAAACCTATCAAACGATATATAAAATATATAAAAATAATGACTTTTACTTCATAAAAATAATATTTACTGAATTTTTGACAGAGTATCCTTTGTATTTTCAACGTTTCCAAAATCAAAATAAATCCTGTTTAATATTTCTACTACATACATTATCATTCAGCAGTTCAAGGTTTAGATATTTAATATTCATACATTCCAAAATAAAGTATTCCTAGACACAATAGCTGCAGATACATCGACTCAACACAAACAATAGAGACTTCCATCAAAGGGAACCTACCAAAGAGCTACGATCTGGAACTTTGAATCTATTAGAAGCTTGCTACTCTTCTGAATCTGAAAAAAAAAATAGAATATGAAGGGGTAAGCCACGAGGACTTAGTGAGAGACAACAATCACCATCAACTAGAAGGGAAACACACAAGAGCACGAATAATTATTTTCTCAAATCTAGTTTCAATTTATAAAGGTAGTAATCGTGCAAAAATATGATTAATCCATAATCAAGTATAAACATGAAAATTTACTAAACTAGTAAATTTATCCATAAAATAAAACTATTCAAAAATCAAACGTCATAAGAGGTGAAAACCAAATCAACAACTTTATAAAAATATAGAAATCGAGTATAATCAAAGAATCAAAATACTCAATTTTAAAGAAAATATGGAGATCCGATAAAATAAAATCGTTGTCAGAAAATCGAGAGATGGCTCCATCTCGTTGATAGCCCTTTCCTCCTAAGCGTGGCCTCTCACTTAGTGGTGTCTCCATCTAACGGATAGCCCTTTTCTCATCGATTCGGAAAGCATGTCATCAAACCGAGAGCTAGCTCCATCTCGTTGATAGCTCTTTCCTCCTAAGAGTGACCTCCCCTTAGTGGTAGCTCCATCTAACGGATAGCTCTTTTCTCTCGACTCAGGAAAATATCGAATCTATCGATTAGGGAGTTTACATCTCGTTGATAGCCCTCTCCTCCTAATGGCGGCCTCTCCATAGGGGTAGCTCCATCTAACGGGTAATTCTCCCTAACCGAATCACATTACTAGGTGCACCTAGATTGTCGTCATTATAATCGTGATTTTTTTAAAAATATATCTCTTAAAACCATGTTTCAATACATTCCGAAAGCTTTTGTTAAAATACATACTGTCCAAACGGAATTGAAAATACTCTACTTTATAAACCATAAGTAAAATAAAATCCAAACAGAGAATATCAACATTTTCCAAAAACATATCTCAAAATCATATTTTTCAACATATCAAACTTATGTCAGGCCATGGAAAACAAATCTCAATTATTATGTTCAATAGATCATAAGTAAATACAAATTCGAACCCAAATCAAAATCCATATCCAAAGGAGTGCATATTAATATCGAAAATTCCCAAAAATATATACCAAAACTGTATTTCTCCATATCTCAAAACTCATATCATAGTATATGCAACCAAACCTAAATTTCAAATCATCTGCTCAATAAGTCATGGATAAATCCAAATAGAGTATAGTTAAATTTGATGACCTTGAAATTATATAACAATGGCGAGAAAAATGTTCAAAGGGTGTGTTCCCCAATTTAATAAATTCTTTAACATATAAAATAACAAAATATAGATGATAACGATAGTTAAAATAAGTGATAATGATCGTCATCAACTCACAGTTACGAAGACCGGCTAATTTTGCTCTCCAACAACTCCCAGAGAAGCAGACAACGCAGCAACTGTCGAATAGTTAGGAAGACCGGCTAATTTGCTCTCCAACAACTTCCAAAGAAGCAAACAACACAGCAACTGTCAAATCTCAGAGTCTAAATGAGCAATTTTTTTAAAGAATTGGCACTCTTCTCCTTACTTGGAGCACTAACCCTAAACCCAAAATTATACACAATAACTTCTATGAAAACAAGAGGAAGCTTTCTATTAGAGATGAATTATTTCTTCATTTTTATTTTATTTTTAGTGTATGGTTATGAATGATATTTGTGTGTTGGAATGAGAAGAAGAGGTGAAATGGAGGAAATGAAGAAAGAAAGATAAAAACGTGGAACAGGGGAGAAAGAGAAAGAAAAAAATGAAAAGGAAAACTGATTATGTGAAAAATAAGGGGTAATGGGTCGGTGGAATTTTACTTTCTAGACCCTTCATTTTTATTTTATTTTTTACTATTATTTATTTATGCATTTATTTATTTTTATAATAGTTTTTATTTTTTTTTACGGTGTGTTACATCAAGAGATTCAAACTCCCCCTGTAAAAGAAAACAAGATAGTAATTTCACAAAACGATCAAAATCATCGATCAACCAAATAAAAAAATAGAAAATTCTCAGCGAATCAATTTATTCACTCTGCTCAATTTCTTATATAAATTTATTCCTAATCAATTTTCAGCGAATCAGTTTATTCCAGACCTAATCAATTTCTTCTTGTTGTTTCTTGGTTCGCACGCTGCTCAATTACGGTCACGGTAACTGTTATGGACTGGGCTTACGCATCCGAGCAGGCCCCATCACTAGTGTCGAGGAGGTTCTCCGAGCAGAATCTCCTCCATCCACGTAGCGTCAATGCTGCTCCTGCCCGTCATGTCGGGCACGTCACCTCTTGAACCAACGGCTTCGCGCCCTACATCGGGCACGCCTGCCCAACAGATACTCGTCCATGGCGAGCACGTGCTCTTATGACAAGCACGTCCATTCAAGAGTCCTGTGTTGGGCTGAGCCTAACTATCCTAGCAGGCCCAATACATGTGAGCGTCGAGCAGGTCATATGTTCAGACTAGCACATGCCCTCATGTCGAGCACGCTCCCTCAAAGCAGGACCAACGCATGTGAGTGTCGAGGAGGTAATGGCGACCACGCCTCCATAAACCTATGTGTCGAGCACATCCTCTATGGCGAGCACACTCTCTGCGGCGAGCACACCCTCTGTGTCGAGCACATCCTCTGTGTCGAGCACAACCTATGGTCAAACTAACACGTGCTCTAATGTCGAGCACGTTCATTCAAGCCTATCCTCTCCGCATTCTGTGGGTAACGGCTTGATCCAGGATATGGACTACAACCGTCTTTCCTGCTTCCACGCAGAAATCCTGGCAGTTATCCTGCTTGGGTCGTGCTCTACGGCCAAATAGGATAATCGTTGGCCTCGCGCTGGGGGCTTATAAATACTCCTCATCACTGAGGAGTCAGATACACTTTGCTCATTCTCTCTACCTCTTCTCTTTGTACTTGTGCTGATTTAAGACTTCACTGGGGACGTGAGTGCTCCCTTCTTGCTTTTTTTCATCAAAGAAACTTGAAAAAACCAACCAACTCCAATTCTGCTATGGCTGGCAACCAGTCTCCTCCTCACAACGACGACGGCACTGCTCCCCTCCACGAGGACCACGACGCTGATGGCAATCCCATGCAGACCGTCCTCGCAACTAACAACGATTTGACGGCGGAGGACAATCCAATCGTCGATTTCGAAACCGATCCACGCGACGGCAGAGAAACGTCGATCTCTGATGACGACGACGTCGTCGTGCTGAACAAAACCCCCGCGGTTGACGAGGGTTCCGAAAATCAAGGGCAGCAGGCCATGACGACATCGACGGCAGAATTCAAAACTCTGCTCGACATCATGAACGAGCACAAAAAGCTTCTCCTCCAACAAAACAAGAGGATTGAAGCACTGGAGGAAAATATGTGTCCTCCTCGACATCAGCGCGAGGACACGGCACACCGTCAAACAGCCCCAAACAAGCATGCACGGTCTCCTCCCCGCGAGGATCCTGTCATCCAAGGTGCCAAACGAGGAAGGGGAATCGAATTTCGCAAGCCTCGCCCTTAGAGCCCTCGTCGCCTTGTGTGACCAGCTGGAGGAAACTCCTCCCCTGCTCCCGCAAATTGAGAAAAGCAGAAGCTATATCCAAGTCCTCCTCGGCGCGAGGACAACAATCGTTCTCCTTCTCCTCCGGGATACGATTCTCCACCATACGAGCATGCGTGGAGCGACGAGGACGACACCCAGGGACCCTTATCCCTGGATATTCTGAATACTCCTCTCCCATAGGGGTTGGAAAAACCTCCTTCCAACCTAGGACAATATGACGGGCAGGGAGATCCCGATGATCATCTCTCCGACATAAATGTCCTGCTCGACTATCGCCGAGCAAGAGGCCCCATCAAGTGAAGAATCTTCTCCACGACACTCAGGGGAGGAGCACTTGATTGGTATAAATCCTTGCCCCGGGGCTCCATCAGCTCCTGGAAGCAACTGTCCGAGCAAGTCACCAGGCACTTCACTGCGTCTCGTTGTCAACCAAAAATGGTGGTTTCGCTGGAAGCTATTGTCCAAGGGGAGAACGAATCTCTCCGCCAGTACATACACAGATTCGCCGAGGAGGCCGCCCAAGCCAACACCGACGACGGCATGAAGAAATATCTGATTGAGCGTGGCCTTCGGCGCCACAGTGATTTCGCCAAGGCCATCGGGATTGAGCCCTAGGCTACGCTCAACGAACTCCTCTGCAAGGCAAGAACTTTCATTGAATACGAGGAGAAAGTGGCTGCTACAAGTGTTCGCAACCCGCGAGCAGAGAGCTCCTCGCCAAAGAGCACGTGAAAACATGCGACAAGTGCCAACGACACGCGGACATGATATTTGCTCCTCCGTCCGAGCTCAAAACATTGTCATCCACGTGGCCCTTCGCATGGTGGGACATACCACATTAAGACCCTGCAATGGCAAGAACTTCCTCACACTTGGAATGCTCGAAAATTAAGACGATATTATAGCTAAGTTATTCACAAGCACAACTCCCCTTAGCTAAGGTGATCACGAGCACGTGCACCACGACAACGGGCAGGTACTCAGGTACAAGCACTTGCCCTAAACCTCCATGGAAAAAACATACCCAACGAGGAATAACTCTAACCACGAGCCCCTCGTCCTCGTACCATTAGCTTAATGCCCAGCTCGCGATGGGACGTTTAAGCTACAGTGGAATGGCCTCGTCGACCAGGTTTTCCACTGTTTTGTTCGGGTACAAGACTACCCGGGCACCTGGGCATGTTCCCCAAACTACCTAAGGTAAACGCCGACGAAGACGAAACCTTCACCGACGCCAACTAACTTGTCAAACAAAATGCTTACGACCACGACTGTCGAGCAGCAAAACACGAGTTTGACAAGGCGAACAATAGCTTCGCAAAAACAAATACTTCGTAATATTTCCTAAGTTAAAAACGAGCAAACCTACTTTCAAGTGCGAGCAGAAAAATAAATGTCGAGCATACACAACATGCGGGCAGAAAAATAAATGTCGAGCATACACAACATGCGAGCAGAAAAATAAATGCCGACCAACCCTGGTATACCTTCACATGCGCGAGCACGTACTCGTGAACACGCGTGGAGCTACAAATAGACTCACGAGTACGCGCATGCATGCAACAATGACAAGTGGAATCGCGAGCACGAATTCGCGAGCTCCCACGTACGTGCAACAACTACGAATTGAACCGCGAGCACACGCTTGCGCGCAGCAATTGCGAATTGAATCGCGAGCATAGATTTATGAGCACATAATTTTCCTCGTCAACAAGCAACAGATATCTCGTAAATGCTAATTCACAAGCGCAAGCTCGCGAAGAACTTAAAAAACTCAGGAGAGTTCAACTTTCTCCTCAACGACACTAAATCCTCTACAAGTCATTACTCTTATACCTAAGAGCAATAACTTGGGGGGCTCCTGTTCTGGACTGGGCCTACGCATCCGAGCAGTCCCCATCACTAGTGTCGAGGAGGTTCTCCAAGCAGAATCTCCTCCATCCACGCAGCGTCAATGCTGCTCCTGCCCGTCATGTCGGGCACGTCACCTCTTGAACCAACAGCTTCGCGCCCTACGTCGGGCACGCCTGCCCAACAGATACGCGTCCATGGCGAGCACGTGCTCTTATGACAAGCACATCCATTCAAGAGTCCTGTGTTGGGATGAGCCTAACTGTCCTAGCAGGCCCAATACATCTGAGCGTCGAGCAGGTCATATGTTCAGACTAGCACATGCCCTCATGTCGAGCACGCTCCCTCAAAGCAGAACCAACGCATGTGAGTGTCGAGGAGGTAATGGCGACCACGCCTCCATAAACCTATGTGTCGAGTATGTAAAAATATGAAAACTGGGAAAAAACGTTCGCACTCTGAGTAGTGAGTTGTGTTTGAGTTCACATTCTAGGTAGGGAATTTTATAAAAAATCTTTTTTTTTTTTAATAACTATGGAGCAAATCAAGAGATCATGTTTATAATTGCATCATGAAATCATGTATATAAGGTAATAATATTGTGTAATTCAAAATTATTTAATTGGGAGAATAATACAGCTATATATATAGTAGTGGTACACTTATGGTTGGCACTCGGTTACAACAATCAGAGGGAGTAAATTACTCTTACTACATTGAGCATTATTAGTAATGAATAATAATTATACAAAAAATGTTTACAATCAATGTGAGATATCATGTGGGTCCAATATCATGCACATAACTATAATTTATCACATATATGGTTATATTAGGAATATAATAATTTACATTAATGTACAAAGTTTACTAGTTAAAGTGTAAACGAGATTCATTCTCTAATTAGCGAACTTTTTTTTTTTCACCACCAGTTTAATCTGGTTCGGAGTCAGTTGTGGCATCAAATGGTTTTAGTCCCCTCCCAATCGCAGTTGCGGGGGATCGAACCGTGGTCCTCCCTATCAAGTTCAGCGACAATCACCACTGAACCAACTAACGATTGGAAGCGAACTTTGTTTCAGTTCGCACTCTAAGTAGGAGTGACAATATTTTATACTTAAACTAAACGTCTGCAACCCCGTGAATGAAAAAATCCTGAAAAAAAGAGTTTGTTTTCTAGATAGCAAACTCAATTCGCATTCTTGAATGCGAACTCTTTTTTTCATTCATGGGGGCGCACACGTTGAGTTTAAGTATAAAATATTGTCACTCGCTACTTAGAATGTGAACAATGCTCACTTTAGAGATAGCGAAAAAGTTATTATGGTAATTTCAGTCGGTACGTGAAGAAATATAAAGGGCGCGAAAAATAATACTCTTAATTTTTTATAGTATATTGATTTTTTGTTAACATTTTTTTATTAAAGAATTTTTCTTATAAAAAATTCAAATGAGAAATTGGTTTAATTAACTTCTTGTGATTGTCAATATTTCAAAAAATCTCTAAACCAATAAGATATTTTAAATAGCTATTTAAATGAGAGCTATTGGTAAACAAAATCTGATTTCATTAAGTTAAAATATCTAACATGAATATTTAAGTTGTTGAATGTCAAAATCAGTTTTTTAATTTATAAAAAAATATATTTAAAATAAATTTTACTATTTTTAATTAAATTATCATAAATATTATTTTAAAAATATTTTTTGAGCTAAAACAAAAGGGTCCAATATTTATAGAAAAATTTCAGGTTATAAAATATTTCAGTTATAACATAATAAGTAAATTTTGTCTACAAATCCCAACTCCATCAACAGAAATATCGAAATTGTTAAATCAAACATTATGATTGGGCTTTGAACCCCATTCCCTCCAATTTGTGTATTTGAATTTCTAATAACTTGTCACGTTGTCTATTTTTTCTTTTTTTCTTTTTTTGGTGCATGTCACGTTGTCTATTTACCAAATAAAATAATAAGTAAACTTTTTATTTTAATGCTCAATGTAAATAATTAATTGTTAAATTAATATTTGACTAGGCTTCAACCTAGGATCTCCAACTTCTTTAATATTTAGCTCAAATCCAATGAGCTACCCACTCAACCATAATACTCCTTAATTGCTAAAATATAAGTGACTTTGAGAAAAAAATTGAATCAAATTATAAGTCGCTTTACATTACCAATAAAGCATTTTTTAATACTTTTTTTTTTCTATTATACTTTTAACTATTTATTTCTCTTCTTTCAATTTTTAATTTATCTTTTCCATACATTAATGAAGGACAATTTTAATTTCTTGCAACGCTTCAAAGTTTGGTTTCTTGTAAAAAAACATGTCTTAGATTGAATAGGTTCTCCTAGTGTTTTTGAAAAGTGAGCCTTAATTTTTTATTTTATATTGGATTAGATCATCCTCCTCTCATCTTAAATTTTCTTTATAAAACATAAATAAATAAAACGTATACTTATTTGTAGAAAATAAATGATAGATAAATAGTACAGTAACATTTAAAACACAATGTTGTCATATAATTTATAAAAATATGATTTAATGAAATTTAAATAACGTTAATATGAAAATCCCAAATTCTTAAATAAGTCCACAAGTCCTAGCTTAAGTGGAAAAAAAATGTCAAAATCGTTAGGCTGCACGGCATGACCAGAGTTCAAACTCTGATTCTCTCACTTGTGTGTGAGAGTTTATGATGACTTTATCATTTCGTCTATATATCAAAAAAAAAGTTTTTGAACCCTAAAAATATAGCGAATTTTGATTTTAATCCTTAAAAATAAAAATGGAATTTTCATCCTCCTCAAATTTTCCCTTTCAATTTTTTGTTTTTAGTAACTAATTTATGTTCATGTTAATATGAATGTTACTAACATATACAAAATAGATATCAACATAATAATATCTAGAAACATATTATGCTAAGAACTACTTGAAGCTTTGGTATCAAAATTTTGAAGAAAATAAGTTTTCTTAAGAAATAACCTATGATATCATGTACCATTTTGATGTTATGAAGATATGTACAAATGCATAATTAACAATTCATGAATCCATATGCTCCCATGAACTTAGGTTAGTTGGTAAGGATATTGGATTATGCATGTAAAGATCGGAGTTCGAATCTCATACACCTCATTTATTCATCTTAAAGATAGAATTTCTAACTACTAGACTACTTGACCAAAACTTCATGAATCCATATGATTTAAATGTATTTGTTTATTTTTCAATTGAAGATTTTCTATACTTTTCACATTAGGCCAAAGTTTTCTTTCAGCAGTTATCAGATTCAAGTAAATGTTGAATGTATACTACACGTATACAATGACGGAGCTTGGACAAAATATTTATCTAGTTTTTATGTTAATGTTATGGTCCACCATGGATCGATGCTTAAAATTATCAGAATTTAGAAATTTTAACGATTGTCATACTCTTTAAAAGTAAAAAATACGAGTCTTCTCTTCGTTACGATTAAAAGAATTGATTGAATAATGTAGAATTGATTGTTGTCAATTCAAGTTGTTTGGATAATTTTGAATAAAATTGGTTTTGAATTGTATAATTGCTAAAAAGTGCATAGACAAATACATATATGACATGTTATTGTTACTTATAGTACTTGTTAAAACATGAAATAAAATTGGTAAAATTACATATTTGGTCTTTTATCTTATTTTTTTTATAATATTTTGGTCTTTTATTTGTAACATTTTGGTCCTTTATCTTATATATTTCTAATATTTTGGTCATTTATCTTTTATTTGTAATACTTTAGTCCTTTATCTTTTATAACATTCACATATAAATCCTTTTTTTCATTTTTTTTTTATTAAAAAAATTCTGAATTTTCTTTGTTAAGATATTTTTTATTAAAATTAAATAAAAATCATAATTTTGATAAAAATGTTCATCATCTTCATCAATTTTTTTCATATTTTCATGTTTTTTAAAGGATCAAAGTGTTACAAATAAAAGATAAAGGAGCAAAGTGTTACAAAAAGATAAGATAAAGGACTAAAATGTTACAAATGAAAGATAAATAATCAAAATGTTACAAAAAATTAAAATAAATGACCAAACATGTAATTTTGCCAATAAAATTATTAAATTAGCATAATACTTAACATATATAAATACAGGATTTGGATCCTCTCCAATTATTTCTCTCATGTTGTCTCTCCTTTTCTCAATCCAATGGTTAATAAATCGCATGGAGCAAATATGCATTTAAGAAGAGAGAGAAGAAAATTATATGAATGGTTAAGATTATATATCACAACATGACCAACATGAAAGAAATAATTGGAGAGGATCCAAATCCATAAATACACAGCTGATATCAATCATAACAATGATTATTTTCATTAATCATAACAATGATTATTTTGTGTTTCATCATCCCTATGTGATGACACACTTGTAGCCTCGCGCAATGGATTGCAATCTATTATCGATATTAAATTTAATAGATCTTTTGATCCCGTATGTTCGTGATTTTTTTTATTTTAGTCATTGTATTTTATTTTATTACAAATAAATTCCTAAATGTAATTTTCTTTTTTAGTTTCTAAAGTCAAAATCCGCAGGAAAATCTCCACGAAAACTGCAGATTTTTACTTTAGGGACTAAAACCAAATTTTTTTTATACATTCAGGGACTTATTTGCAACAAAACAAGATACAAAGACTAAAATAAAAAATTCACGAACATACCGGAACCTAAAGATCTATTAAGTAGGAGTGATCGTATCCGAACCAATCCAAAAGTAAAACCGCAAACCGAACCAATCCAAATTGAAAACCGCATTTAATTTAAACCGCACGGATCATTTTTCTTCTAAACCGCATGGTTTGGTTTGGATTGCGGTTTTCATTTTAGAAAACCGAACCAAACCAAACCAAACCGCAAAAGTTAATTAACTATATCAACTATTAGTAATCAACTTATTACCTAGTCAAACTTAGCAAACCAAACCCAAATTAAGTCCATAAAACAGTAAGTTGTCAAAACATATAATTTCACGTGATTCAAAACTACACTATTAGTATTAAAAATAAGTTCTTATGTGTACAATTTATATATATGTATATTATATCATGTAAACAATAAAATAAATGAAAATTTCCGATGTTTAATTTGTAACATGTTGGTAATATTGTCATATTTTTTCTATCGTGATAAACCGTGGTAACCGAACCAAACCTAACCGCATTGATTTATTTTGATTTAGTTTAGATGACTTTTTAAAAACCAATCGAACCAAACCGCATGCCATTTTATCTCACGGTTAAGATGTCTCTTATGCTAAAAACCGCACCGCAAACACCCCTACTGTTAAGCCTAGATATTAAACGACATACATCATTAATTATTTTACACAGACAATCAATAACAATCAATAACAACCCGTCAAAACAACAATTGCATAAAATGGAGCTTAAGCTCAAAACTCAATTGTTGGGTAAAAGAAAGGAACATCTACAATCAATGAACATTATGCAGAACTCAAAATCCTCTTGTCAATTTTATTCCTCCAACAAAATCCTATCAAACTAAGAAACAAGTTTCTCTCAATTAATAAAGATGAAACATTTTTTTGGCAACCCTTCAATTAAGGGTGCTTATGACAAGCCATATTCAAGGGAATAGGAGGATCAGAAAATGAACCATCTACAATTTGCTCAAACACCCATTTATTACCAGCCTGAGTTAAATGAACACCATCCCAATTAACCACAACAGATGGATCCTTGCATGGTTTTGCAATCAAAATCTCTTTTCCATGAATTTTAACCTTTGCTCCACATCCAATGTGTAGATTGTAGTTGTACTTTCCACCATGTCCACAACAAGCTCTCAATGGTTCCTTAAAACCTGTTTCAATCAAACAAAAGAAAACCATAAAAACACATTTTCATGCATCAAAATAATGTTGGTCCTACAAAATCATAGTTAGTCAACTTTGATCAATATGTTGCTTTTCTTCATTTTTAGTCCTTGTAAAATTATAAAAAAAACTGTGAATTTTAGTCTTGCTTCAGGAACCAAACTGATCGATGTGAAAGTGATAGTTTAAAGACCAAATTGATTGTTTATTCTAATTAGGCATTTGGTGTATTTCTTGTAACACCATTATAAATACAAGTTGTGTGATCTGATTAAGACACGCAGAAAATTCCAAGAAAATACTTAAGATTTACCATGTTTGTGTGCTTGACTAATGAGAGAGTACTTGGCTGAGTAAACATCAACATAGGTTATAGCAGCCAAGGGAAGTTTTTTCCTGAGCTGAACAACAGCTTGTTTGAGTTCATGATTGAAGAACTTAGCCACTTCATTATAAGGGGTTGAACATCCTGCTTTGTCTACTTTATCCGGTGTTACTTTGTGAAGTTCAATGATGTATGGCAAACAACCAACAGGACCAGTATTGTGAACCCAAAATGATCTTCCGCCGCGAGAATATATATTCTATATACAATGCACACATTTACACAACCATGTATTATGTTATAGTGTGATACATTAATTTGATACTCTTTGTTGCAATTTCATCAAAAATCAAAATGGATTATTACCTTGATCGTGTTCTTGAATTGAGCCAAAACATCAGGAACATACGCTTTAACTTGATCTATGGACATGTTGTGGAAGTAACCGGATGCCAAGTCATTTTGACCAATATCAAATGTGTATAATGCTCGCGAAAAATCTTCTGCTTTTGGTAACAATGTTTTATATATTCCACCTAAGAGAAGAAAAAGGTTTGATGACTTGTTAAGGTGAATTGCTCACATCATATAGTTAATTCTTCATATTCGAAAAAAAAAAAAAAAATTCAATTAGCGACGAAAATATGAAGACTTATATGCATTGTTGTCATTACCTTTATTATTGCGAAAAATTTGAGTCCTGCGCTGGAAATCATTTGTTGAGACCTTTTAGGGTGTTGGCTTCATTTGGTAAAATAAGCCTGATTCCATGATGTGGAGCATGATGTGTGGCACATCAGGGTTCACATCTGGACGCCCTACTGGACGCGCCTTTATTTATTTAAACGCGATCTTTTGAAAAAGATTTGTTTTTCAAGTATATCGTGCCAGCTTGCGCGCCAAGGAACAAGATAATCTTTCATGGTTCTGTTTTATTTTATTGGCCGACTTTGATCAAAAAGATTTGAAACAAACAATTAAAAGATTATGATCAAATAAATCTTAAGGAAAATTAACAAAGGCCAGCTGTCAACATTGAAAATCCAAGCCCATGAAACTTGTTCTATATAAAGGAAGACTGAAGACATAATGAAGTACGAAGCCAAGAGTTGAAGATATCGAGTCTTAGGTCTTAGTCTGTTCTTTGTTCTTTGTGAGCCTTCACTTGGATCATAGTTTTGATGCAAGTAAGGACTGAGTTTATAGAGTTGTAATCTCTAGTTGTCTTTCTCCAAAGCTTTGAAGCAAGGAGTTAGATTGTGCAACACTCTAAGCCTTTAGGTACGAGTGCTTCGCTTGTCTAGGAGTGTGTCTCCAACTGAGTTTGTTATTAAATCCTTACTGGGTAAGGTTGAGGGGGAGTGAGCAGAGGTTCTCATATCTAGGAGTTCCTAGGTAGAATTAGCACGGGTAGTGATTAAGTGAGAAGTTGTAAACGGGGGAGTTTAGCTTTGAATTGATACTACCATAGTGGATTCATCCCTGGATTGGTATCCTCCAGAATAGGGCTTGTTATAAGTGCCGAACTGGGTTAACAAACTCACGTGTTCTTTTGTTTTCTGCACTTTATATTGTTTACTTGTTCATCAAGTTCAGTTGTCCACGATGTTGACACATTAGGCTACACATCGTACGATTCCTAAAGTGTACACATCGTGCTACACATCTGACACTTGCCACCAGAATTTCAATTGGTATCAGAGCAGGCACCCTGCCTGTTTGAGGGTGAGCTCCAGGGAAGTTACTTTCTGGAAACATGGACAAGGATGGAACAACGGTCAACAAACCACCCCTCCTGGATGGAACCAACTATGACTACTGGAAGCCAAGGATGATTGCCTTCCTAAAGTCACTTGACAGCAGAACTTGGAAAGCTGTGCTCAAAGGCTGGGAGCATCCCAAAATCTTGGATGCTAATGGTGTTGACACTGGTGTACTCAAGCCAGAGGAAGATTGGTCAGCTGCAGAAGACACTGCATCACTTGGAAACTCCAAAGCTTTGAATGCTTTATTCAATGGAGTGGACAAAAATATGTTCAGATTGATCAAGCAGTGTACTGTTGCAAAGAATGCTTGGGAGGTACTCAGAACCACTCATGAAGGCAATGCCAAGGTAAAAAGCTCAAGAATCCAACTTCTCAACACTAAGTTTGAAAACCTCAGAATGAAAGAAGAAGAATCAATTCATGAATTTCACATGAATTTGCTTGAGGTAGACAATTCCTTTGAGGCTCTAGGTGAAAAATTGTCTGAAGAAAAGCTGGTGAGAAAGATGCTTAGGTCCTTACCTAAGAGATTTAACATGAAAATCACAGCCATTGAAGAAGCTCAAGATATCCCAAGTATGAAACTTGAAGAACTTGTGAGCTCTCTTCAAACTTTTGAGATGAACTTAGGTGAGCAAACTGAGAAGAAAGGAAAAGGCATAGCTTTTGTATCTTGTGCTGGTGAAGAGGAAGAAGCTGTTGAATCAGATGATGACCTCTCAAATGACTTAGCCATGTTGGGAAGACAATTCAACAAGCTTCAAAGGAGGGTGGACAGAAGACCAAGGAGGAATGTGAGGAACATCCAGACTGACATCAGTAAACTAGGTAACACTTCAACAAAAACCAAAACTGATGATAAGTCAACTCAGAACAAGGGTGTTCAATGTCATGAATGTGAAGGCTTTGGTCATATAAGATCAGAATGTGGCACATATCTGAAGAAGCAGAAGAAAGGCCTAACTGTTTCATGGTCTGATGAAGACTCTGACACTGACTCAGAGAATGTTGCTGCTAATCATGTTAGTGCCATAACTAGGGTGGATAATACTGATGTTGAATCTGATGATGAAGAACTTACCTTTGATGAACTAGCCTCAGTCCATAAAAAGCTATTTATCAAGAGTGAGGAACTGTACAAGGTCAATGAAGAGCAGAAGGAAATCATCAGTCAACTGGAGACAGAGAAGGGTCAACTACAGAGTCAAGTTGCTAGTCTTGAAAGTGAAGTCAAGTTACTGTCAACCAACTTGAAAAATATGACCAAGTCTGTAAAGATGCTCAACCCTGGAACCAACATGCTTGATGAAATTTTGAAAGTAGGAAAGTATGCTGGTGACTCATCTGGTGTAGGATTTAAGAACAAACATCACAGCAAGAAGACAAATACTAAGTTTGTTCCTGCTCAGAAGAAACCTGACCCTAGCAGAATGTGGACACATCACACTCCACATCAGAGACCTGCTGGCAAAGAGAAGTTTAATGCTTGGAGATGCCACTACTGTGGGAAGAATGGTCACATCAAGCCCTTCTGTTACAAACTCTATGGGTATCCCAAGAAAAAGCCTCAGGTGCAAGCCAAAACAGCAAGGGTCACTCCTAAGAAGATGTGGAAGCCTAAAGTTTCTGAAACTGCACATATTGCTCACACTTCTCTTAGAGCATCTTCTAGTAATGATTGGTATTTTGATAGTGGTTGTTCTAGGCATATGACTGGTGTTGAGAAATTTCTCACTAATATCAAGCCTCATACAACAAGCTTTGTAACCTTTGGTGATGGAGCAAAAGGTGAAATCAAGGGCAGTGGTAAACTCAGCAGCAAAAGCTTACCTAACCTAGAGGATGTGCTACTTGTTAAAGGCTTGAAGGCTAATCTTATCAGCATAAGCCAATTGTGTGATCAAGGTCTCAAAGTCAACTTCACAAAGAATGAATGTCTTATTACTTCTGACAAAGGAGAATTGCTGATGAGAGGATCTAGGTCAAGAGACAACTGCTATCTATGGATTCCTGATGAAACAGCTCACTCCACTACATGTTTGATAAGTCAGGAGGAAGAAGTAAAGCTTTGGCACCAAAGACTTGGCCATTTGAATCTGAAGGGAATGAAGAAGATTGTGTCCAAGGAAGCTATTAGAGGTCTACCAAAGCTTAAGATTGTTGAAGGCAACATATGTGGTGAATGTCAAGTTGGAAAGCAGGTTCAGATGTCACACCCAATGTTACAACATCAGGTGACATCCAGAGTTCTTGAACTGCTACATATGGACTTGATGGGACCAATGCAGGTAGAGAGTATTGGTGGCAAAAGATATGCTTTTGTGGTTGTAGATGATTTCTCAAGGTTCACTTGGGTTAGCTTCATCAGAGAGAAGTCTGACACTTTTGATGCATTCAAAGAATTATGCCTTAGACTACAAAGAGAGAAGGATAGTGGCATTGTTAGAATCAGAAGTGATCATGGGAAAGAGTTTGAAAATTCAAGATTCTCTGAGTTTTGTGCTGATGAAGGAATTGGGCATGAGTTCTCCTCACCAATCACACCCCAACAAAATGGTGTAGTTGAGAGGAAGAACAGAACCTTGCAAGAGGCTGCAAGAGTTATGCTACATGCCAAGAAGCTACCTTACTACTTTTGGGCAGAGGCCATGAGTACTGCATGCTATATACACAACAGGGTAACTCTGAGAAAAGGTACCTCAATCACACTGTATGAGATATGGAAAGGAAGAAAACCAACTGTCAAACACTTCCATGTCTTTGGTAGCAAGTGCTATATCTTAGCTGACAGAGAGCAAAGGAGGAAGATGGATCCCAAGAGTGATGAAGGAATCTTTCTAGGCTATTCCATAACCAGCAGAGCCTATAGAGTCTTCAACAACAGAACAAGAACTATGATGGAATCCATCAATGTTGTCATAGATGACTGTTCAGATAATGAACCTGATGTTGATCCTGATGTGGACACATCTCACCCCCTGCCTGAAGACTCTGAAGTTATAGAGATTCCTGAGAAGACTGATCAGCAAGAAGATGTGACTCCAGTGAACAAGGGTCCCTCTGTTAGAGTTCAAAAGAATCATCCAAAAGAACTCATAATAGGGAATCCTGAGTCAGGGGTTATGACAAGGTCAAGAGAGGTTGTATCCAATGCTTGTTTTGTGTCAAAGGTAGAACCAAAGAATGTGAAAGAAGCCTTGACAGATGAGTTTTGGATTGAAGCTATGCAAGAGGAGCTGAACCAGTTCAAGAGGAATGAAGTGTGGGATTTAGTTCCTAGACCTGAAGGAGTCAACATCATTGGTACTAAATGGGTTTATAGGAATAAATCTGATGAAAGTGGTGTTGTGACTAGAAACAAGGCTAGGCTTGTGGCTCAAGGTTACTCTCAGATTGAAGGAGTAGACTTTGATGAAACATTTGCTCCTGTGGCACGTCTTGAGTCCATAAGGTTACTTCTGGGAGTAGCATGTATCTTGAAATTCAAGCTATTCCAGATGGATGTGAAGAGTGCTTTCCTCAATGGCTACTTGAATGAGGAAGTTTATGTGGAACAGCCCAAGGGATTTGTTGATCCAAATTATCCAGATCATGTCTACAGATTGAAGAAGGCATTATATGGATTAAAGCAAGCTCCTAGGGCATGGTATGAGAGGCTAACCAAATTTCTTGTGCAGCAAGGTTATAGAAAAGGAGAAACAGACAAAACCTTGTTTGTCAGAGAAGAAAAGGGCAAGTTCATGATTGCACAAATCTATGTAGATGACATTGTGTTTGGAGGAATGTCTGATCCAATGGTCAAGATGTTTGTGAATCAGATGCAGTCTGAATTTGAGATGAGCCTTGTAGGTGAACTTACCTACTTTCTTGGTCTGCAAGTCAAACAGATGGAAGATACAATTTTCATCTCCCAAAGCAAGTATGCCAAGAACATTGTGAAGAAATTTGGAATGGAGAATGCAAATCACAAAAGAACTCCTGCAGCAACCCATCTCAAACTTTCTAAAGATGAGCATGGTGTCAGTGTTGATCAAAGTCTATACAGAAGCATGATTGGCAGTCTACTTTATCTCACTGCAAGTAGACCTGATATTAGCTTTGCTGTTGGTGTGTGTGCAAGGTACCAAGCTGAGCCCAAGATGAGTCATCTGAATCAAGTCAAAAGGATTCTTAAGTATGTCAGTGGTACAAGTGGTTATGGAATTCTCTACTCTCATGGTGAAGACACAAGATTGTTGGGTTATTGTGATGCTGACTGGGCAGGTAGTGCTGATGACAGGAAAAGCACTTCTGGTGGATGTTTCTTTTTGGGAAGCAACCTTATATCATGGTTCAGCAAGAAACAAAATTGTGTTTCTCTTTCTACAGCTGAGGCTGAGTATATTGCAGCAGGAAGTAGTTGTTCTCAGCTACTTTGGATGAAGCAGATGTTGGGTGAGTACAATGTGCAGCAAGATGTGCTCACATTATACTGTGACAATCTAAGTGCTATAAATATTTCCAAAAATCCTATCCAACATAGTAGGACAAAGCACATTGATATACGTCACCATTTCATTAGAGATCTTGTTGAAGACAATATTGTGACTCTAGAGCATGTTGCCACAGAAAATCAACTGGCAGATATTTTCACTAAGGCTTTAGATGCAAATAGGTTTGAGGTGTTAAGGGGCAAACTAGGTATTTGCCTCTTTGAGGATCAATAGCCATAATTGCTATTTAGACGTGCAACGGTTACCTGTTTTTTTCCCTCCATCCATAGTTGCACGCAATCCAAAGGCAATATTTCCAACGGCTATTTCGCGTTCAAAACTCCAAGAAATCCGTTTACTCAAGATTTTTCTTATTGCCTACCACATTGATCACCACATTCGTTTCTCAACCACTCAAACGACCAAAAATTTTCTTGATCTCTCTCAAACCCTTTGTTCATCTTTCTGAAATTTTCTTTGAAATCTTCATACAAAATCATCATCATCATCATGTCTACTGCAACCAAAACATCTCCTTCCACAAAAACAAACACTCCTCCATCATCACCAAAACCTATTTCCCCACATCAAAAAGATATTCAAGGTGACATGATCGTCGATGCCACTCCTGTCTCAATGATCAAGCCATCTGGATCAAAGAAGAAGAAGTCTAAACGATCAAGAAGGGAATCAACCCCCATTGCCGCAGAGGAAGATGTTGTTCCTTCTCCTTACACAGAAAAATCCAAAAAGAAGAAGAAGAAAAGCAAGAAGCCAAAGATTGGCTCACCAAAGAGGGTTCACACCATGGAAAGTCTGCATGTTGAACCTCTTCCTGCAAAATCTGGTGATGCAAATGCTGAAGCATCTATGGGTGTAGGTTCTTCAAACCCTAACCCTGAGAAGGCTGCTGTGAAGATTTCTGAGGGTCAAAGGCACCCCTTGACTCAGAAGATCATTGATTCTGTGCTCCAGGCCCTACAAGAACCTAATGTTGCGGCAGATGTTGGCACATCATTGCCACAAGGTGAAGAAGAGTCTCCTGCTGAAGAAGAGACTGCTGCTGTTGAAAGACCTGCTGTCATTCCTGATTCTCCTGATCAGGTATTTGTTGAAGAAGATCAACCTGCTGAGGTTGAGGAACCTGAAGATAATATCCAGTCTGACAAAGTTGTTGTGGATGTAGAAGGCTACAATTCTGACATCCCCTTGAAGAAGCTTACTGAGGAGAGTATTGCAAGAAGGACTAGAAGTGGTAAAGGTCCTGCTGTTGTTGAGATTTCTCCTGCTGCTACTAAGGAGAAGAAGAAGCCTGTTAAGAGGCAAGTCATGTATGGTCCCAAGAAGGGATTTAGTAAAGCTGTGGTTCCACCTGCAAAGAAGAAGACTCAGAAAAGAAAAGAGCCACCTACAAGTGACTCAGAGTACGATGTGGAGCAGGATGTAGCTCACATCAGTGAGTCTGAGGAAGAATCTGCTGAGGAACGCAATATGGAGCTTGATGTGATTCACATTGAGTCTGCTGTGAAGAAGAGCTATGGGAAGAAGAAAATTCCTCAGGGAATTCCTGACATCCCAGTTGATTTGATTTCCTTCCACAACCCTGCACATGCTGGAAAATGGAAGTACATTGCTCATAGAAGGTTAGCTCTGGAGAGGGAGCTCAGTGCTGAAGCCTTGCAGTGCAAGGAAGTTATGAGGTTGATCAAGCGTGCTGGCTTGATGAAGACTGTTACTGGACTGGGTGACTGCTATGAGAAGGTAGTCAAAGAATTTTTGGTAAACATCCCTGCTGGTTGTGACAATCCTTTGGACAAGGAATACCAAACTGTTTTTGTGAGAGGTAAAGAAATTCACTTCTCTCCCACTGTTATCAACAAGTATCTGGGCAGAAGTGAGGAGCCCTTTGCTGAGATGGAGGCAAATGACAACTACATAATCAAGGCCATCACAGCTGGAAAGGTCAAGACTTGGCCTAAGAAGGGAAAATTGCAAGCAAGCAAGCTCACTCCAATCTACAACATCCTGAACAGGATTGCTGCTGCTAACTGGGTGCCTACCACACACAACTGTGATGTGGCTACAGGTTTGGCTAGGTTCATCTATACTGTGGGTAACAAAGTTAACTTCGATTTTGGTACTTATATTTTTGATCAGACTATCAAACATGCCAAAACCCTAGCTGTCAAACTACCCATTGCCTTTCCTTCCCTACTGTGTGGAATCATATTGAGCCAGAGACCTGATGTTCTGGGCAAGGATGATTTGTCTTGCAGAAGAGAGTCTGCTATTTCTTTTAGTCTCAAGCAGTCTGATGTGACTCCTGATGTGGGCACATCCAGCTCAAACAATGCTATGTCTAGGACAGACATGATTGCTGCTTTAAAGGAGACTTGCAAGGCTCTGGATGAGAAGAAGGCCAAGCTGGAGGCAGTCATTGCTGGACTGGAGCTTGAGGATGAGCAAACAATGGCTGAGGATGAGGAATTGGAGGAGGAGGAGCCCAATGACTCTGAAGCTGAGGAAACTGATGGGAGCCAGGATATTTGAATTATTGTAATTCATTAATATTTCCCTGTACTCAGTATTTCCTTGTTTTTGCTGGTATTTTGTGGGCTATGCCCTGGATTTCTGATGCACCTTTGCGTGCCTGTTCTGTACCTGCTGCACTATTAATATCATCTCTACATCTCATGCTATCTGCATTCTATGGTGTGTTACTTACTCTCAGTATGTTTGTCATAATTTTTGGCTAAAAAGGGGGAGTAAAAATTAAAATAAAAAACTTTGAAGTCTTAACTGCAGCAAATTGTGATGTGTTGGGACAATGTGATAATTTTGGGAGAAATTAGAGAGAATAGAACGAGAGAATTGAGACGAGAATTAAGAAAAAGAGTTAAATTCTATTCATCCACATGGGGCAACTTCTGAACTTCTGAACTTCTGAACTTCTGAACTTCTGAACTTCTGAACTTCTGAACTTCTGAACTTCTGAACTTCTGAACTTCTGAACTTCTGAACTTCTGAACTTCTGAACTTCTGAAACTTTCTCAACTTCTGAAGCTCTGCTCAGCTTCTGAAGCTTCTCCAACTTCTGAAGTTCTGATGTGTGGCACATCTGACTACACATCTGGTATACATGCTTATTTTTCTTCAAATATTTTCTCAACAACTTTTTGAAGAATTAGTTTTCTAAAGCATGTTTTTCTGAAGACTTATTCTGTACGTTTTCAACTGGGTGATGCATTCTTAAGAAGTCCAATTGAAGATGTTAATTTGTGTAATGGTTGATCCATTTGTATGATTTCTACATGGTGATGCATTCTTAAGAAGCCTGTAGAAGTTGCTATTTTGTGTGATGTTTGACACATCTGTGAGTTTTAACTTGGTCATGCATTCTTAAGAAGCCAAGTTTAAAACTTCTCTATATCTCTCTAGGCCATGCATTCTGAAGAAGCCTATAGGGAATATGAGATTTAGGGGGAGTACATGGAAAGTGCTCTAGTTCAAAGGGGAGTAGACTATTACTGGGTTTGCTACCCTCCCTTATGTGTGCATGGAATCTCATGCTTGTATGTGTCTGAGAATTTATTTTTCTCAGTCCTTGGGAATTTATTTTCCTATCTTGTGAGAGTTTAATTCTCTCTTCGTTTGTGAGGCTCTGATCCGCTGCTGCATGCCTCTGATGTGCCTATACATCTCTCCAAGTTTAGTTGGGTGACTCAAAGATTATTTTAGCCCAAAATTTGCCAAAGGGGGAGATTGTTGAGACCTTTTAGGGTGTTGGCTTCATTTGGTAAAATAAGCCTGATTCCATGATGTGGAGCATGATGTGTGGCACATCAGGGTTCACATCTGGACGCCCTACTGGACGCGCCTTTATTTATTTAAACGCGATCTTTTGAAAAAGATTTGTTTTTCAAGTATATCGTGCCAGCTTGCGCGCCAAGGAACAAGATAATCTTTCATGGTTCTGTTTTATTTTATTGGCCGACTTTGATCAAAAAGATTTGAAACAAACAATTAAAAGATTATGATCAAATAAATCTTAAGGAAAATTAACAAAGGCCAGCTGTCAACATTGAAAATCCAAGCCCATGAAACTTGTTCTATATAAAGGAAGACTGAAGACATAATGAAGTACGAAGCCAAGAGTTGAAGATATCGAGTCTTAGGTCTTAGTCTGTTCTTTGTTCTTTGTGAGCCTTCACTTGGATCATAGTTTTGATGCAAGTAAGGACTGAGTTTATAGAGTTGTAATCTCTAGTTGTCTTTCTCCAAAGCTTTGAAGCAAGGAGTTAGATTGTGCAACACTCTAAGCCTTTAGGTACGAGTGCTTCGCTTGTCTAGGAGTGTGTCTCCAACTGAGTTTGTTATTAAATCCTTACTGGGTAAGGTTGAGGGGGAGTGAGCAGAGGTTCTCATATCTAGGAGTTCCTAGGTAGAATTAGCACGGGTAGTGATTAAGTGAGAAGTTGTAAACGGGGGAGTTTAGCTTTGAATTGATACTACCATAGTGGATTCATCCCTGGATTGGTATCCTCCAGAATAGGGCTTGTTATAAGTGCCGAACTGGGTTAACAAACTCACGTGTTCTTTTGTTTTCTGCACTTTATATTGTTTACTTGTTCATCAAGTTCAGTTGTCCACGATGTTGACACATTAGGCTACACATCGTACGATTCCTAAAGTGTACACATCGTGCTACACATCTGACACTTGCCACCAGAATTTCATCATTGAACTGATTGAATTGAACATCCAAAGAGAAAGGGCTGAAACCACCAGTTTGATGAAGGGTTGTATTCTGAGGTCTAATGGTGGATCCAGCAGTTGCAAAGTTTGCTCCATGGCTAAAATTTGAGCCAACAGCATCAAGGTATGCATTCAAATATGGAAGACCCAGCTTCTCGGCTATTAGTCCAAAATTTGAAAATTAAACATTAAAATTAATATATTTTTTAAAAAAATATATGTTTAAACATACAACCAAAACTTTCTAAGTTCGCTTTAACCGCCACCACACTTGAATAATTTGCTCAAGAACTGAGACAACTCTAGCTCTTTATGGCTAGAAGAGTTGTCATCTCATTTAAACACTTTTAGGTATTTTAAACTTTATTTGGTGTTATTAACAAACTAGTATGTCACTGAAGTTACATTTTATTTTGAAATTTAACAGTCTTTAAAAGAACATGACTTTATATGGTGTTCTATTTAAATTATATTTTACAATAATACCTTTAGATATATAAAAAATTTATGTAGGCCAGTATGCTTTAAACTATTGATAAAATACTATGATATATAGACTTTTTTTTGACAATTTAAGACATTTTTTATAGTTTGTAGTCTTACAATTTTAACTAAATAAATAGAGTTCTAAGAAAACTTGGTTTTTCCTATTTATTTATTTAAAAAGAAAGAAAAAAAAAGAGTATGACCTCAATCTATAACATATATGCGATTGGTAATCCTGGTAATGAAGGTTTTGGAGGCCTTTTGATAAACGATGGAGGTATTTGGGTTCATAATATTTCTAGATCTTGTGGCAGAGCTTCTAATTTAGTGGCCGAACTTTCAACTATTTGGAGAGGTTCGATTGGCTTGGGATCTTGGTTATAAGTTTATCATCTTGAAAATTGACTCTCAAGCAGCTTTGTATCTGATTGCTAATACTTAGCGAAATGAGTTTCATCCCATGCAACTTTACTCTCTCATTAGAGAGTTCACTTCTCTTCCTTTGATAATCACATTTACTCATACTTTAAGAGAAGAGAACGAATGTGTCGATTAGTTGGTCAAATTTTGTGTTACTAATATTGACTCCTTCAAAATCTGGATTGCTCTTCCTCCTCAATTAGATAACATTCTTCTTGCAGATACCTCCGGAGTATATAGACAACGGATGACTTAGTCTATTATTTTATTTTATTTTTTTGTTTATTTTCCTCATAATAAAAAAATATAGCCACTTTGGTCAACTTTGTTTATTCTCACCCCTACTTATGGTCATAAATAATAGAAATTGCATTAACAAAAGTTGTATTGTGTTATGAATATTTTTTGTTCAATTGCATTTTTATCCCTTATTTTACCCAATACGGGATTTGAATTAATCTATTTTCAAATATGTAATTTTAGAAAAAAAAATTTGTTAAGAAAATATAAAAACAAGAATTGTAAGAATAAATTCTCAAATTTATTTATATTCACTACCCCTCATGATTTCCTCAAAAAAAGGAAATTAAAATAACATCATCTTTTAAAATACTATCATGAATTGATTATTCTCTTTCTTCTCTTAAATCTTTCGTAACAAATAGCCTTGTGATTTTAATCTCCATTTATTTAAACATATGAGAAGTCGATGTTATGATTTGATAAATGACGTGAGGACAGTCTTACTTAATTTGCCCGATTTCTAAACAACTATTATACCTTTTTTTTTCTTATTGGAATCTCTCCTATGACTATTGAAAATTTTAACAATTCGATTGTTTTTAATAATTTTAATTGGACTATGTTAACTCGAGTGGTTGGAAATTGGAATCCCACTCTCACTACAACGAATCTCTTCTTATATTTCTTGTTGGTTTTGGTTCTTTTTCATTTAAAATGAGACCGAAACTATCCTTAAACTACTCCCACTGTAAAAAAAAAAAATGACAAATAAAATAAAAATTTGTCGTAAAATATTTTGCATACTCAATTTTTAAATATAATATTTTAGAGAAATGCTACGGTCAAACACTCAACACACTCTCTTGGTCACACCCATTTCAATTGGTCCACGTCACCCAAATTGTAAGCAATTTATTTGGCAACCGGCTATTCAAGTTTAGCCAATATTTTTTTTTTTTTTTTTAAGTTTTGTTTTACGAAACAATGGAAATCTGAAGGGTCTTCTTCTCTATTGAACTTCCCCCATTATCAACCATTCTTTCTTTTTTCTCAAAAATAAAAACCATTCTTCCTAATTAAAACTACCATCAACAACCACTCATGACTCATAGTTGAAATTGTTAACGCAGGACCAAATAATCATTGAATAAAATTAACAATTTGTATCTATTTGGATGGCACCTTAAATTATAAATTTTTTGCGTGTGGATTTTGATTAAATAGACATTTGGATTTTTGTTTCTTCCATTAAAATTAGAACTTGGTGAGTTTGGCGATTGGTGTTTCAGATAGGACTTCTTCCATGAATTTCACTTATAGGGTTGGCGGTGGGTTTCTTCATGGGTTGGATTTGATTTTGATAGTGACTATTTTAGGTGGAGTTGATAGTTAATTTGAACTTTGAAGAAGATAGAGGCAATGGCAGATAACAGATTTGAAGGAGTTATGGAGTTTGTGGAGTGTTGCAACCCACACAATACATTGTTAGTATTGAAAGATGTTGGTTTTCTTTTTTAGAATTTTGCAGTTAAATTGGAAAGAGAATGAAAAAGAAATCTCAACCTGTACGACAGGTTACTCGGTAAAGGAAAAAAAAAAAGTGGATGACATGTATGATTATAATTGGTGTGTGTTAGATGAGTGTGTCAAAGAGTCTGAAGATAGCATTTCTCAATATTTTATAACTATATCTTTCTAATTATTACTAATTTTATTCTCTAAAATAATAAGTCTTCAATATTTTTAAAAAGCAACTAAATAAAAATCATATTATCTAATTGGCACGTGAAATTTGAACAAGAATATTTTAAGGAATAAATCCTTATGCAAAAAACAAAATTATGTTAACGATTAAACTATACTGGTATGGTGGGATTGAGCAGGGTGCGTGTGCCTGCCCAACATTATCAAATCTCTAAGGCATATCATTCATGGATACTGTCGGTGGATATTTCAAAAGCCAAATAAAACCCCTTTTATTATTTTCCCAAAAGATAACCTTTATTATCAAAGACTATATTTGTGGGACCTAGGTTCTCCTTAATTTTTTTTAAAAAATATTCATGCTATTAAAAGAAATAGTATATTCTCTCTCAAGTATTTTTGATAATATTCTATCTCGATTTGAATTTGAGATTTCCTATTTTTTCATATTTTAATTTTTATGTGCAAGTCCAGCTATTAGACAAAAAATTAGTATGTTTGAATTTACGGAATAAAACACATATTATAGAGAATAAAAGAAAACTAAAAACATACTAAAAGGAAAATAAAAAGTAAAATTCGTATGTTTATATTGAATGCACAAATTTTAATATAAATTTTTTTCCATTTATTTATTTAACTAGTGCTCAGAGACGGTTTAACAGTTTCCAAAAGTAAATTACCACTGCTCAGAAGATCTTCTTATTCTTACTTGAGTATTTAGATTTATTGAGCTTCAAAACAAATATCTTATCTTATCCTAAGTTTTATGCACATAGAATAGAATCACCCAAAGACAAATAAAGAATGAAAAGAAAGTACTTGATAATGCATATAATAATAAATGAAAGTAGGAGAAACTAATAGTAATTAAAATGAAGGGGGAATCAGTTAGTAGTACCAATGAAATCAACAATTAGACGGCCATCACAGTAGCGACCAACAGGGTGATGGAAGAAGGACTCTCCATAAGGATAGCCAGGTTGTCCAAAGGCAGCAGAAAGACCACCAGTGTCTGAATTTGAGTCACCAAAGTTGAATATTGCTGGAAAATCACACTTCCTTGAACGTGCTACTGCTGAATAATTTGTAATAATAATTGAACAATACAGTACCACCAGCCAAAGGGTACTCACCAAAGGCTTCATATTCATGTAGTATTAAAGGGAAGAGATATGAAATTAAGATAGTGACTATAAAAGTCACATGCTAAGTCTATATATAGAATGATGTTAAAGAGCAGCTTTAAAAAGTGTGGACTGTTAACATCGTAGGTTTGGAGTCTATCAACAAGTGGGAGGAAACCGCATTGGATTGGGAGCTTCTAAAGGATTTTTTGTTAAAATTCATAGAGAATGCATTTATTTTTTTCCGTTTGGATCAATGGAATATGATAGAATGGAGCGGAATAAAATATAATAATGTTCTATTGTTTGGATTTGAAAAATAATAATGGAGCGGAGCGGAATAGAATAAAATAGAATGAATTTCATCTGAAACCACCACTTACAATCAATTTTGTTACTTTTTAAAAAAAAAAATATCCAAACAATTTATTCCATTCCGCTCCATCCTATTCCACTCATCTCCATTTCATTATATTCTATCAATCCAAACAGAGCCTAGTTTCTAAAACAAGAGGACCTAATAGTCTAAAAATCGACTTACCAATCAAAAAATCATTTCATCCAAAAATCAAATCCAGATTTTTTCAAAATCCGTTCTTTGGTGAAGTTCATTAGTCATTAACCACTGCGATCCAATAACTTGGTTATACCATATCACATAACTTGGTTATACCATATCACATTTCACTAACTTGGTTATACCATATCACATTTTACTAATACTGTACTTACACTTTGTAGAATTATCCTTCTCTTCCTTTTGATTATCATTAAAAAGTACGAATCCGTCTTATTATTGAATATCTACTTATACTAAAATGGTATTGGCAAAGAATAATTAGTTACATCAAGAATTTGTAGACATGATAAACCAGCCAGCCAGCATATTCAAAGAGTTTAATATTCACAAAGGATTGAAGTACAATTTTATTAACATTAAACAAGTTTATTAATGAGATGTTTAGAATATTATTAAATGTATGATTAGTGAACTATTGAGATGTTTATCAAAATTTGAATTTCTTTATTTTTTAAATAACAAATAGTATTGTTAAAGTGTCAAAAAAAATAGTGTCGTTAAATTTTTATGATGAACACTCAACCGCTTTATCACTTTACTCTTAAACTGCCTCATTTAACCACAAAGTTAGTTTTATGTTCTCGACTTACCACCTACAGTAACTATTTTATAGTAAGATAAAAATGATTTTGATGTTGATCGTTGATTGTTGATTGTCATAATAGTAAATCATTTAAGGCTACTTAAAAATCACAGATGGAGATTTTGTGACATCTAGAGTTAACAAGGGTGAGGAGAGTTGTCGATGCATTACAAAAGGCATGGTCAAAGAGTGATTTCTATCAAACTTTCAACAAATGGATACATTAATTAATGATCTAAATACACACTCAAATCACAAGGATTTAGAGACTCAGCATATATGAAATAGTATAATTGATGACTTGAAGGAAATTATTAACATCACCCTTATAACCAACGATACATCTATATATCTATCATGATGTTATAAATGACAAATTGTAGACCACATCACAGCCATACCATAGTGATTGCTATCAGCCGCAAATATGTCACAGCAATCGCAATGTATTTGAAAATGATAATATATAATTCTACTGTAATGGAACAAGATATACATAATATTACGATATCAAAATCAAAAGTACCTTACCTCCTAAAGAAGCAACCAATCTCTCTGTGTCCGGGATATTCCTGTAAATTAACTCAAAGTGAAAAGAAGACACCATACTATCAGAATTTTCTTAATCAAGCTTTTAACAGGGTCGTGTTTTATTCTATGTTTAGCACACAAGATGTGTAGACAAAGTTTATGAAAGAATTGATCCTATTCATTCTTAATGATGTAAATCAAGTTGCACTTGCATGAAATAAACCAGTTTAATGTTTACATTACTATTAGTTGGGGATAGATATACAGGGATAATTTAGAGTTATTTTTGCCTCTCTTTTGGTTCCTGATTTTCCAACTTTATAACATATATCACAATGCACTTCTGATAAGCTGGAACCCAGTGGACCAGCATAACACTTTCATTGTTGGCATGCAACAAATATGATGTCACTTCACTTGCTTGAGAAAGAAGTTTACACAGGACCAGAGAGGCACCCTTTTTTCTTTTTCTTTTCAATTTGTAGCAAAGAATCAATGTGAAGCTATACATGCCCTATATAGCTTTACTGTGTTTCATATCTACAAAAAAAATATTTAAAAAAAGAAACTGCCGAGAAAATCTGCGCAATAATCCTTTAGATATTTGAAGCTGTGTAAGTATAACTAGGAACAAGGTAAGGAAGGTGATTTTTGCATGATAGGTACACAAAATCTTGGTATGTATAATCAGTTACTGGAATACTATTTCTAATCCATGACATACCATATCATTGCGCTCAACATCAGAATGATAGGGATAATCACACAGATTAGCTGATTTACAGCAGAGTTCATTTTGTTGAACCTCTTCTTGAAAGAAGGAAAAAAGTAACTACAAAATATAAACAAGCAAACAGCAAAATCAAAACAGGTATGCCACTTGAAATAGCAGAAATCTCAAGCAATCTGAAATCACAAATCACCTAAGCCACCGACAAAAGTGCACCACTTCATTGTCTTGCTCATCAAACCCACCGACAGGGGGTTTGTATTGCTTCCCATCTTTACTGAATTCCTGGAAAATAGAAAGATACTTTCAAACCCAACTATCTCAATTCTGTAAACGGGATTCAAAAGGTGAATAACTTGGGTTCGAAGCCTAAAAGAAGGGAAAACAAAAGAATACATATTAATAGCATTAGGACCTAAGCTGATTTAGTTTATATTACTAGACCGCCATTTCATTCTAGTTCATTACTTAGGAGGAACAGATCCAAATATAAAAGCCCCTGGCCAAGGAGAAAAACAGTAAACCATATACAGCACTTGGAATTCAATTACCTGATGAAGACAACCACTTTTCTTCAAAATGAAAAAAAAAATTATTTTAAGAGAAAAATGAGGGGGCGGGAAATGGAACAAAAATAAAATAAAAAATCTTACCAAATCAAACCATTCTGTACTAGAAAATAGGTAACACAGATGAATACAGTTATATTGATCATATCGTTGTAAAAAAAGTTTTTTGTTTATGACCTGCAAAAGACTAGTAGATGGGAAAGCATACATGCATGCAATGTTGCATATAATTATAACCTCTTATGATGTGTTGCTCTATGCAGGAAAGTATAAGCATCAATATGCAGATTACTCTACCTTCAAAAAAAATATGCAGATCACTCTGTTCATGCACATCTAAACATACATATGATACATAAACCAACACTTACACTGCCTAGTAGCACTGCCCTCAGAGTTCAAGTCCACAAGCAGTCACTGTTTTCTGGTTCGTGAGAGATGTGTTAATCTCTAAATTGGATAATGTCCATTTATGTACTTGAACAGGGCATAATCAAATATTGTAAAACAAGAATGAGAGAAAGGTTATATATTATACTTTATATGGAAAATCTGAAAATATACTTGGCTAGAAGTGTTATGCTCAACAAATGCTTAGCCCTCACTAATTTTCTTCACACAACTTATGCTTGTCAAAAAGCAAAAGAAAACTATTGCACCAATAAAATAGTAGTAATATTCTGATATTCAATTAAGCTTTCAAATTTACAGGCTCTGCTTTGCATTTCAAACTTGCATTCTGATGATTGATGACCATTAGTTACTAAACAATCAGCTCAAAATAACAAGCTGGTGTGAACAAGTATTGTTACTACAAAGGACAATAAGACTCATAAAGCACTATCTTTTCATTCCATTCACAAATTCCTTGTCAACAAAAGCACTAGTACCTACAAATCTAAACCCTAACCTCATCATAAAATTCCTTGTCAATCCCACTTTCATAAGAATCAAAACATCATCAAATTTGTAGCAGTTCCAACAATAAAAGGTTCCATTAACAATCTAGTCAAGAAATAGAAAAGCACACCCAAGGCAATCGAAATCGGAAGAGCAGGCAAAGCATGACGACAAACCGACAACAAAATTAGAGTGCAACCAAGTCCAGATATAATTGCAAGGTAACAAGCATAAACACTCATTAGATCATACATTGCAGCTCTACCCACAAGAACACTGTAGAAAACAAAATCACCAAGTCCAAGCTTAATCCCTCTCTCAGCAACTTCCTCAACTTCCCTCCTTATTGTCCCTGTTTCTCTCTCATTCCCAATCACCTCCACAAGTGGTGATCTTTCCTCATCGCGATTCGCATTACCTACCAATGGTGATCTTTCCCCTTCATCATTTATAAAATCCTCAACCCTAACAACATCCACAGAATCAACACCACCAACACCACTAACATCATTAATATTACTCTGATTCTCAGTGGGGACTACCTGAAGCTCAATTGACGATGATTCTGATTCGGCAACTCCGGCGACCAAAAACCCTAACGCAGCAGCCCTGCCGGTTGGGGCAACGGTAGGACGAGCTTCATAGATAAGAGCAGGAAGCTCCTCGTTGCGACTAGAAGCCAAATCAACGAGAAGCTTCAAAGGACCACCGGGAGCTAAAACGGCGACAAGATCGTAAAGAGCAAGAGCAACAAGAAGCGTCCACGTGGTCCATTCAGGAAGCTTGGTGAACCACGCGGCAACGATGATACCAAGAGCAACCATATAACACTGACGAAGAATAATCGGAATAGCAGAAGCGAAAATTGAAAGAACACCGATAATTGTGAAATTGAAAAGAAGAATGAAACAAGTGATTGAATCTAAAGGAATAGAGAAACGTTGAATGAGTGAAAGGAAAATGGATCCGCCCATAGAAGCGAGAACGAAGAAAGCGGAGAAACGAACGTAGTTACGGAGGAATGAAGTGCAGTTGTAGTAGTAAAGGAGGACGAGAAGGAATGTTACGATTGCTATTAGGATGACGAAAACGACGGCGTTTAGAAGTGCGCCTTCTAGTTTTTGTGCGGTGGTGTCGGAGGGGTTTTCGGCGTAGACGAGATTTGCGGCGGTGGTGATGGTGGTTTCAGGGGAGGAGGAGGTGGAGAGAGAGTAAACCAGGAGGACGACGAGGAACATGCAGATTGATACCGGTGACATTACGCCGATTATCTCTACGCCGATGCATTCGAGAACGCTTGATTCCATTTTGGTTTTTGGTTCAGTGATTCTCACAATTCCATTTTTGGTTTTATCTGTTCGAGATTTTCTTTTTCTTCTTTTCAACCTCTCTAGTGTTGTGTTGTGTTGTGTAGTGTAAATTGAATTGGGAAAGAGGATTTTTAAGTAACTTCTTCTTCCATGCCTGTGATTGAGTTTTTTCTGGATTAGTGTTTGCGCGTGTTATTATTAACTTGACTTATTATCAAATTTGGGTTTATGAAAACCACAGTTAACTTTCGTTTTACTTTTTACTTTCATTTTCCTTGGTGAAACTATGTTAAGAGACGGGAATAGGGTTTGCCGAGTTAGACTTTGTTAAGTCTGTAGGAGTGTTCGTGATTCGGTTTGGATCGGTTTTGAGATAAAAATTCATCCGATCCAAAGTTAATATTACTTGTGGTTTGGTTCGGTTTTGGATGGCTAATTAAAAAAAATTCAATCCAATTTTGTGTGGTTTAATTTGAATTGATTTTTGGATATTCAAATTATAAATTAAAATTTTTTAATTAAATATTAATATTATAAAGACATGTTAAAATAATATATTTGATGTAAAATATAATATATAATAAGTTAAAAATTAATATTTAATATTTTGCAATGAAAATTATCAATTATATTTGAAATTTATAAAATAGTAAAACGAAATAGATTAAATTGTACTAATAAGTGTACCTGTCAAGTTCGCCTAGGCCCAATTACACTGCAAGCCCACTATCACTAACAGCCCAGTACCTATAAATCATGCGGCGCGCCCGACTCGGCTCACCCGCATCCGGCTCTGATTGACCCGATCCAGTTCGTCCAAGCCCAATATTGCCTAATCAGGCCCATTACGCATGTATCTCTAAATACCACGTGAAAAATAAGCTTATAGCACGATCAAGGGAAGCTTGACGCCAACGTCTTCCCCCACTACGCGCCAACTTCGGACTTGCCCATGAATGGAATCGTGGGATCGTGGGGAGTTATATACCTCCTCCCTATGACTATAAATACAACCCCCAAAAAGCATTTCTAGACACACCGAAAATTAGACTTAGCACAATTACTAAATCATTCATCATCACTAAATATACACCCCATACGTTCCACACAGGAACATTTGGTGCCCACCGTGGGGCTCTAGTAAAACATTCCCAGACCTCAGACAAGAAACAAGCCATAACCATGGCTGAACAACAAAACAACCAACATAACACGAACTTGCAGACCGAAGTTCGTCGTTTACAAGCGAAGATGGCAACTTTGGAAAAAGAAAAAGCATAAGAATTGGCCAGGCTCGCCAAGGAAGACGAGATTGAAGAATCTCAACCCCTGGCCCAAAACCTTTGGGATGCACAAGTCCCAGCCAACTTCAAAATTCCGAACCAGGAGGCAAAGAAACGCTCAGAGAGTACCTCGCCCGATTCAGTGAGGCAACCATCAAGGTCTCCAATCCAAACCAGGAGATGTTCGTAGCAGCCTTTCTCAACGGCCTCAGAGATGGACACTTCAACGAATCTCTGGCGCAGAAACCAGCTGAAACCATGCAAGAAGTAATGAAAAGGGCGGAATGCTACATAAAAGGCGAGGAAAGCAACGCAGAAAAAAGATCGAGAGATAACAAAGAACGAGGACCAGACCCAAGGCTCTACAAAGGGTCAAACTACCAACAGCAAAGGTGGCCATCAAGAGACTACAGGTACCAAGGAGGCAGCGACAGACCATATCAACATGACAGGCCGTATCACCAGCCGGCGAGAAGACCCCTCCCGGCGTTTAAGGAATACGCGCGCCTGAACAGGGCAAAAGTACACATCCTAGACGAAATTCTACACGCCAACTTGGCCAAGCGCCCACCAGCCAAAGACAACGACTTCATGATGGGAAGAAACAAAGACGAATGGTGTCACTACCACAGATGCAAGGGGCATGACACAGAGAGGTGTTATCGCTTGAAGGATTTGATAGAAGAACTGGTTAGGAGCGGACATTTGAAGAAATTTGTGGATAGAGCTACAGGAGGCGATTCAAGGAAAAAGACACCCCCAGGATCACCAGACCACAGGCGGCGAGAAGAACCAAAAGGTGAGCAGACAAGGATAGCAGTGAATACCAACGCAGGAGGATTTGCAGGAGGCGGAGACTCCAACTCCGCCAGGAAACACTATGTGAGAAAGTCAGAAAGAGGAGTAGAGTCAATGGGACATGTCTCTTTCCCACCAGCCCCTGACCTATCGTTCTCGCCAAAGGACTCCACAGGGATTGTACCACATGACGACGATCCATTAGTAATACAGGTACAAATCTTGAATTGTAATGTTAAAAGGGTGTTGATAGACTCAGGAAGTTCAGCAGACATCATGTTTTGGGATGCATTTAAAGCAATGCAGCTGGCAAGCGAACTGCCCCAGTCCTACCAGGGAACTCTAGTAGGATTTGTGGGAGAACAAGCAGAAGTAATGGGTCACATCACGTTGCTGACAACGTTTGAAGACAAACAGAATTCTAAAACCATAAAGGTAAGGTACCTAGTAGTAAGGACCGTGCCTGCATCCTACAACATCATCATAGGAAGACCCACATTCAACACCTTAGGCGCGGCCATGTCAACATTATACCTAGCCATGAAGTATACCCTAGACAACGGCGGAGTCGGAATCATCAGGGGCGACTAGATATTAGCCCGCCAGTGCTATGAATCTAGCCTCAAAGTAAAAAAGAAAGAATTGGCAAACGAAGTGAAGCACATCGCCAACATGAGCCAGGTAGCTGACCTCGACCCAAGGGAAGAATTTCAAGACAGAAGATTAACCAATTGAAGAATTAGAGGAAGTTCAGATAGGAGAAGGAGAACACCAAACTACGAAGCTGGGAACAACCATGAAGAAAGAAGAAAAAGAGAAGGTCATAGCCATATTAAGGAAGAACGTGGACTTGTTCGCATGGCAACCATCAGATATGCCAGGAATTGATGAAAGCATAATCATACACAAGCTGGCAATAGCGCCAAATTTCAAACCAATATCCCAGAAGAAGTGAAAACTCGGCGAAGAAAAAAGAAATGCAGTGGATGAAGAAGTAGCAAAGCTCAGAAAAGCACAGTTCATCGAGGAAATCAAATATCCAGAATGGCTCGCCAACGTGGTATTAGTAAAGAAACACAACGGCAAGTGGAGAATGTGTGTGGATTTTACCGATTTAAACAAAGCATGCCCAAAAGACCCATACCTACTTCCTAGCATTGACAGGCTCATAGAAGGAGCGTCCGGTTGTAAGATGCTTAACTTCATGGACGCTTACTCTGGGTACAATCAAATCAAAATGAGCACGGCAAACGCACCACACATCGCCTTCATGACAAACACCTGTAATTACTACTATAAAGTAATGTCGTTTGGGCTAAAAAACACAGGGGCCACATATCAACGCCTAATGCACAGAGTGTTCGCACAACAGATTGGGCGCAATTTAGAAGTCTACATAGATGACATGGTAGTTAAGACAGAAGAAGACGGCGAGCACCACAAAGACCTTGAAGACATTCTGGCATCTGTAAGAAAGTATAACATGAGATTGAATCCGTCAAAGTGCTCATTCGGCGTACAGGCAGTAAAATTTCTGGGTTTCCTCCTCACCAATAGAGGTATAAAAGCTAATCCAGAGAAGTGTCAAGCCATCATCAACATGTGTAGTCCCACATCCGTCAAAGAGGTCCAACAACTAACGGGAAGGATAGTGGCGTTATCTCGCTTCCTTTCGTGCGCTGGAGAACGAGCATGTCATTTCTTCTCCATCCTCAAGAAGAGAGAAAGATTTACGTGGACAGAACAATGTGAGGAAGCTTTTCAGAAACTAAAGGAATTCTTATCATCTCCGCCCACACTAACAAGACCTCGCCCAGAACAACTTCTCTACCTGTACCTTGCAGTATCTGACAACACAATGAGCTCATCGTTGGTCTAAGAAATAGAGGGTGAAGAAAAACCAGTATATTTTGTCAGCAGAACCCTAAGAGGAGCGGAATTGCGCTACCAGAAAATTGAAAAGCTGTGTTTGACGGTAGTATTCACAACCAGAAGACTAAGGCAGTATTTTCAAGGCCACAAGATCATAGTCAAAACAGACCACCCCCTCAAAAAGGTATTAAGAAAACCAGACTTAGCAGGAAGAATGGTGGCATGGTCAATAGTGCTGTCAGAGTACGACCTGACTTTCTCGCCAAGAGGAAACATAAAATCCCAAGTGCTAGCTGATTTCGTCCTAGAAATGACTTCGCCCCCCGGCGAAACAATCAGGAAACCATGGATCCTATCAGTAGATGACGCCTCCAACTTAAGAGGAAGCAGAGCTGGAGTTGTCCTTGAAGGACCAGATGGAGTTTTGATCGAGCAGTCTATACGCTTCACATTCAAGGCGAGCAATAATCAAGCCGAATATGAAGCATTAATTGCAGGAATGAAATTGGCAAAGGAGATGGAGGTAGCCAGCTGATTACGTTCTGGCAAGTGGACCAGTTTGTCGTCGAGCAATAATTCACACTCTAGGTGTCTAGAATGAGTTTGTATCCATAGGGATCGTGTCAAACCTTCGCTAATGCTATTCTAGTTCGTGTGTTTTTGCATTCGCTTTGGTTTTTAGGAAAAATGTTTTAATTTATAAAAGAGCGATATGCGTTGCAAGAAAAATAAAAAGTTTGATTTAGAGACATAGAGGATAGGTATGGTGGTTGAACTTACTCCCTCCTCATACTTGGCATAATCGGTGTATAACATAGTCATTCGTACTATTATCGGGCGTCGATTCTATCCTTGTTTTAGTAGCACCTTACTGCTACCCTATGTAGGCAAAGTCCCACTACTTTTGCAACTAAGGTACCAACGAGAGTCTAACCTCGCTTTGCCACATACCCTAAATTACTAGGTAAAGTTATTTACAAACATGCATTATGACCATCGACCATCCAATACCCCTAGATCTTAGTTACGGTTATTCAGTTCTAATTGTTATTACAACTAGTTCATAATTCTTCCTCTAATTATTAAGTCATAACTAGTTCAAGATTGTTTTGCCGTTCCTTTAACCTAGTGTTATTTATTACTAGTTCCGGACAAATAATAGAGAGAACTCTAATATGCTACTATTAAAGTAAACCCTAATTATTTATTCTAAGACGTTGCCGTTTATCCAGCCAAGATTCCGACTAACGATATTAAAGCAAGAAAACAAATAATAATTTATAAGACGATTTATTATAACTTTGACCCAAGTATTCATCGGGGAGTTCATCTTCTCCACCACAACCTAAGGAATTATTACAAAAGACTACATAATTAAATTACAAGAATCTAACTATAAAAAGCCTAAAGAATCATACCTTGCTGAGTTAGTTTTCCCGTAAAGGGAGAAAACTATGCCCTTAGAGCTCCTTCGAACTTCTCTCCAAAAGGAATAGAAAGTTCTTCTATTTCTGAATGAAAAATAATGAATTATGGAGGCTCTATTTATACTTTTCGTAATGGGCCTCAGTAAGCCATCGTGGCACGCTAGGTCCATCGTGCCACGATGAGCAGATTCAGTTCAAAATTATAACTGATCATGTGCGTTTGATCCGCGTGATCACCACGCAAAGCCATCGTATTGCGCTGTGAGCCATCGTGATACGATGCTAAGATTCTCTTCAAAAATATAATTGATTCTGACTTTGCGAGCAAGCACCTCTCATCATGTCACGTTGGGAGCCATCGTGACACGATGAGCTGTTTTTCTTCATTTTTGGGTTTTTTCTTGTCTTTTGTGTTTCTTCACCTTGTCTTGGAGTTTTTTCTCGATTCTTCAAGTTTTTATTGATATTTGAGCTTGTCTTTGTCATTTTACTACTAATAATACTACCTAAAATACTGCAGAAATTTCTGTCATCATAACCTCAAACTTAAACTGTTGCTTGTCCTCAAGTAACATGTTGTCAGACAAGATCGTTAGCGAGTTAAGAAATATATAAAGATGATAGGAATTTTACACCCTTACTTGTTCAGCAATGTTACCGCTGATTCTTACCGTAGTGTACAATGCCCAGTCCTATTTGGTTCAGGAGTCGGACAAGTGTCTGCAAGAGTCCATGTTCAACTTTTTCTCTCTCTCACATTTTCACTCGAAATTGAAAGGGTTACTCTCAATCATCGCACAACCTGCCATTTTACCATAGTGTAAGTACACCAGTTCATCCTCATGTTTTAATAATTGACAAAACACATGAAAATAGAGTAGAACATATTTTGGCAACATTACAAATGACTTGACAGCGAAAAACTATTTTTAAACTTTGAAAAATTGATTTTTAGGTATTCTGTATCGATACATAATCAGTTGTATCGATAAAAATGTCCTGAAATTACTTCAGACTGATTTTGTGCTTTTTGTATCGATACATACATCACTTGTATCGATACAAAACTGGTTTCTCAGAGACAGAGAGTCACTTGTGTATCGAATCATGCTTGCATGTATCGATACACACCTATATCTCTCAATAGACCAGAGAACTCATGGTGTATCGAATCATGCTTGCATGCTTCGATACATATCAGTCAAAATTTCAAGAAACTGATATATGTATCGATACACATACGTGTTTGTATCGATACATAGGTCAAATATTTCAAATTTGTACGCTGGTCAAAGGGTTTGTATCGATACAAACCATCAGTTGTATCGATACATGTCTGTTCAGTTTTGCCTAAATTTGCTCAATTCTATTTTCTCTATAAATAGCAATGTGCTTTGTTATTGTAAAAGAGAGAGAAAACCTGTGAGAAAGTGAAATAGCTTTGACAAACTCTTTGGGATTCAAATTTGGTGAATAATTTGGATCAAAGGGTTATTCTTCACAAGATCATCATCTTCCATCAAATTGCAATTCATTGAAGAGTGAGTATGGGATCATTCGGATAAAGGTTGTACATTTGATCGATAACGTTCGGTACGGCTTGCGGTGAATCAGAGGCGTGATCGAGTTGATTTGTGAAGAAGGTTTGGGTTTTCTTGAGGATTCAAGATTGTGCGATATCTTGAAGGATCAACAACGAAGAAGCGAGGCACTCAGCTAGACGATCGGTGCGAGGATTTGCGCACGGTTAGGATCGTTGGAATCTGAGGGAGAAGCTTCATTACTTGTTGAGGTTATTACGCATAGTTTGCATTAGATTCGATATAGGGTTATTGGAGTCTTTGTAAATTGTGCACTATAGTTCAATCGTTTTTAATCAATAAACGCTCAAATAACCTGTTTGGTTATTTGGGGGGAGACGTACCCGGCCGACCGCGAGGACGACACGAAAGCCGTTGGGAACTCCCTAATCAATCGTTTGTGTCTTTCTTCCTTAATCTTTTACTTTACGCAATCGCTTTAATTTTCGATTCAATTGAATTTTCGTGTTCGTAAGTGTGCACCAAAATTCAATTGACATATATCTTGATTGTGATTGGATTAGCTTTAAATTCTCGTAACTTGATTGGATTGTGTTATTGGATCGTTTAATTCGAATATTTTGCACACGATCGTTTCTTGTTCATTATCATCACACGTTCAAGGCTATACTACTTTTTCAGTGATCAATCGGGTGCAAAGAGACTACCGATCCGGTAGTGCTTCCGCGCGTACCTTTGAGCTAAATTTTTTAAAATCGACATTGTTTAAAAAGGGCCACTTATTCAACCCCCCCTTCTAAGTGGTAGCCAAGTAGTCTAACACATAGGCTTGCAAGAATTCTAAATAACTTGTCAAAATTTAATAAATATTCGTTTTTGGAGGTCTTTAAGGGTTATAACGTGGCTAGGGTCAAGGTAAGACATTTTTGGGATAAGTAGGCTAAACTTGGAGTTAAGTACTACTTTGTTTCCTTTTTGTGTACGCAACCTTATTCCATAGGGTACCTTTTAGGGATTTTTGATTATCTCCCGTCTCTTTTTCTTTTATTATTTTTTTTAGAGACTGTTTTTTAGGAATTTTTCCCTTCTATTTTTTCATTTTTTTTTGTAGTGATAGTTCTCTGTATACCCACCCCAAACTTGAATTGTTGCTAGTTCCATGAGCAACCCCAAACTTTGATTGTTGCTATGATCAGAGAACTATTACCTAACTCCAAAAGAGGGTAATTCATTGTTTTTCTGGTCTATAGGCTTATATCGTGGTTTATCACCGAGAGAAAAGGGATATATTTTTTTACGGCTCAAAGTGGTTAGCAAAGGATAATAATATTCATAAGGGTGGCTTGAAAAAGGCTCTGAGTTATAACAAAAAATTGCCTCAATGCATAATTTAATAAATCAACCAGTTACAGAGAATTGGAGCAAGTTCTGAAAAATAAATAAGAGTGCGGAACTCTCATGGATCGAAAGAAATTGGTAATACCTTTGGAAATATTTGGCTCAAATCCTCACTTGGGTTAGGTATCTGAAGCCGTGAACACTTATCTGCAGACACCGCTTCATCACTCGTCTCATTGTCCCCGAACTTCTGCTTTTCGGAGCATTCACCTTTGGTGTTTGTGTTAAGGTGCAAAATTCAGATCATCAGCATTTACAACTTACTTCGCTGCAATCTCACCTATAACAGTTTCTCATGCACAAGATAATAAACAGCAACAATTATTTAATTTTTTGTAAGACAGGGGCTGTTAACGGATGAATATGACATGCTGGAATTCTGAGTACATTTTATTGATTTGAAAAATTGAAGCGAATACTGAATTGAAAATACTGAAACAAAATACTGAATTAGAAATACTTAGATAATAACCATGGGTTGCCTCCCAAGCAGCGCTTGTTTAGCATCTCATTAGCTTGACGCATTTCCTCCATTACAGAGGATAGGTTCGCATGTCTCTCTCTTCTTTAGGAGCTTCCGCCTTAGCTCCTTCCTTCTTGGTGCTTTTCTCGTACTTCTCTAGTCATGTTTTTCTTTGAAGATGGCAAAACAGATTCTTCCATCATCATATGAAGCAACTGGTTTGATGATAGATTTACCTTTGCCTTTTGGTGGACTTTCCTTCTTTTCTTCGTGTGGTATGCTGACCCAGCGGTTCTCCTCTACCTTCTGGAACCGTATCTTCCTTCATGTAGCAGCTGGCTTCTTCAGAGGTGGCGTGTTAACCCCAAACTTAGATCTTCTGGCCGCCTTTCGGTTTCTTCCCCATGCTTTGACCCATGGTACCTGGATTTCTACCTCAATAGTCAGCCTCTTCATTTTGTCAGTCAGCCCCTCGGGTTCCTCTTCGGCCTTTGCTTCTACATGTAGCTGCGTCATTTCATCCCCCAGCTCCTCTATCTTTATCTTCAAATTCACCTGAGCTGGAGTCGATGGTGTAGCTTCTTCATTCTTCCATTCGAGCTTACAGCATTCGTCCCTGTTCGTCTTGGAAGTTGGAATGGTGATTACCTGTTGTCCACTCCTTAGTGTCATCTCAGTAAGATCCATGTCAATGATGGCCCTACTAGTGGCTAGGAATGGCCTTCCCAAGATGATGGGATGTTCTTCATCTTCTCCAATGTCTAGGATCATGAAGTCTACTGGAAAAACCAGGTCTTGGACTTTCACCATGACATCTTCTAATGTACCTGCTGATCGAATGGTTGATTGGTTAGCTAATATGAGTTCTTTAGCTGTACCTGCAGTTGGTAATTTGAGCTTGAATTTGTCTGCCAAAGATAATGGTATGACATTCACACTTGAACCCACATCATATAATGCATTGACTCCTTCTTCCCCAATCTGACTGACCATGGTGACGCTTCCAGGATTTTTCTTTTTGTGTGGCAGCTTTGGTTCTTCCGGCTTGTCTATTTTGTATTCTTCTAGCTCACTCAGGAACTCATCATAGAATTCTTCCATTGACATTCCTGCTAGCTCGTTGAACCATTCTTCGAACTCTTTGAAATTGAGCATTTCTTGCTCATCGTGCTCGCGTTCGGGCTTTGCCTCTTTCAACGCCTTGCACTCCTCTTTTGATTTGTCCACCGTGTTTCCTGCAATCTTTGCTTCATACTCTTCTCGATCGCAGTCATCACATACTAGCTCAGTATAGTCTTCCACGAAAACGGTCCCAGATTTGTATAACCATTCTCGAACGATATTTTGCTGGTACTCTAGTTTTCGGCGTAATTTTGCCAAAAATGGCGGCTTCCTTTTATAGAACTTTGTTATGCTCTTGGGTGCCAGCCTGTTCCATCTTTTCATCCATTTGTCGTACTCTACCCATTTTTTGCTGGGTGGTAGATCAAGAAAGTTCAAGGTGTCTTTGCAGGTATGTACTACCTTGTCGCAAACTGGTGTTGTCACTTTGATCTCGAGGGAGTTTTCCCCTACTGATTAAACATCTGCATCCACCAGGTCATCCCAATGTATCCCATCAGAGGTGTTTGGGGTGCTTGGTGATGACACTTTGAGTTCCAGTATGGCACTGTTCTTTCGGTAGTAATCTCCCACAGTGATCATTGGTTTGTCTCCCATGGCTTCGGTGGTAGGCTATTCTTTTTCCTGTTATCAAGCACAACAAATGAATACCATCAATAGCACTGGAAAAGATATTTATAAATATTTGTGGTTTTGTTTCATGCGTCTTTGTCACCATGAAAATTCTCAGGTAAGTGACGTGGATCACTAGGATCGCTTAAATACCTTGACTTTGCCTTAGCCAGAATTTCACAGTTCTAAATCCACAATCATTAACAAGATTTTTGATTTTTTAAATTTTTTGTATTTTTAAAATTTTTGACAAACTAGAATAATTCTGACAAAGTTTTGTGAACACAATCCTCGGCAACGGCGCCAAAAGTTTGACTACGTTCTGGCAAGTGGACCAATTTGTCGTCGAGCAATAATTCACACTCTAGGTGTCTAGAATGAGTTCGTATCCACAGGGATCGTGTCAAACCTTCGCTAATGCTATTTTAGTTCATGTGTTTTTGCATTCACTTTGGTTTTTAGGAAAAAAAAATTAATTAATTTATAAAAATAGCGATATGCGTTGCAAGAAAAATATAAGTTTTTATTCAGAAACATAGAGGATAAGTATGGTGGTTGAACTTACTCCCTCCCTCATACTTGTCATAATCGGTGTATAACATAGTCATTCGTACTATTATCGGGCGTCAATTCGATCCTTGTTTTAGTAGCACCTTACTGCTACCCTAAATTACTAGGTAGAGTTATTTACAAACATGCATTATGACCATCGACCATTCAATACCCCTGGATCTTAGTTACGGTTATTCAGTTCTAATTGTTATTACAACTAGTTCCTAATTCTTCCTCTAATTATTAAGTCATAACTAGTTCAAGATTGTTTTGTCGTTTCTTTAACCTAGTGTTATTTATTACTAGTTCCGGACAAATAATAGAGAGAACCCTAATATGCTACTATTAAAGTAAACCCTAATTATTTATTCTAAGACGTTGCCGTTTATTCGGCCAAGATTCTGACTAACAATATTAAAGCAAGAAAACAAATAACAAATAATAATTTATAAAGACGATTTATTATAACTTTGACTCAATTACATGACCCAAGTATTTATCGGGGAGTTCATCTTCTCCACCACAACCTTAGGAATTATTACAAAAGACTACATAATTAAATTACAAGAATCTAACTATAAAAAGCCTAAAGAATCATACCTTGCTGAGTTAGTTTTCCCGTAAAGGGAGAAAACTATGCCCTTAGAGCTCCTCCGAACTTCTCTCCAAAAGGAATAGAAAGTTCTTCTATTTCTGAATGAAAAATAATGAATTATGGAGGCTCTATTTATACTTTTCGTAATGGGCTTCAGCAAGCCATCGTGGCACGCTAGGTCCATTGTGCCACGATGAGCAGATTCAATTCAAAATTATAACTGATCATGTGCGTTTGATCTGCGTGATCACCACGCAAAGCCATCGTATTGCGCTGTGAGCCATCGTGATACGATGCTAAGATTCTCTTCAAAAATATAATTGATTCTGTCTTGGCGAGCAAGCAGCTCTCATCGTGTCACGTTGGGAGCCATCGTGACACGATGAGCTGTTTTTCTTCATTTTTGGGTTTTTTCTTGTCTTTTGCGTTTCTTCACCTTGTCTTGGAGCTTTTTCTCGATTCTTCAGGTTTTTGTTGATATTTGGGCCTGTCTTGGTCATTTTACTACTAATAATACTACCTAAAATACTGCAGAAATTTCTTTCATCACCAGCTTACAGGTAAAAAGCGACTCACAGCTAGTAACAAATCAAGTCTCAAGTGAGTACCAGACAAAAGATCCTCAGCTCGCAAAATACATAGACAAGGTCAAAAAAATGGCGGCACAATTTGAGAACTTCAAACTGATATATGTGCCAAGAGAACAGAACTCCAGGGCGGATTTACTGTCAAAGCTAGCGAGCACCAAAAAGCCAGGTCATAACAGGACCGTCATTCAAGAAACCATAGCAACACCAAGCACAGATGTGACAGAAACAATGATGATGGTAGAAAGTAATGATTGGCGTCATCCTATCCTACAATACCTACAGCACGAAATTCTGCCAAAAGAAAAAGATGAAGCAGCGAAATTGAAAAAGATAGCCATACAATACGCCATGATAAGCGACAAGATGTACAAAAGAGGCTTTGCAGCACCTATGCTCCTATGCGTAAGCGAGTTAGAGTCTCAAAGGATACTAAAGGAAATACATGATGGATCTTGTGGAAGCCACATAGGAGGAAGATCGTTAGCAGGAAAGGTCATCAGAGCAGGATTCTTCTGGCCCACAATCTTATCAGATGCAAAGGGATACGTCAGAAGCTGCGACAAGTGCCAGAGATATGCAGAATTACACCACGCCCCTGGAGAACCGTTAAAAATGGTAATGTCGCCATGGCCATTTTATATGTGGGGAGTTGATATCTTAGGTCGATTCCCTGCATCCCAGGGCCAAGCAAAGTTCCTTCTAGTAGCAGTTGACTACTTCACCAAATGGATTGAAGCTGAACCAGTAGCAACAATTTCAGCGGAGAAGGTGAAGCATTTTTATTGGAAAAAGATCATTTGCAAATTCGGGCTACCCAAATACATAGTCTCAGACAATGGCACCCAGTTCATAAGCGAAAAAGTGGTCCAATTTTGTGAGGAGAAAGGAATTAGGAATACCTTTGTTTCGGTTGAGCACCCTCAAGCTAATGGACAGGCAGAATCCGCAAACAAAGTTATTATAAAGGCTATCAAAAGAAAGCTGGAAGCAAAGGACAAGAACTGGACAGAACCTCTGGCGTCAATCCTATGGTCATATCACACGACTACACATTCGACAACAGGGGAAACCCCATTTCGGATGGTGTGTGTGTAGCAGCTGGAAAAATTCCTCATGTAACAATGAAGTCGCCATCGATGTTTATTTATCCCAAAGAGGGAAAGGAAAATACCGCGAAAACCTTTGGTTAGCATGGTTAAAGAACCATGGCGGGTTCGGGAGTTGGTTGTGCGAGAGGAAGGTGTTAGCACCCCTCGCACCCATCGTACTCGATGGGAACCATTCAGAGATTTAAGGTTGATTGCTTTCAAGTTTACATTAACTGCTCTATTAACGGTTATCTGCCTATTCAATTCTACTCCAATTATTAACTAACAAAAAAAGGTTTTTTATTACGAGTTTGACGGTTGTAGGAGCCCGCTCCTACGTATTCCCGGGTGCAATGGGAAACTCAAAACTCACGTAGTTCTGGTAAAAAAAGTTTGTGGGTTTGGTTACGAGACAATTAGATTTGTGGTATGGGGCATACCAGATGAATGAAATGACATGATTAATGCATGTTGATGATTTGCTAGAGTAAAAATGACATGATTAACGCATGATGCTTATTTTCGTGAATGAAATGAGAGGACTAATGCATGACAATTATTTATGCGATGATTTGCATATTGCATTGAGTGCCCCTATGGTGGGTATATTTTGTGGAAGGGCGATTTGATGTTGATCCCCGACACTTGTTCCAAACTTAATGATTGACGATGCTTGTCAGACTTTGCTTTAGTAGCTTGAAAGTTTAGGTGAGACCTGCTCCCTTGTATCATGTCTTGCCCCAGTCTATCAGATCTTTGGATGCCTCTTGAGATGACTTGAAGGTAATGTGGAGTACTTGCCCCCTACTGTATCTTTGATTTGCCCCTGATTAATTGGCACTTTAGAGAGGTGACCCAAGTTGATCAATTCTTGAAATGCTTTTCCCGGACCAACATGATTTTCATGCCCCTTGTCATGAGGGTTTGCTATTGATTAGCAGAATCCCAAAGTGATTTGCCCCTAATTAGGAGCGTCTTGAGATGGTTCCTTGATGATTTCATCTTGGGATGCTTTGCCCAGACTGAATGATCTTTCTGAGGGACGTGCCCCTAGCTGAATGAGTCTTAAGATAGTTGCCCCAGATTGGACCAAGCTTCTTGCTGATTGCTCGGTAGTTATTCACAGTTGAAATTTCTTTACTGTTAAGCGTTGGCTTTGCAGATAAACCTGTTTATTTGAAATAGTAATTCTAGTGAAATGCTCATGCAAGTTTTGAAATTGAAATTGAGATGGAATTTTTGTATAGTGGATAAAATATTGTGAGAATATAATATCAACAGATATAATTAACAAAAGATTTTTGGGAGTCAGGTTAACGCAACCTTGCTACAGTATGCTTTCAAAATAAACCTTACTTCAATTAGGTCTTTTGAGGGTTGTAACGTGGCCTGATTCACGGTTTATGAATAAAAGGATATAAAGCTCAAAATTTAATTTTAGCCCAACCCATTCTTCTTGATGATCTCCTGTCCTACGTTCAATCAACTCAACTCAAGTATTCAAGTTTCAAGAAACTTTTGGAATTGTGATGATGGCTCCGAGGTCAATGATGTTTTCCTCTTTTATGTGGCAGTCACTTTTGCCTTTTTGCTTTGTCAGAAATACTGATGACGTTTGCTTTTGATTTTTCGTCTCAATCCCTAACTTTTGCCTGGACTGCACTTACTATTTTATACTTATTTTATTTTGCAGTCCACCGGGATACCCTTATTTTTGCCTAAGTCATTTTTTGAGTTTGAACTTAGCGGGCTTTTCTTTCTCTTTTTTTTCATTGGCGAATTGTGACTGCCTTTTTGGATTGTTTGTGAGGAATAAACCACTCTCTCTCTTTTTTTTTTGAATTCTTCTTTTGGATTTTTATGATCTCCTTGACATCACGTGATGCGTGCCGGGTGGAAGATGTGATTGATCCTCGGATGAGATGCTCTTTTCTTAAAACTCGAACGCATGACCGAATTAACTGAACACTACCCTAACCCGGGTTAAAATTGCGGGTTTTTTCGTATAGGAAGAAACACCAACTTCAAGGCTCAAAGGGGTTGATTAAGGATTATCTCCCTTATTTCTCCGGTGTTTGGGAATTGAAACAATGCCTTAAATCATCAGCAAAGTCTTATTTGAAAGCATACTATAGCAACTTTAGTTATTTCGTTTTCATCATCCTCGCTCCAATCTTTGTTCAAACAGATTTGATAATGAAAGAAGTGAGTGAAATATATTTTTTTGTTTTTTGCAGAGAAGAAGAGAGAAAAGTGAATGGACATGAAAAGATTAATTCAAAACATGCATTTTATTTCATTAAGATTACCATTTCAGACAAACAAAGTTTAGATGCAAATACAAACTTAGCAAATAAAGACAATACAAAACGGGAAACTGCTTGCATGATACTTTCATGGCTTGATTCAATCCTGGGACTCTTCCACTAGCATCCACGGATGGACTTGCATGATCAGGCAGCAGATTATCCTTCACATTCGGGTTCACCTTCCTTGAAGGTCAACAGTTTTTGATCAATGAGCTCTTGGACTTCTTGTTTGAAGGCTCTGCAAGTCTCAATATCATGTCCTTCAGCCTCAGAATGGAATTCGCATTTAGCTTCAGGCTTATACCAAGCCGGGAAAGGTGCATGTAGAGGCCTCATGGTTCTGGGTGTTACCATCTTGTTGTTCATCAAATAAGGAAGCAACTCACCATACGACATCGGAATCGGATCATAAACCTTTCTCATGGGTGGTTGAGACTTTTGTGCTCTTTGGGCTTGTTGAGGAGACTTGTTACTTTGGGAGGCAACAACATTTGTTTCTCCTTCCTTCTTGACAAAATTGTTAATGGGCTTTCCCATGTTGCTTTGTGCATGGGCAGCAGCTTGTATTCTACCACTCTTGATCCCATTCTCAATTCTTTCCCCTATCAAGACCAAATCAGAGAAACTAGTCACCACACTTCCTACCATCATTTCAAAGTATACCCCTTGCAGAGTATTAGTGAACATCTCTATCAAATCAGAATCTGAAAGTGGAGGACGCATTTGAGAAGCTAGTTCTCTCCATCTTTGAGCATACATCTTGAAAGGTTCAGCCTCCTTCTGAGACATATTCTGCAGCTGAGTGCGGCTTGGAGCCATATCTAGATTATACTGATATTGTTTGATGAAAGCATTTGCCAAGTCTCTCCATGAATGGATATGACTACTCTCTAGCTGCATATACCAGTTTAAAGAAGCTCCAACCAAGCTGTCTTGAAAGCAATGGATCATCAGTTTGTCATCATTGGCATAGGATGCCATCTTTCGGCTATACATGACCAGATGATTTCTTGGGCAGCTCAAACCCTTGTACTTTTCAAATTCAGGGACCTTGAGCTTGGGTGGTAGTACCAAACCAGGCACTAGGCACATGCTGGAGAGGTCAAGTGGATCATTACTTCCCTCCATAGTCTTCAAACGGTCTTCAATAGCCTTGAATTTCAGATTTGCCTCTTCCAACTGCGGGATAGCAAAGTCAAACTTGGGCTCAACAATAGGCATCTCAAGACCTTGATAGACAAAGCGGGGATCATCTTGAACCTCTAGCTGTGGGGTCACTCTGAGTGGGCCTTCAGTAATAACAGCTGGCATCTGAGACACTTGCGGGATTCCATTTGATGGTGGAACAACCAATCCACTTGTGGGAAGCACATAGCCTTGTGATGAACCATATTGTGGCCATTGCCATTCCACATTGGTAGTTAAGGGAACGTCGGTAGCTGGTGGTGGTAGTGGTGGTTGATTAGCCAGTCTATCCAACACTTGATCCATCTTACCGGCTAGCTGAGCCACCATTTCCTTTAGAGCGTCATGCTGTTCTTGCCAATTCTCCATGACAATTTTTGAAGTGCTTCTAGTCCGGTATCAGTGTCGGGAATGAAGCTGAATTGGTTTGAAATGAATGGTAATAAGTTTATTTTTTGAATGATATGCAAGTGCATAAGGATGCATGTATGCATGCGGATGCCAAACTATTTTATTTGTGAAGAGTAAAATGCATATGCAAAAATTATCTTTCATGGATGCAGATGCAATTCTGCAGCAGATCACGTCACGGTGAAGCAGCGGTTTAAGCACACATTCTGAGGTCAAAAGGCTCGAAGTTACCTGCAACCCATCCCTCTCACATGTTGTTCTAGGTCTGACAAACTTGGTTCGCTCTTTGGAAACAACATCGTTGTTGCAAGAGCTCACGACAAATATCACCAAAAAACAAACCTCCTCTAGGTGAGATCACCGTGCCAACCGGGAGGGCCAACATCGCGTGACCTTGACACAGGTTCTAAACAGAGGTCCCTAGTAACAAGGTTCAAGGTTCTAGACCAGTCAAAATGATTCCTAAGGTCTCGGACCCCACAAGAGAACATCGACTCTTACGAGTCATACGTCTGGAAGGCCGACGTTCTCAAGAGAATCTACCTTTAGGCGGAATTTTTGTGCCAACTCTCACGAGTCATACGTCAGGGAGGCTAGCACAAAAACCCCTAACTTAACTTAAGTTTTTCTCAAGCCCGGGTGCAGAGCTTCACACAGTATCAGAGTAACCAAGCCGCATGGGCAAAAAAGAAAAAGAGAAGGAGTAGTAGTAAAATAAACAGACAGTCCAAGCATATAACAATAATACAATAAAAGATAAAGCAGATACGGCAAACCTGGAAAAAGCAAGCAAACAAAAACCCCTAAACTAGGCTTCACTCTCAAGAGTCCCCAGTGAAGTCGCCAGCTGTAGCGGCTGGAAAAATTCCTCATGTAACAATGAAGTCGCCATCGATGTTTATTTATCCCAAAAGAGGGAAAGGAAAATACCGCGAAAACCTTTGGTTAGCATGGTTAAAGAACCATGGCGGGTTCGGGAGTTGGTTGTGCGAGAGGAAGGTGTTAGCACCCCTCGCACCCATCGTACTCGATGGGAACCATTCAGAGGTTTAAGGTTGATTGCTTTCAAGTTTACATTAACTGCTCTATTACCGGTTATCTGCCTATTCAATTCTACTCCAATTATTAATTACAAAAAAAAAGGTTTTTTATTATCGAGTTTGACGGTTGTAGGAGCCCGCTCCTACGTATTCCCAGGTGCAATGGGTAACTCAAAACTCACGTAGTTCTGGTAAAAAAGACTTGCAGGTTTGTTTGTTTTTAGCGGATAACATTTATTTCGTATTCCGCTGATACAACATTGCTTGTATGTCCTAATCAGGAGCTTAAGCCGTGTATATGTCAGAGGAATAGATAAAACATGTATCCATTTTTTAACGAAGAGTTGTTAACGGGTAAAGCTTATTTCGCATTCCGCTGATACAACATCGCTTGTATGTCCTAATCAGGAACTAAGCTTTGTACGTGTCAGAGGAATGGATAAAGCAGTACCGGGTTTTATTTTGAAAGAAATGAGATTTAAGGTGGGTTGGGTTGATTTTAGCGTTTTGGAGCGAGGACGATCCAGTGCCACGAGTCATAGGTCAGGGGCCTAGATCATCCGGGGGTGAGAAAGCCATACGTCAGACTCCCCCTTTTTCACTCGTTATTATGAAAATGTTATTTTAGTTTTTTATTATGAAAACGTAATCCAAACAGACCAAGCAAATAAAGAGAAAAAGATAGAAGAGGAGAGATCATAATAACATCAATAGGTAATGAATAATCATATAAATGCATGAACATGCAATGATACATGGATGAGATAAATGAATGAGCATAAAGTAATTTAAATAAACAAGCTAAGCAACGAACAATGTATGAAATACTTAATTAAACTAATACAAACTCTAAAGAGAGCTAATCAAGATGGTTTATAACATGAGACATGAATTAAAATGAAGGATTAGTGTTGGAACAAAATTATTAATGCAAAGAACTCTATACAATCAAGCTAAAAATCCTTAGGTTCAAATAAGCACTTATGATCAAAATAACTTAATTAAGAATCACTTATAAAAATAAGTTTAAAAATTTTGGAAAAATTTGTATACAGTAGCCACTGTATTTGGATTAATCTTGTGCAAAAATTTGGATCAAATAAGCTAAAGAGCTTTTTGAAATCACAAATAAGCACTTATTGTTAAAACAACTTAATTAAGAATCACTTATGAAAATAAGTTTAAAAATTTTGGAAAAAATTATATACAGTAGCCACTGTATATGAATCAATATTGTGTAAAAATTAGGGTCAAATAAGCTAAAGAGCTTTTTGAAACCCTAAATAAGCACTTATGATTAAAATCACTTAATTGAATAATCACTTATAAAAATAAGTTTTAAAAATTTGAAAATTGGTTGTGTACAGTGAACACTGTATTTGAATTAATATTGTGTAAAAATTAGGGTCAAATAAGCTAAAGAGTTTTTGAAACCCTAAATAAGCACTTATGATTAAAATCACTTAATTGAATAATCACTTATCAAAATAAGTTTTAAAAATCTGAAAATCATTTACTACAGTAACCACTGTAATATCAATCCATATTGTGCAAATGTTGGGATCAAATAAGCTAAAAAGCTCTTTGAAATCACCAATAAGCACTTATTTACATTAGGGTTAAAAGCAAATTAAGTAAAAGTAATTAATGAATAAGCTAAAAAAATTTCACAACTGAAGTTGACAATATATAAGAATAAACAGTGACCTAACAAACTTAAATAAGCTGTAAGTCACATAAGTGCTTTTACAAATAAGCTAAAATTAATTAAAATCAAAATCAGAAAGGGGGGTGCATTTCATAAGGACGCAGTAAAAATAGGGGTGCAAAAGTAATACCTGAACTTGGGCCTAAAGCCCAGTCTGCATGATCTGATGTAGCACAGGAAAGAGGTGCCTGGTGGACGCGCGCTATCTGAGACGTTGGATCTGATCTGACGCGTGAGATTCAAAACCGTTGAGAAACGGATCCAGTGCTTCTCAGGAACGGAGGACCACAGTGGAACACAATTCTGGGACGCTGGATCTGGCTTTAAAAGGATCGGACGCGCGCTGTTTGAACGATAGATCCGACGGTCACGATATGTTCTTTTGATCAAACGATGGCTGTACAATCTGGAGGAACGGAGGGAGCATCGTGCATCATCATCTTCCTCACGAAGAGCACGACGGCGCCGGCAAGGCCAACCTTCACCGGAGTTTCAAAACGCCTCCAAAAACAGAAAGTAGGTACACGATTTTGCTCAGAATTCAACGTAGATCAGGAATATGACCTTAGTTTCCTCAATCAGAGTCTCAGTTGTGAAACAAAACGAGAAAAATCTTAAATGAAAAATTGGGAAAACACGATTTGAGCAAGATTAGGCACGATTAATGATTGTAAAAGGTTCTAGGTGTGATTATATGATGAATGGTGTTGAAAATTGACTGAAACTGAGGCTAGAAACTCGTACTCAATTCTCACATTTTTGGAGGTTTTTTGAGGTTTTGATTCTCTCAAATTATGGGTTAGAGCTTGTGTTTTATGATCGGTTCTTGCTACTGGAAGTGTTTGGAAGCTTATTTGATGAAGAAATTGAAGTTTGAAGGTGGTTTTAATGGATTTTGAATTTTTGAGAAAAGAGAGAAAAAGTTTGAGTTTTTGAGTGATTCTTTGTTTCTGATGCTTCCAGCTGCGCAGCTCCAATGAATTAAGGCTTAAATATCAAGTCTTTTAGGTCAGAATCAAATGAGAAAAGGGTATAAGGGACATAGTACAAATGAATAATTTTTGTGATTTTTTCTAAAATGGATAATGTGGAATTTTTGTTGTACTATGATGAGGTGTTGTTTTAGGAATGTTCTAGGTTGTTTAATGATAAGGATGATGATGTGTTAATGATTGAGAGAATTTTTTTGAATTTTCTTTGATTTTTAAGACAAAAGAAAATGATTAAATGTACATAGAATAATAAAATAAAAAATAAATAAATAAATAAAATAAACATGCATGATGATGAATGATAATTTTTTATTTTAATTTTTACATGGGAATGATGTTGATTGGGATGAGAAATAATGAAGAAAAAGTGTTACTTGTTCATGAAGTAATCTAAAAATAAAAATGAGAAAAGATGCAAATAAGAGGAAAATAATAAAATAATTCATGAAAAATAATAAAATAAACCAAGAAAATATTTTTAGGAATTTTTGTAAAGAAATTATGCATTTTTATGTATTTTTATGGATTTTATGCAAAAATGTGAAAAAACCTAAATTTTATTAATCGAAGGGGCAAAATGGGAATAAAAAAAAATATGGGGCAAAATTAGGGTATGACAGTATGGAACGGATGCAATGATCCCTGTAGAAATAAATCTGCCCAGCTGGCGAAGAAAAACGGCAACAGGAGAGGAAAACAGCGCAGCCTTGCAGGAAAACTTGGACCTCCTGGAAGAAGTAAGGGAAGCGACACACTTCAGGGAGTTCGCCATAAAGCAAAGAGCCTCAAGGAAATACAACACAAAGGTAATGCCAAGAAACTTCAAAGAAGGCGACTTGGTCTTAAAAATACCAATGGGAAAAGACAAGGGAGGAAAGCTAGCACCAAATTGGGAAGGACCATTCAGGATCAACGAAGCATTCGGAAATGAAGCATACAGGTGTAGCGGCTGGAAAATTCTCATTTTACAATGAAGTCGCCATCGATGTTTATTTATCCCAAAGAGGGAAAGGAAAATACCGCGAAAACCTTTGGTTAGCATGGTTAAAGAACCATGGCGGGTTCGGGAGTTGGTTGTGCGAGAGGAAGGTGTTAGCACCCATCGTACTCGATGGGAACTATTCAGAGGTTTAAGGTTGATTGCTTTCAGGTTTACATTAACTGCTCTATTACCGGTTATCTGCATATTCAAATCTACTCCAATTATTAATTAACAAAAAAAAAATTTTATTAACAAGTTTGACGGTTGTAGGAGCAACCCCGCTCCTACGTATTTCCAGGTGCAATGGAAAACTCAAAACTCACGTAGTTCTGGTAAAAAAAGTTTGTGGGTTTGTTGTTTTTATCGAATGACGCTTAGGTCGCATTCCGCCGATACAACTGTGCTTGTATGCTCGCAATAGGAGACTTAAGCGTAAGTATGCGTCGAAGGAATGGATAAAACATTACTCGTTTTTTAAGAAAGAGGTTAATCAACCGATAGCGTTTAAGTCGCATTCCATTGATACGACAACGCTTGTATGCTCGCGATCGGAGGCTTAAGCTTGTATGTATCAGGGGAATAGATAAAACATTATCGGGTTTATTTTGAAAAGAAGATTTAAGTGAGTTGAGTTGATTTTAAGATGAGAACACTTTGCGACCACGAGCCATACGTCAGGGGTCCAAAGTGTCCGGGGCGGAAACAAGTCATACGTCAGGTTCCCCCTTTTTCATCCTTTAATTTATTATGAAAATGTTTTTACTTCTTTTATTGTGAAAAGAGATCAAGCAGATCACGACAGATAAATAGATAAGAGAGAATTGATGAGATAAGACAAGAGATATATCAACAAATGCAATGCACCAATTAACCTAAGAATGTATGAATAATTAAATAATGTATGCAACAATTAAAATGTATGAGAACAATTAAATGATACTCCCTCTAGTCTTATATATAAGAAATAATTGACTTTTTAGATACATTGTTAAATTGATGTATCTAGACTATATTATTGTCTAGATACATCAATTTTATAATGTATCTAAAAAGTCAATTGTTTCTTATATATAAGAGCGGAGGGAGTACATGAATGAAACAAGTGAGCAATTAAATGCATGAACATTAGATAAATTAAATGAACAAGCAAATAAATAAGCAAAAAAAGACTTATAAGTTATTAATTAAAAATTAGTGATTAAAAATCACTTTATTGTTTGCACAAATATTTGACTCAATAAGTTTAGATAAACTATTGTCCAAAATAAGTGCTTATTTGAATAAGCTAAAAAAGTGATTATTTATTAAACAGCAGTGGGGGTGCAGCGAGCAACTGGGGAGTGAGAAAGTACCTGGGCGTGAGGCCCATCTCACAGCCCAAACAATTAGAAAAGAAAAAAAAAAGGTGAGCTTCAGGCGCGTGGGGTCCACGCGCGCGTGAGACCCACGCGCCGACATGGTCTGGCCGCATCAGCTGCTGCTTCACGCAGACTGAGGGGAATGTTTATTGGCTTTCACGGAATTTAATGCTGGGAACGGAAAACAAGAGCAGCAAAATGAATGTTGTTATTTTAAGGTTGCAGAAAAAGTTGAGAGTAATTAAAACAAAAAGTGTGCGGGTCCCACTTTGTAAAACAAGTCTTCTTCTTCCTCAGCTTAAACGGAAAATGCAGGTACGAAGAACAAACAACATCCATAAAACCCTCATTTTAAACTACATGATTTTCAAATCTTAACAAAAAAAATCATGTGAGTATACCATTTTGCTCAAAAAATTACATAGATCACAAATATGAGCTTAGATTTTAGAGTTCATGCATATATAAAATAATAAAAAATTATAAAGTTTCGGGTTCATGGATTGAAGGTTCAAAATAGCATAGATTTGTATAAATTGAAAACCCAGAAAGCTTTAGAGCATACCAAAGTGTAAGAATTCACGAAAACTTACTGTTTTTGAGCTTTAATTTGACCTTGAAATTCCAAGCTTCCTTTTTGCTACTTTGAGCTTCAATCTACCCTTTCCATTTGATTTGCTAAGCTTTGAAGGTGTTGGTTCAGCGACTGGAAGTGTGTGATGAAGCTTTGAAGAAAGAAATTCAAGATTTGATTGTGTTTTGAGTGAGATTGGATTTTTTATGAAAATGGTGATTTTTGAGAGAGTTTTTGTGATTCAGATTTTTGGCCTATTCTCCCTAGAGCTGCAGCTGCGTTTTTCTTGCCTTTAAATAGTTGAAAACTAGGTTTAAGTGATGGTGTGTGTGTTGGGTAAGAAAGGGCAAAATTGAGAAATCCTCTTTTGATTTTTGCATCATTTTTGGTTCTTTTTTCTTTTATTTTTATGAGTAGTGGTGAGGAGTGGAATATTCTAGATAATGGGATGAGGTGGAGATGAATAGAGATATGTTTTGAAATTTTTTTTTGGAGTTTTTTGGTTTATGGATTTGCTCACAAAAATAAATATAAAAATATGAAATTTTTGAATTTTGAATTTTGAATTAAAAATAAACATAATAATGCAAATGATATGAAAAATGCAATTTATTAGAGAAAATGAAATTTTTTTTGAATTTTATGCAAAATGTTGATTAAATGTGAAAAGAAATACTATTTTATTACGTGGGGCAAAATTAGGGTATGACAGCTGCCCCTATTTAATTATCTTAGACCTCATGAGTGTGAAGGACGTCGGTCTTCATACTCCTGTGGTAAAAGGTAATTAAATACAAATGCCCTAATTTTGCACCGAAGTGGATGTAGATGAGAGATGTGAGGATTGAGTATACCTGTTGTCATTCCTGTTTGGGGAACCAGGCAAATTGAAAATGAAATGAGTGAAACCAACCTTATCCAGCCGCTTGCACTGAAAATTGATTGAAGTCGAGGAGATCTTATCCAGCCGCTTGACTGAAAATCAATCTTTAGTTGAGTAGATTTTGTTCAGCCGCTTTCGCTGAAAGTTAATCTGAGGTAGACCTTATTCAGCCGCTTGCACTGAAAATTGATTGAAGTCGAGGAGATCTTATCCAGCCGCTTGACTGAAAATCAATCTTTAGTTGAGTAGATTTTGTTCAGCCGCTTTCGCTGAAAGTTAATCTGAGGTAGACCTTATTCAGCCGCTCACACTGAAAATTAATCTGAAGTAGATCTTATCCAGCCGCTTGCACTAGAAACCAATCTTGAGGTAGGTTATATTCAGCCGCTCACACTGAAAATTAATCTGAAATAGATCTTATCCAGCCGCTTGCACTGAAAATCAATCTGAGGTAGACCTTATTCAGCCGCTTTCGCTGAAAATCAATCTGAGGTAGACCTTATTCAGCCGCTTTCGCTGAAAATCAATTTGATGTAGACGTTATTCAGCCGCTTTTGCTGAAAATCAATCTTGGAATAGACTTTATTCAGCCGCTGGCATTGAAAATCAATCTTTAGTTGAGTAGATTTTATTTAGCCACTTTCGCTGAAAGTTAATCTGAGGTAGACCTTATTTAGCCGCTTGCACTGAAAATCAATCTTGAATTGACCTTATCCAGCCGCTTTCGCTGGAAATCAGTCTTGAGTTAGATCATATTCAGCTGCTCACACTGAAAATTAATCTGAAGTAGATCTTATTCAGCCGCTTTCGCTGAAAATCAATCTGAGGTAGACCTTATTCAGCCGCTTTCGCTGAAAGTTAATCTGAGGTAGACCTTATTCAGCCGCTTGCACTGAAAATCAATCTTGAATTGACTTTATCTAGCCGCTTTCACTGGAAATCAGTCTTTAAGTGGTTGTTGGTGTTATTCTGCTTGCATCTTATGGAAGGATTCTTCTAAGAAACTTGCTGGAGAAATGACCAGACACCTTGCGATACTCCTGTCGATGAGACGGTTTTGCCAACCGACTTGCTGGGAAAATATTGTACTTCCTTTCTAGGGATTTAGAAGCCATAAGCTGTATTCTGTGAGGAGAAGCCTTTGAACCTGTTTTTTTGTTCATGAATGCATGTTTGGGATGATGCAATGATTTTTATTCACGTTTAATGTCTAAAAATGCAAGTTTAATGCAAAATCTGATTAGATGCATGAGTTTGATATATGAATGCATATAATGGAATGCATGGTGGATATATGTGTGGGACATGACTGTATGTCTCAACATGGGTGTTAATGAACATGTGATTTTGAATGAGTGTTTATCCTTTGTTGTTTGATCATGAGACCATTGGAGTTGTGGTATGGGGCATACCAGATGAATGAAATGACATGATTAATACATGTTGATGATTTGCTAGAATGAAATGACATGATTAACGCATGATGCTTATTTTCATGAATGAAATAAAAGGACTAATGCATGACAGTTATTTATGCGATGATTTGCATATTGCATTGAGTGCCCCTATGGTGGGTAAATTCTGTGGAAAGGAGATTTGATGTTGATCCCCGACACTTGTTCCAGACTTAATGATTAACGATGCTTGTCAGACTTTGCTTTGATAGCTTGAAAGTGTAGCCAAGACCTGCCCCCTTGTATCCTGTCTTGCCCCAGTCTATCAGGTCTTTGATGCCTTTTGAGCTGGCTTGAAAGTAATGAGGAGTACTTGCCCCCACTGTGTCTTTGATTTGCCCCTGATTAATTGGCACTTTAGAGGTGTGACCCAAGTTGATCAATTCTTGAAATGCTTTGGTCGGACCAACATGATTTTCAGATGACATGCCCCTAGTCATGAGGGTTTGCTCTTGATTAGTAGAATCCCAAGGTGATTTGCCCCTAGTTAGAAGCGTCTTGAGATGGTTCCTTGGTTTTGACGTTTCTTTCCATTATTTCATCTTGGGATGCTTTGCCCAGACTGAATGGCATTTCTGAGGGACGTGCCCCTAGCTGAATGAGTCTTAAGATAGTTGCCCCAGATTGGACCAAGCTTCTTGTTGATTGCTCGGTAGCTATTCACAGTTGAAATCTCTTTACCGTTAAGCGTTGGCTTTGCAGATAAACCTGTTTATTTGAAATAGTAATTCTAATGAAATGTTCATGCACGTCTTAAAATTGAAATTTGGATGAAATTTTTGTATTGTGAAAGTGTAATATCACAAAAGATTTTTGGGAGTCAGGTTAACGCAACCTTGATACGGTATGCTTTCAAAATAAACCTTACTTCAATTAGGTCTTTTGAGGGTTGTAACGTGGCCTGGTTCACGGTTTATGAATAAAAGGATATAAAGCTCAAAATTTAATTTTAGCCCAACCCATTCTTCTTGATGATCTCCAGTCCTACGTTCAATCAACTCAGCTCAAGTATTCAAGTTCCAAGAAACATTTTGCATTTGATGATGACTCCGAGGCCAATGATGTTTTTCCTCTTTTGGTGTGGCAGTCACTTTTGCCTTTTTGTTTTGTCAGAAATACTGATGACGTTTGCTTTTGATTTTGTTTTTCATCTCAATCCCTAACTTTTGCCTAGACTGCTTTATTATTTTTTTTCTTGAGTTTTTAGCCCACCGGGATACCCTTATTTTTTCCTAAGTCATTTTTGAGTTTGGACTTAGCGGGCTTTTCTTTCTCTTTTTTTTCATTGGCGAATTGTGACTGCCTTTCTAGATTATTGGTGAGGAATAAACATCTCTCTTTTTCTTTTGAATTCTTCTTTAGGATTTTTATGATCTCCTTGACATCACGTGATGCGTGCAAGGTGGAAGATGTGATTGATCCTCGGATGAGATGCTCTTTTCTTGAAACTCGAACGCATGGCCGAATTAACTGAACACTACCCTGCCCCGGGTTAAAATTATGGGTTTTTCGTATAGAAAGAAACACCAACTTCTAAACTCAAAGGGGTTGATTACGGATTATCTCCCTTATTTCTCCGGTGTTTGGGAATTGAAACAATGCCTTACATCGTCAGCCTACATCGTCAGTAAAGTCTTATTTGAAAGCATACTATAGCAACTTTAGTTATTTCGTTTTCATCATCCTCGCTCCACTCTTTGTTCAAACAGATTTGATAATGAAAGAAGTGAAATGGGTGAAATATATTTTTTTTGCTTTGTTTTTGCGAAGAAGCAGAGAGAAAAGTGAATGGACATGAAGAGATAAATTCAAAACATGCATTATTATTTCATTATGATTACCGTTTCAAACAAACAAAGTTTAGATACAAATACAAATTTAGCAAATAAAGAAATTACAAAACGGGAAACTGCTTGCATGATACTTTCATGGCTTGATTCAATCCTTGATTTCTTCAACTAGCATCCACAGATGAACTTGCTTGACCGGACAGTGAGTCATCTTGCACATTCGGCCCTCCTTCTTTGAAAGTTAACAGGTTCTTGTCAATGAGCTCTTGGACCTTGTTTTTGAATGCTCTACAATCATCCGTAGAGTGACCTTCGGCATCAGCATGGTACGCACATTTAGCCTTAGGGTCATACCAAGCAGGGTAAGGTGCAGTCCTGGGTAATGAAGCTATTGGGATCACCATCTCATTGTTCACCAAATAGGGAAAAAGCTCACCATATGATATCGGAATCGGATCATAAACATGTCTCAAGGGTGGCTGAGCCTTTTGTGCACTTTGGGCTTGCTGAGGATCTGGTGGCACAGGCACTTGAAGGGGGTACCCTTGTTGGTTTTGTACGACTGATAGTTGTGGTGCCGGACCAATCTTGGAGAACTCCATTTGCAACAATCTTTGCTTTACTGATTTCTGTAAAAGTCATTTTACCATGGTGCAATGATTAGGGTCTTTCTTGCAGAATTTGCATTCAGGACGCAGGTTTGAAAATCGGTCATAGTCAATCAGTGTCTCTTCGATGGACAGCAAAGGGCTTTTAGACACGTCCCTTATCAACTTTTCATATTTCTCAACTTCGTTCGCCTTAGGTCTTGAATATCCCGGCAAAGGAATATCTTTCAAAACGAGCTCACCTTCCTTGAAGGTTAATAGTTGCTGATCAATAAGCTCTTGCACCTTATACATGAGTGCTTTGCAGTTTTCAATAGTATGTCCTTCTGCCCCAAAATGGAACTCACATTTGGCTTTGGGATCATACCAATCAGGGAATGGCGGAGTCATTGGCTTTAAAGCTCTTAGGGTTACCATCTCATGGTGCATTAGATATGGCAGAAGCTGACCGTACATAATGGGGATTGGATCAACAACCTTTCCCAATTGTGTTTGCACGGGGATTTGAAGAGGAGGCCCATGAGGTCGTTGATACTGTGTAACTGCATAGGGTATCTGAGTAGGCATTGCTTGACCATCATTCACCTCTTTTCCTTTTTTAGACACAACTTGATGATTCTTTTGCGTCCTTCTGATTCCCAAATGCAACCTAGATCTTTCCATTGCATGCCCCAATTGAACTGGAGGGATTCTCGACTGACTTGTAGGGGTCTTAGCATTATTTCCCACTAGCACTTCAACGACCCGAACAGTAGCTGGAACTTTGGTTGGTGGAGGCATGACCTCTAGCGGAGCATATCCAACAGGTAAACCGTGGGGTAGTTGCACAATGTTTGATGTTGAGGACTCTTTTGGTGGAACCACAACCGTAGGTACTGGGACTTCTGTTGTGACCGGCTGTGTTGGCCGATTCAAGCTAGCTAACATTTCCAGGACTTGATCCATTTTGCCAGACAGCTGGATTACCTCACCCTTTAAGAGATCACGCTGCTTTTGCCAGTTTTCCATGACTTTCTTTGAGATGCTTCGAGTCCGGTATCAGTGTCGGGAATGAAGCTGAAGGGTTTAAGATGAATAGTAGTGAGCTTATTTTTTGAACGATATGCAAATGCATGAGGATGCATGTATGCATGCAGATGCAAAACTATTTTAATTGTGCAAATTAAAATGCGTATGCAAAAATTATTTTTCATGGATGCGGATGCAATTGTGTAGCAGATCACGTCACGGTGAAGCATCGGTTAAAGCACACATTATGAGGTTGGAAGGCTCAAAGTTACCTGCAACCCATCCCTCTCACATGTTGTTCTAGGTTTGACAGACTTGGTTCGCTCTTTGGAAACAACGTCGTTGTTGCAAGAGCTCACGACAAATATCGCCAAAAAGCAAACCTCCTCTAGGTGAGATCACCGTGCTAACCAGGAGGGCCAACATCGCGTGACCTTGACTCGGGTTCTAAACAGAGGTCCCTAGTAACAAGGTTCATGGTTCTAGACCAGTCAACATGGTTCCTAGAGTCGCTGACTCCACGAGGAAATATTGGCGCTCACAAGCCATACGGCAGGGAACCCAACACTTCCAAGGGAATCTACTCTAGGCGGGGTGATTATGCCGGCGCTCACAAGCCATACGGCAGGGAACCCAACATAACGACCCCTAACTTAACTTAAGTTTTTCTCAAGCTCAGGTACAGAGCTTCACACATCGGAGTAACCAAGCCACATGGGAAAAAAAGAAAAAAAAAGAAGGAGTAGAAGTAGGAGAAACAGTCACAACCAAGCAGATAATATCCAGACAAAAATAAAAGATAGAGCAGATACGACAAACCTGGAAAAAGCAAGCAAGCAAATAAACCCCTAAACTAGGCTTAACTCTCAAGAGTCCCTAGTGAAGTCGCCAGCTGTAGCGGCTGGAAAATTCTCATTTTACAATGAAGTCGCCATCGATGTTTATTTATCCCAAAGAGGGAAAGGAAAATACTGCGAAAACCTTTGGTTAGCATGGTTAAAGAACCATGGCGGGTTCGGGAGTTGGTTGTGCGAGAGGAAGGTTTTAGCACCCCTCGCACCCATCGTACTCGATGGGAACCATTCAGAGGTTTAAGGTTGATTGCTTTCAGGTTTACATTAACTGCTCTATTACCGGTTATCTGCATATTCAAATCTACTCCAATTATTAATTAACAAAAAAAGTTTTTTATTAACGAGTTTGACAGTTGTAGGAGCTCGCTCCTACGTATTCCCAGGTGCAATGGGAAACTCAAAACTCACGTAGTTCTGGTAAAAAAAGTTTGTGGGTTTGTTGTTTTTATCGAATGACGCTTAGGTCGCATTCCACCGACACAACTGTGCTTGTATGCTCGCAATAGGAGACTTAAGCGTAAGTATGTGTCGGAGGAATGGATAAAACATTACTCGTTTTTTAAGAAAAAGGTTAATCAACCGTGTAAGTCGCATTCCACTGATACGACAACGCTTGTATGCTCGCGATCGGAGGCTTAAGCTTGTATGTATCAGGGGAATGGATAAAACATTACCGGGTTTATTTTGAAAAGAAGATTTAAGTTAGTTGAGTTGATTTTAAGATGAGAACACTTTGCGACCACAAGCCATACGTCAGGGGTTCAAAGTGTCCGAGGCAGAAACAAGTCATACGTCAGGTTCCCCCTTTTTCATCCTTTAATTTATTATGAAAATGTTTTTAGTTCTTTTATTGTGAAAAGAGATCAAGCAGATCACGACAGATAAATAGATAAGAGAGAATTGATGAGATAAGACAAGAGATATATCAACAAATGCAATGCAACAATTAACATAAGAATGTATGAAAAATTAAATAATGTATGCAACAATTAAAATGTATGAGAACAATTAAATGATACATGAATGAAACAAGTGAGCAATTAAATGCATGAACATTAGATAAATTAAATGAACAAGCAAATAAATAAGCAAAAAAAGACTTATAAGTTATTAATTAAAAATTAGTGATTAAAAATCACTTTATTGTTTGCACAAATATTTGACTCAATAAGCTTAGATAAACTATTGTCCAAAATAAGTGCTTATTTGAATAAGCTAAAAAAGTGATTATTTATTAAACTGCAGTGGGGGTGCAGCGAGCAACTGGGGGGTGAGAAAGTACCTGGGCGTGAGGCCCATCTCACAGCCCAAACAATCAGAAAAGAAAAAAAAAGGTGAGCTTCAGGAGCGTGGGGTCCACGCGCGCGTGAGACCCACGCGCCGACATGGTCTTGCCGCGTCAGCTGTTGCTTCACACAGACTGTGGGGAATGTTTATTGGCTTTCACGGAATTTAATGCTGGGAACGGAAAACAAGAGAAGCAAAATGAATGTTGTTATTTTAAGGTTGCAGAAAAAGTTGAGAGTAATTAAAACAAAAAGTGTGCGGGTCCCACTTTGTAAAACAAGTCTTCTTCTTCCACAGCTTAAACGGAAAACGCAGGTACGAAGAACAAACAACATCCATAAAACCCTCATTTTAAACTACATGATTTTCAAATCTTAACAAAAAAATTCATGTGAGTATATCATTTTGCTCAGAAAATTACATAGATCACAAATATGAGCTTAGATTTTAGAGTTCATGCATATATAAAATAATAAAAAATTATAAAGTTTCGGGTTCATGGATTGAAGGTTCAAAATAGCATAGATTTGTATAAATTGAAAACCCAGAAAGCTTTAGAGCATACCAAAGAGTAAGAATTCACGAAAACTTACTGTTTTTGAGCTTTAATTTGACCTGGAAATTCCAAGCTTCCTTTTTGCTACTTTGAGCTTCAATCTACCCTTTCCATTTGATTTGCTAAGCTTTGAAGGTGTTGGTTCAGCTACTGGAAGTGTGTGATGAAGTTTTGAAGAAAGAAATTCGAGATTTGATTGTGTTTTGAGTGAGATTGGATTTTTTATGAAAATGGTGATTTTTGAGAGTTTTTGTGATTCAGATTTTTTGCCTCTTCTCCATAGAGCTGCAGCTGCGTTTTTCTAGCCTTTAAATAGTGGAAAACTAGGTTTAAGTGATGGTGTGTGTGTTGGGTAAGAAAGGGCAAAATTGAGAAAGCCTCTTTTGATTTTTGCATCATTTTTGGTTCTTTTTTCTTTTATTTTTATGAGTAGTGGTGAGGAGTGGAATATTCTAGATAATGGGATGAGATGGAGATGAATAGAAATATGTTTTGAAATTTTTTTTTGGAGTTTTTGGTTTATGGATTTGCTCACAAAAATAAATAGAAAAATATGATATTTTTGAATTTTGAATTAAAAATAAACATAATAATGCAAATGATATGAAAAATGCAATTTATTAGAGAAAATGAAATTTTTTTGAATTTTATGCAAAATGTTGATTAAATGTGAAAAGAAATACTATTTTATTATGTGGGGCAAAATTAGAATATGACAACAGGCTGGAAACTCTGAAAGGCGAGGTGATGCCCAGAACATGGGTCGTGTCCAATCTCAGGTTTTACTACAGCTAATCAAACTTAAGGAGAAAGGCGCCACCTAGATGGCGTCATAAAACAAATATTTTAGGATTGTTAGTTTATTTTCATGCTATGTATTGAAAACTCATTTTACAAATAAATAAACAATGTTGGGACGCTCTTTTCTCCTGCAAGGGCAGGAGTTTTTATCGAGGCCCATCATTTCAGAAACATCACGTGCAAATTTATCTTCATATTTTTATTGATAACGCCCTCAATGTGTTAAAAGACTGAAACAGGAAAAACCGCCTTCGGGCGTGATAAAAATAAAAACGACTTTGTTCGTCCAAACCACCTTTGTGCCTGATAAATATAAAACGGCTTTGATCGTCCAAACCGCCTTTGTGTGTGATAAATATAAAAACGGCTTTGATCGTCCAAACCGCCTTTGTGCGTGATAAATATAAAACGGATTTGATCGTCCAAACCTCCTTTGTTCGTGATAAATATAAAACGGCTTTGATCGTCCAAACTGTAAGTGCACCAATTCATCCTCATGTTTTAATAATTGTCAAAATACATGAAATGTAACATCCCGAATTCTAAATTACCTAATTAATTTTTAATTAGAGCTATGCCTAATTATTTAATATTAAGTAAAGGTAATTAGTTAATTAAATTGTGAGAGTTAGGTGAATTATGTGTAGCAATTATGAGTTCTAGTTGAACTTAAAACATATAATTATACCATAACCTCATATTTGTGAATTAATTAAACTAAGAATTCAAATTACACTCCTCCCTCCTATGACTCACTCTTGCACTAACTACTCCTAAGCTATCATCCACTTAAAACACATGCAAGAGAGCTTATTCCCATTCATTATTGTCTTGCAACTTCAGAGCTGAAGCTAAAGCTCTCTCCCTCAATTCTCTCCTCCCTCACGTGTAACAACAACAACAAACCATATAACTCCAAAATCTTCAATTCACCCCTTCACAAGAGTTGGTTTTTCTATCACATGCATCAATCCAAACACTACTCCCTCTCAGAGATTCTCCACTGTAATCTCAGAACACCACATCACTTCTGAAATCTCTCCAATCCAAGTTCACATGTTGCTAAGCAACAAACCCTTTCTCATCACCAATATTTCAACCAATAGGAAGACATGCAAGACAAACTTAGACAAATTCGTGTGTTGTTCCTACTCTGAAGGTTTTACTATAAATAACCCTCTCACTCAGCTCAAATCATTCAACAATCAAGCCTCAATCCTAGAACAAGCTAAGAGTCATTATTTTTCCTCAAATTCCAAGTTTTGGTCCTGTGTTCGTGGGAGTTAGCTGGGGATTGCAGTAGCTGTTTAGAAGAGCCCAGGAGCAAGTAAAGTTTCAATTCCAGGTGGGTTCTTAGGCTAGTTTAGTTAGGATTCCCTAAATTATGAAATTGCATGTTAACTTAGGAAAATTGGGAATTAATTGTGTGAGGACAATTAGCTCCCAAATTCTCTTCTATTCTGTTCTATATTGACTATATTATAATTCTGCACTTTCTCAGAGGACGATTGTAGGGGATACCTTTGAAAAATGTTGATTTTCGCAAAACAGAGCTATTTCTGCATTAACTCGCCATAGCGAGTTGCTAGCGAGCCTTCATGGCGAGCTGAAGGTTCTGGGCTGAGGAACTTCGCCATGGCGAGCTCTAGCTCGCCTAGCGAGTTGTTTAGGTCAGGACCTGTAAGTTCGCCATGGCGAGCTTGGTAACTCGCCGTAGCGAGCTAACCCAGAAATTACTCATTTTTCCTATCTTAACAAGTAAATGATCACTCGTTTTATGTCATCTTTTGAGATAGATAGCTTGCAGATATATAATGTATTTAATGTTAAACAGGAAGTCAGGCACAATTCTGAATTTAGGGATAACTTAGAATTAAGTTGTATGTTCCCCGGGTTTTGGGATAAATATGGTAGTATGCAATTCACTTTAGAATCAGTCAATCATGTGCGGTTTTGTATGCTGCTTATGGGCTTCCAATGGAACAACCCATTTGGAAAATGATTGTGAGCTTAATGCCGTGGTCGAATCGATCAGCGGATATGGCGGGCCTTCGAGACATGCTCACCTCGAAGTGTCTTAGCGGAATAAAATCAATAAGACTTTCTTGTGTGTTACACCTTATTTATAATTATGATTATGACAATATTATGTTAGATATTTACTTATGGACTGATTAGGAGCCCCGGCTTTATAGCCTAGGAGGGTAGTAGAATTCACTGGGACGAAGTGACTGTCTCACCCCACTCCCTATTTGATACATACAAACAGGTTGAATAGGTAAGCTTTGGTTTTGGGAGTTGCTGCTGCTGTTGGAGGATGGCATATCTAGTTTTCCTTGCTTCCTTATTATCTTATCGTGTTGTCTTTTGTTTTCGCTATGTTTCATGTTTTCGTTGTACTCTTGCACCTGCGCGTGCATAATTTCAATAATGTAATTGTAATGAACTCAGTACTATTTATAATATTCTGCATTATATTCTAGATAATAATGTGGGGTATTACATGAAAATAGAGTGAAACATATTTTGGCAACATTACAAATGACTTGACAGCGAAAAACTATTTTTAAACTTTGAAAAATTGATTTTTAGGTATTCTGTATCGATACATAATCAGTTGTATCGATACAAATGTCCTGAAATTACTTCAGACTGATTTTGTGCTTTTTGTATCGATACATACATCACTTGTATCGATACAAAACTGGTCTCTCAGAGACAGAGAGTCACTTGTGTATCGAATCATGCTTGCATGTATCGTTACACACCTATATCTCTCAATAGACCAGAGAACTCATGGTGTATCGAATCATGCTTGCATGCTTCGATACATATCAGTCAAGTTTTCAAGAAACTGATATATGTATCGATACACATACGTGTTTGTATCGATACATAGGTCAAATATTTCAAATTTGTACGCTGGTCAAAGGGTTTGTATCGATACAAACCATCAGTTGTATCGATACATGTCTGTTCAGTTTTGCCTAAATTTGCTCAATTCTATTTTCTCTATAAATAGCAATGTGCTTTGTTATTGTAAAAGAGAGAAAACCTGTGAGAAAGTGAAATAGCTTTGAAAAACTCTTTGGGATTCAAATTTGGTGAATAATTTGGATCAAATGGTTATTCTTCACAAGATCATCATCTTCCATCAAATTGCAATTCATTGAAGAGTGAGTATGGGATCATTCGGATAAAGGTTGTACATTTGATCGATAACGTTCGGTACGGCTTGCGGTGAATCAGAGGCGTGATCGAGTTGATTTGTGAAGAAGGTTTGGGTTTTCTTGAGGATTCAAGATTGTGCGATATCTTGAAGGATCAACAACGAAGAAGCGAGGTACTCAGCTGGACGATCGGTGCGAGGGTTTGCGCACGGTTAGGATCGTTGGAATCAGAGGGAGAAGCTTCATTACTTGTTGAGGTTATTACGCATAGTTTGCATTAGATTCGATATAGGGTTATTGGAGTCTTTGTAAATTGTGCACAATAGTTCAATCGTTTTTAATCAATAAACGCTCAAATAATCCGTTTGGTTATTTGGGGGGAGACGTACCCGGCCGACCGCGAGGACGACACGAAAGCCGTTGGGAACTCCCTAATCAATCGTTTGTGTCTTTCTTCCTTAATCTTTTACTTTACGCAATCGCTTTAATTTTCGATTCAATTGAATTTTCGTGTTCGTAAGTGTGCACCAAAATTCAATTGACATATATCTTGATTGTGATTGGATTAGCTTTAAATTCTCGTAACTTGATTGGATTGTGTTATTGGATCGTTTAATTGGAATATTTTGCACACGATCGTTTCTTATTCATTATCATCGCACGTTCAAGGCTATACTACCTTTTCAGTGATCAATCGGGTGCAAAGAGACTACCGATCCGGTGGTGCTTCCGCGCGTACCTTTGAACTAAATTTTTAAAATCGACATTGTTTAAAAAGGGCCACTTATTCAACCCCCCCTTTCTAAGTGGTAGCCAAGTAGTCTAACAAGTGGTATCACGATCCCGGTTCAATTTTGTACACAAAATTCGGTGGATTGTGCCAATTATTAGAAAACATGGCTTTTGCACCTAAAGGGGCTTATAATCGGGCACCTATATTCAATGGAGATCATTTTGATTATTGGAAAAGTAGTATGCGCATACACATCAATTTTTTTGATGGTGAAGTGTGGAATGCTATTGAGAACGGTCCGTTTGTTCCGACAAACACCGATCCTAATGGCATTGTCACCAATAAGCCTATGGCACAATGGACGGACGATGATAAGAAAAAGGTCAATTACGATGCAAAGGCACAAAACATACTTATTTCATCCCTTGGGATTGAACAATTTTACCATGTGTCGCATTGTTTATCGGCCAAAGAAATGTGGGATACATTAGTTACTCATTTTGAGGGTACTAATGAGGTCAAAATATCCAAAATAAACACCTTAACTCAAGAGTTCGAATTGTTTCATATGCAAGATGGTGAAACCATTGCGGATATGCAACAAAGGTTTGTAAAAATTACCAACAAGTTACATGGTCTAGGTAAACCAATCACTAATCAAGATGCTACTAATAAGATTTTAAGATGTCTTAATAGGTCATGGCAACCAAAGGTCACCGCAATCAAAGAAGCGAATGATCTTATAACTTTAAGTCTCACAACCTTATTCGGTAAGCTAACGGAACATGAACAAGTGCTTAATTTGTTGGAAAAGCATGAGAAAGGTGGGAAAAAGGAGAAACACAATGAAAAGGAAAAAGAAAAGGATAAGAGGTCCATTGCTCTAAAGGCCTCCACATCCAAGTCCAAATAGGTTGAGCAAGTGGAAAGTAGCTCAAGCGAAGACGATTCCGATGATGCGGAAATGGGGCTCTTCGTTCAACTCTATAATAGATATGTGAGAAAGAATGGGATAAGACATTCTGATGACAATCTTAAGAAGTTTCGGAAAGATAGTGGTTACCGCCGGAAGAATGAAGATGTTAGGTACTCCAAGAAAGGGATATGCTATGAGTGCGGCCAAGTTGGTCACTACAAGCCGGATTGTCCTAATCTCAAGAGAAAAGAGAAGGAGTCATCTTCAAACAAAAGGAGGAGCAAAGGAAAGAAAGCTTATGTTGCATGGGAGAGTAGTAGCTCTTCATCTCATTCTCGTAACTTGATTGGATTGTGTTATTGGATCGTTTAATTTGAATACTTTGCACACGATTGTTTCTTATTCATTATCATCGCACGTTCAAGGCTATACTACCTTTTAAGTGATCAATCGGGTGCAAAGAGACTACCGATCCGGTGGTGCTTCCGCGCGTACCTTTGAACTAAATTTTTAAAATGGACATTGTTTAAAAAGGGCCACTTATTCAACCCCCCCCCCCCCCCCCCCCCCCCCCCCCCCCTTTCTAAGTGGTAGCCAAGTAGGCTAACACAAACCGCCTTTGCGCGTGATAAATATAAAAACGACTTTGTTCGTCCAAACTGCCTTTGTGCGTGATAAATATAAAACGGCTTTGATCGTCCAAACCGCCTTTGCGCGTGATAAATATAAAAACGGCTTTGATTGTCCAAACCGCCTTTGTGCGTGATAAATATAAAACGGTTTTGATCGTCCAAACCGCCTTTGTGCGTGATAAATATAAAACGGCTTTGATCGTCCAAACCGCCTTTGCGCGTGATAAATATAAAAACGACTTTGATCGTCCAAACCGCCTTTATGCGTGATAAATATAAAACGGCTTTGTTCGTCCAAACCGCCTTTGTGCGTGATAAATGTAAAACGGCTTTGTCCGTCCAAACCACCTTTAGGCGCGATAAATTGAAAATAGCCACCATGTTAGACTACGTCGTTGGTGTGCAAAGTTATTAAAGAAATCATGTTAGACTACGGCGTTGATGTGCATATCGTCATGGCCACCATGTTAGACTACGACGTTGGTATGCAAAGTTATTAAAACCATCATGTTAGACTACGGCGTTGATGTGCATATCATCATGGCCACCATGTTAGACTACGGCGTTGGTATGCAAAGTTATTAAAGCCATCATGTTATACTACAGCGTTGATGTGCATATCGTCATGGCCACCATGTTAGAATACGGCGTTGGTGTGCAAAGTTATTAAAGCCGCCATATAAGACTACGACATTGGCGTGCAAGATTATCAAAATTTAGAAAACAATTTTGCAGGTGAAAGATTGCAGAAAGAAACAGGCGAAGAGCTTGCAAAAGACGCAACCAAAATTCTTATTTCATTCAGAAATATAAGAAACAAAGATACAACTTCAAAGACAAAAATGACAAAAAGTTACAATAAATGAAAATGAACAAAGCCTACAGCTATAAAGGCCGCCTCAGTTGCTAAAGGCGCCACCCTCGCCGCCAAGAGAAAGAAACCTGAAGACAGGATTCCAGTCCCTCAGTTGCCCAATGATCTATCTTCTACACTAGGAGCAAAAGCCTCATGATTCCTTCATCCTCAGCTTCGGCGGATTCTTTTTAGACTCTACAGTGACCTGAGACGTAGCCTCTTCTTCAGAAGAAACACCGGGGTAAGATTCTTAGGGATGGTAGGTCCTCAAAAACTCAGCATAATCTTCATCTGTCTTATCAGAATTAGAAGAATCAGGCGAAGGGAAAGCTTCTTGCAACTTAAATTTCTTGGATTCATTGGTACGCTTACGCTTGGAAGATAAAACTTCCACTTTCTTTCCTTTCTGAGATATCAATCTGGTAGTAACACTCTTATTTTTAGGGTTTCTCTCCATTAGAACACAACAGAATGAATGAAAAGAAAAGAGGTACGAATAGATATTTATAGGGAAACTTAGTCAAGCCCATAATAAAAGCATAATTGAACAGTTACATAAACCTAGGGTAACTATTTTGAAACTAACAAAATTTATTGAAAATAACGGATAAGCATACGTTTTGAAAAAAGGAATGTTGACCCGCCAAACCTGACCAATCAAAACAGCCCACGAAGAAAGGAATTAGGTTCCCAAAGATGGGTCTTGGAGCCCTCTTAGGACGCCGCTGTAACGTCGATACAACCCTCACACACAATACAACAAACATAGTAAAATAAACATCATAAGAATAAAAAACATCACATAAAGGTACCAAAGATAATATTACAGCCCCAAAGGGGCGCACAAGTTGTTCAAAAATAAACTGTTACAACTTCGCCAAAAGGTGGACAAAATACAAAGTTAGGAACCACCAATAAAAAAGTACAAACTCAACCAAAACGAGGAACAACCTTCCCGTCCTCAACCTTGTTCATAAAGTTTACTTCCTTCAGCTTGGCGGGGTCGAGATCAGGGAACACAGTTTTAACCTGCTCAAGAGCGGCGGAGAAACCTTCAACATACTTCTCCACCATCTCTGTTTTAAGCTCAGTAACTTCCTCTTCCAGCTCAACCTTCTCCTCAACCCAATCCTTCTGCAAACCATCCCGAACAGACAGATCCTTCCACGCCTTCACCAGAGTAACTATGGCGGCATTACGCCTCACCAAGAAGTTACGGCTATCCTTAGCCAACATTCTGTTCTCCTCCCTCAAGCCTCGCATCTGTTTTTCATATCCCGCCTTCATTTTCTTCAAGGCCTCATCTTTGCCCTTATTCACCTCCTCCACAGCAGCATCCAGCTTAACGCCATCCTCTTTCTCTTTGCGCCTGTAAACCAGCTCGTTAAGAGCAATGCACCTCAAGTCATTCCCCACAGCCACTTTCCTCACATCCTCCAGCGGCATGGTCTCGAACCTTTTAGTATCACCTTTCAAGTGCTTAGCCACAAAGGATATGGGGTCAAAGTCCAGACCCTAAGCAGGGGCAGGCTCCGACGGCGCGTCCTCATCTTTATCAGCCGTAATAACAGGCGCCACTCCTTTGGAAGGAGACTCCACCCCGCCGGACGAACTGCCCCCACGGGCGCGTAGAGTTCTGGTTCCTCTGTCCGGAATTGGAACTAAAATGACCACGCCCTCATCAGAAGCATCCTTAGCCGTATCCTCGCTAACCTTAGCAGCCTTATGAGAATCACCCTCCTCATCGTTCCTCTTCCTCTTTGACTGGATTTTGGTAGCAGTGACATCAGCGACTACCAGCTGTGATAGAGGATTCACAGCGTCCTCTAGTTGCAATTTTTTCTGTTTAGTCGCCAAAAGAAAGGCAGCAAACTCTTTGTCATCAAAATTCTTCATTTTCTCTTAAAAAGAAACAATATACATGTTAGACACTGACAACAAAAGAACAAAGAAGATAACAAAAGCAAGACACTTACTCATAAAGGGCCAATACCCCTGCAGGATTAGGCTCAAGGCGAAGAAGATCCTTAGTTTCAAACATCTTAAACCTACTTAAAAAAGCTATCGTCTCGAACTCAAAAGGCGTTAACAACTCTTCGTCAACGCCCTTTACCACCCTAGGATTATCAGACCAATAAAAAGGGAATAAACCAACCCCATTGTCATCAAACATCACATCGGGGCATCCTTCACCACAACGGATGCGAAAAAAGGAATCTTGAAATTTTTTGAAATTGGAAGCATAACGGTTGAACAAACCCCTATTAGGTTGAGCATAAAGATAAACAAATTTTTCCCCAAGACCTCTGATGTGATAGAAGTAAAAGAAGACGCCAGGGCGAGGATCTATATCCAGGCGTCAAAGATAATTTCAAAACTTTTTACATAACCCCAACTATTGGGATGTAGTTGAATAGGAGGAACATTAAGGATGCGAAGAATCAACATCTCAAAGGAAGTTAGAGGAAACCATAAATTGAGTCTTTGAACAACAACACTATACATTAGGAAGTAGTGGGGGGCTTTATCGTTCACGACGGTCACCAACTCATCCACCCCCACAGGTTCTACAACAACATCACTCTCATTTCCCGACTCGGAAAAACTTACAGCGCTCCTAAGTACTTGAACGCTCTCCTCAGAAGTAAACTTCGAATAAACAGACATCTCGCCACCACTTTTAGGATGAAACGGAACCAACTCCTTTCCTGTGAAAGAAGAACGGGGAATTATTACACAATCGTCGTCACTACTATCAGAATCGCTCAAAGCAAACCCTAAGAGTTCCGAGAAATACCCTTCCTCATTTAACGACCCATCTACCCTAGTGAAATGCGAACGAATCTGTCGTTCTAACTCGGAATCGAAAGGGGGAAAATTAGAAGATTCCCCAATCTCGTCGTCTAAGTCGCGAAGGATAACCATTTAAGCATAAAATTAAACCACCGAAGAAAAGAGAGAGAAAGGAGAGGTATACCTTATGCACCTTAAAATAGACGAACGGCGACGAACGAATGACCCTAACTTTGGAGTGGAAGGAAGTGTTTTTCGTAAAAGGAAACTAAAGAGAAGAAACAATGTAAATTGGTAAAGTAAAGGTTCGATACATATATATAAATAAACAAAGCCATTGCCCAATGGTTAAAAAAGGGAGTCAAAACGTTAGAGATTACCCAACGGATAAAAGAGTAAAGTCGCACACACCATCGAACACGTGTCAGAAAAGAAAACCAAGAGACAAAATATAACGCCCAAAATATGACACAACGCCTAGGGCTTACAGCCAAACAAAACTTTTATTAAAGGATGACGCCTTAAAGGCGTCGTTGGTACAAAAATAGAAAACACAAAGAAAAATCATAATACATAAGCCTAAATACGGCCAGCCGCCTCCCGTGCATCCGCCCACATGCCCTCAATAATCTTCAAGCATTCCCTCGCAGTATCTGCATCGTCATAGATTCTAGCCGCCACGAGCCTTTTGGCGATCCTTCAGTTCTATCAAGAGGCGACGTTTCTCCAGCAACTTTGCTATATCATTACGAATTCCCTTCCGCAACCAGCGTTTTCTCTCAGACAGTTGGGTTATCTCAGCTTGTAATCTACAGATTTGTTGATCAATTGAGTCTTCCTCGTCAAAGGCAGCAGCAAGAGTACCTTCATACATGCGCATACCCTCCTTCACCAACCAAGTTTCTTCAAACAACGCAGAGGTAGACCTTTGGTTGTCAAGGCGTGATGCCTCCACAGACTCAATAAAAGGAAAATCCTTCATCATTTGATCTCTGACGGCCAGCAGGCGATCAAGGAACAAGTGCTGAGAAGTGGATAGGCGCCACGAATAATCTCGGAGATTAGTAACCATAGATGCAAAATCCTCATAGTTATCCATCAGATCATCTGGCTCTTGAAGAAGCATCGACTTCAAAGTACTAATCAAAAGATCTACAGGATCATTCATGTTGTCAAATGCTCATTTATAAAAAAATATGTAAAGTATATATAGCACGGCTGGAGCCCAAGAAAAGGGAACGGCCTCACATATCGTATGTAACGGATAAGTATGCTCACAGGAAAACAGGGAAAAACGCAACAACCTGAAACTTATCAGCGCTGCGCCTCTTTCGGCCTTGCGCTTGGGGGGCTGTGTACCGGTCAAGTTCGCCTAGACCCAATTACACCGCAAGCCCACTATCACTGACAGCCCAGTACCTATAAATCATGCGGCGCGCCCGACCCGACTCGGCTCGCCCGCATCCGGCACTGATTGACCCGATCCAGTTAGCCCAAGCCCAATATTGCCTAATCAGGCCCATTACGCAACGTATCTCTAAATACCACGTGAAATATAAGCTTATAGCACGATCAAGGGAAGCTTGGCGCCAACATCTTCCCCCACTACGCGCCAACTTCGGACTTGCCCATGAAAGGAATCGTGGGATCGTGGGGAGTTACATACCTCCTCCCTATGACTATAAATACAACCCCCAAGAAGCATTTCTAGACACACCGAAAATTAAACTTAGCACGTACAATTGCTAAATCATTCATCATCACTAAATATACACCCCCTACGTTCCACACAGGAATAATAAGTATTATTGAGAAATTTAAAAACCAATAATTAATATATTAACGGAATATATCATACTAATAAAAAGTTAAATAAACATTAAAAACTACCGTATGTATGCGGTTTGTTTCGGTTTTGATCGATTTTGAAAAATCAATCCAAAATTTGATCCGATCCGGTGGTTTTCACAAAAGAACATCCAAAATTATTCGATTTTTTGTGGTTTTTGGTTTTTTTCGATCGGTTTGCGGTTATTTTTTGGATTGGATTGAATTTGAGCACCCCTACAAGCCTGAGCCTGGCCTGTCAAAAAATAGAAGGCCTGAGCCTGGTATGTGGCCTATCAAAGGCTTATCTTTTAGGCTTGAGCCTGACCTTTTGAAAGCTTAATGTGGCCTGTTTAAAAATTTATTTCACAAGAATATGGCTGATGACCGATGGCTGATAAGCTAATTGAAATGTTTGGTAAAATTAGCGGTTCAACTGACTGATAAATATAAAAGGACATTCTTAATTTATAATAAAATCTCTTATAAAAAAATCATTATAAAATTTATATCCAATTAATATTTCAAATTTAGTTATTTAAATTTATTAATTTTATATATTATTAAATTTTATTCTTTAAAATTTTATTTTAAATTTATTTTCATTTCAATTATTATACTTTATAAAAAAAAAAAATTAAACATGACATTATATAAAAAAATTAAAAAAAAAAAAAAAACAGTTTTAAGGTTTTCATACCAAATACCAAAACTACTAAAAAAGAAAGGTGACAATATGAATAGATACAACTTTTATTGGCAAATATATATATAGAGTAAATTAAATGTATTAAAGAAAATGGTGACAATATAGCAAGACTTGAAAAAAAAAAAAAAGTAAAAAGGATACAATTTTATTGACAAATATATATATAGGATACAACAAGGTTATCCTTAGAAATAAATAAATAAATAAGTACAATATAGCAAGAATGAAAAAAGGATAGGACAAGTGTAAAAAAAAGTACTAAACATATTTACTTTTTAAATTGTAGTAATAATTTTGAAAGGATAAAAATGAATATAAGGTAAAATTGTAATGGTAAATTTGAAAGAAAAAATGATAAGCTATAAGTTCATAAGCTAGTTGAAATAACTTATGAAAAATAAGCTATAAGTCGGTAAAATAAGCTAGAAGCTCCTTTTGAAAAGATTGTTACCAAACAGATTTTTTAACTTATAAGCTATAAAACATAAACTATAAATTAACTTTTTATCCTTGTCAAACAGAGTCTCATTTTACTTTTACCTTCCAAAACTTTTAAAATATAAAAAAGTCAGGTGAAACGACCTGTAAAACTATATTTAAAAAATATCAAATGAAGAGTGTGAATGAATAGGCGTTTCCAGATCTTTGTAAAGGGTTTTCTTTATCGAAAATCAATATTCAACATAGTATGAAAAACCACGACCGTTGGATTAAACAACATAAAACCCATCAAACGGACCCTCCTTTCCCACCAATTTCGTTTTCTCTTCAACTCCAAAAGCTTGCGCATTCACCAATCTCTCAACCTCACCTTATCTCTCGCTCTCTTTCACTCGTCACTCCTTCTTCCGATGGCCACCGTCCTCCAAACTCCCACATTCCGGCCATCCCCAACGCTACTCACCGCCGCCGCCACATCATCAAATCACCCCAAAACCTCCAGGGTTTCTATCACATCCTCCAGAAAGAAACCGTCACCACTTAAATCCCTCCGGTTCCCTTCAATTCCCTCCCTCCGGTTCGTCAAATTAGTACCCTTTGCTTTCGACGGAGACACCGAAGCTCCTCAAGTTCAAGAACAACCTGAGGTTCAGGTTCTCGTAAGTCTTCTTAAGTAAACGTATTTTTTGTTCAAATTTTATATTGCAAATTACAGAATGAACTATTTGGTTATGCTTGGTTCTTTTTTCAGTAGTTTAGGATATGTTTTCAATTCATAATATTTTCCGTTTGTTTTATTTATTTATTCATTACAAAACTGTCACTTGTTTTCACAATTGTCATTGGTATTGCCGAAAATGCAATCGATGCAGTTGCAATTGCGATGCTGTTGTAGAGATCTCCAAGCTTTATAGTGCGGCTGCAATTGCAGTTGCAGTTGCAGTTGCGGACTATGGTTTTCACTTTATATATATTCAAGATTTACACAGGAATGAAAGGCAAGCGGGCAACAAGTTGCGCTGCTAACCTTTTATGGATGACAAAACCGATTCTTTTAAAAAACTAAATCCATAAACCTAGGAGACACGACATTGTTGTGCATAACCCTTTGAACTCTTTGCAGAAGATTTGCAGCCTCTTTTTACAATTAAAACGGAAAGATGAAAATGAAAATCACGGTAATATTAGTGTAGAAGGTGCTTCTAATTGTTTGGTTTGTCTTTTTCTTAATATTATGTTTATATTGCATTGACCATCGTGTATTGTAAGAGGTTTGTGAACAATGTAAGGTTTATAATTTTGAATTGGGTGCATGAGTGATGTAGGGATAGTGACAGACTGCTCGGTGGGGTTACTAATTAGTACTACCTACTATCAAAGAGTAGAGAAGGATTGTTAAGAAGACAGTCCGGCTTCGGCTTTTATAGTGCAAGCCATAAGCTTCCAGCATTGGGCATGTTTGCCTCAGCTTCTTTTAGAGAAATGATTTTTGTTTTCAAACTGAAACATGTAGCCAAAATCATTAAAGAAATTTGAATTCAAATTGACTGTTGTTATACATGATTGAATATTATGACAAAACTTTATGCCACTGTTTGATTTATGTAACTGACTCGTCTTAATTTTGTGGGAAATGGCTTTGGTGGATCGTGTTTTCTTTGTTGTAATTGTTTTTTTTCTGAAGTCCTCTGGAAATTATTATGACATTTGGTGTTATCCTTTCTATATTTATAATGTAACTGATTTCCATCTCTTTCAATCTCTTTTCTATTTATATTTTTATTTCATTTTTCATATTTTGTCACTGTGTTCGCATATTATTTGCTTCTTTTGCTTATGTAGTATCACCATTGTCAAATCCCTCAGTTTGTCCTAATTTATAGACATTTTAAATTGCTTAAAGCCTTAGTTTAGGCTTGTTTGTGACCATTACATTCTATTACTTTTGATTGAGTTATGATTTGTCTTTGAAAGATTTTGGACTGGCTCAATAACACCTTATTTTTCTTCTATTGATTTTGGTACCTTTTCTTACTACTCCTTTGCCCTTTTCTGAGTATAATTTCACTTTTTGCCCTTGACTCTTGGAATTTTAACCAACTATAATAAAGGAAATAGTGCAGGATAAGAATTTCAAGTTTTATTATATTCTTTACTATTATATTATGGAATTTTAAGTTTCATTATTAGTTCCTGGTTTGCGTTAATTGTCTAATACGCCAATTTAACAGGATTCTTCGGATGGTGCTGTTGCTGTGGAGGATAGTGCAGGTGATGACGAGGTCAGCGACGCTGGGGAAGTACCTTCTTCACCTTTGCTAGTATTATTGCAGTCTTACAAAGAAGCACTGGTTAATAATGATGAAGTCAAAGTTGCCGAGTTGGAATCATCGTTAAAATCCATTGATGACGAGATAGCAGGTCTTGAAGGGAAAATAGCTTCTTTAGCCGAAGAATTATCAATAGAGAAAGATCGGAAACTAAGGATTGGTGCAGACTTTGACAATTATCGGAAGAGGACCGAGAGAGATCGCCTTTCATTGGTCACAAATGCTCAAGGGGAAGTTGTGGAGAGTTTGTTGCCTGTATTGGATAATTTTGAGAGAGCAAAAGCTCAGATTAAGGTGGAAACAGAGGGAGAGGAGAAAATAAACAATAGCTATCAAAGCATATACAAGCAGTTCATTGAAATTCTAAACTCACTAGGAGTTGAGCCAGTGGAGACGGTTGGAAACCCCTTTGATCCAATGGTAAGTTAATTAGCAATCTCAATTTATATTTAAATTCAGATATATCTGCTTTTCTAGATAGAGAATATCTTATTATCAGTGCAGGTGATAATGTCTCTTTACAGTTGCACTAGTGTTATCTTTGCCTTCTGCAATATAATTTATGTCATCTTTGAATTGTTTCAATATTGATTTGAGATGTTAAGCATATTTCCCTTTCTCTGAAAAATCTATTAACTTTGTTTTAATATTTTGGCCCACCTCTTCCTTTGTATACATTTTTGGCATAATGCTGTCATCTATGATTTATGCAGGGGCGCAAACGAGTTGGCTCGAAATTCAATCTTGCTGAACTTTTTCAAACACTATATCAAGTTTCTTCAGGTTTCCTGAAGACCTGGATACACTTTTAATTCATGATTGTTTCGAGCCAACTTGGTGAGTTTAAGAATGTGTCACAAAGTCAAGAAAAAGTAGGCTTTGTAGTAAAAATGTGTATATGAATGTGAATACACGTTCTTACTTAAAGAATTATTTCAGATGGATGCTTGTAAGATTATTTGACTCAAACAATTTTGCCTCAGCCACTGCCTCAAACGAAATACATATGCTTGGTCTTTTTCCGTCAACATTTTTTATTAAGTTTCTTAAGGTATAGAAGATTGATAATCATGAGCATTTTTTTTTTCTGATAAACTATGTTTTCACTTTACTTGTAAAAGCTACATGAAGCAATTATGCGTGAGGACTCTGCCGAGTTTGAAGAAGGCATCATACTTCAAGAATTCAGAAAAGGTTTTAAAATTGGTGACCGCCTCTTACGTCCATCAATGGTGAAGGTATCAGCTGGTCCAGGACCAGCAAAGCCGGAACAAGCATCACAGGAAGAACAAGTCACAAATGAAACTTCCGAGGATAGTAAAGAGAATGATGGTAGCACAGAAACAGAGTCTGCTTGAAAGGACAAAACTCTGCCTGGATTCAGTTTTGTACAAGTATATCAGGAACATAATGATGGGGAGTAACAGTTGTTCAAGAAATTTTCCTGCCAAAGGGAAATTAATATTATGAGATTTTGAATTATTATTTCAGATATTTATGTCCTTACATGGCTTTGGTAGAGATGACTAAATTTTCAGTGATACCATGTTTCTTGAAGGAACCCGAGTAAGTTGCAATTGATCAAGTGCTTGGCATCTGAAGTTAGGAGAATCAGTGTGAACTTTTAAATTAAGATTTTATTATACTCATAATTTCTTCATCGTATTGAACATTATGTATTCTTTGGTTAAGCTAGAAGCAATTCTACGATGTACTCCAAAGGTTTTTAAGATAATTTCTGAAAAAATTTACCCTATGCAAACCCAATAATATAGATAACTTGGCCATTGATTGCTGCATTCTACGCTTAACATAACACAGTACAAATATTACGAATGGACCTAGATTTCCCATTGTAGGGCATAATGAGCACTCGTAAACACTTAGCTGGTAATTTGTCGTCGAACGATTTAAATTATAAATTTAGTTTTTCATAGTAAAACAATCTCAATTATATTTAGTTTTTCACAGTAAAACAATCTCATATTGATTTAAGATTGGGCGGTTTAAATATGTTATGTTGTTATGTTGTAACATCTGAAAATCTAATTTGCAATACCAATGGGCATTATGAGTATGATGATATATTGATATGTCTATTTTATTTTTATTTGGAGGGGGTGCATGTATTATTGGAGTATATTTATTTCTATCAGAAGAAAATAAGTCCGAATTGACCAATAAGCAAAGTTTAAGGGTTCGTTTGGTATGAGGGAAAGAAAGTGGAAGGAAAGAAAATTATGGAAATTAATGAATGAATTTGGATTGATTTTAGTCTAAATTCATTCATCGATCTCCATATGAGGGAAAAAAGTGGAAGGAAAGAAAATTACGGAAATCGATGAATGAATTTAGACTAAACGAAGTGCATGTATCGATCTCCATAATTTTCTTTCCTTCCACTTTCTTTCCTTCATACCAAACGTAGTGTAAATGATTATAAAGTTTTTTCTTACAAAGAAATTATCTGAGTTATCACCAATTTGGCATATTAATAAGCATGAGGGGAATTGGATGCAATTATAGGACTGAGAGAGTGTTGCGTGATGGAATGGATGCAAGGCCTTTGATGAGATGGCATCCTATTCTCTTCTTTCTAGATTCTATTTCTACCATGAAGCAAAATGGATTTGTTCAAAATAGGGTGCGTTTGTTTTAGCTTTAAAAAAAATAGATTTTTCTTTATATTTTTGAAAATAGATTTTATAAAATAGTTTTTTAAAATATTATAAGTTTTTTTATATTCATTTTTTCTAAATTCAAACACTAATTTTGATATTATATAACATAAATGTACATTATTGAAGATCAAATCATAGTCAAAATCTATTTGAAATAGCTTCAAAAAAAGTGATTTTTTTGAAATTTTGATATCTAAAAAAATTTTCGATAAAATGATTAAATACCTAAAATGACATTTTAAGAATAACTATTCAAACCAAATTTTCATTTAAAACTTTTATAAGAAATTTCTTTGTAAAATTTTTATTGATTAACCTACAAACAATAACTTATGCAAAATCATTAACCTTACTGCCAAACACCTTCTTATTATTGATTACAAATACAACTACTAAATTAACTTTTCAATCCATGTTGCTTCTTTAATGATAACTTATTGTTCAACAGTGTACTTTCACCAATTTCTGTCATTCATTAAACTCTTTAACTACATATTGAATTCAATCCAACTAACTTCTCACTATAATAACTGTTCTTCATCAAAATACTACTTCCACTCAAACTAAGTAAACAATCCATAACTCATCTCATGGCAACAAGATCTCATCCAATATTACAGGGAACACCAAAAGCTTTTTTTTCAACAGTTTACATTCCAAATCAGGTTAAACATACTATCTATTTTATAACTTCATCAATCATATATCATATCTCTAACTTATGTCATCATTATTTTAGATTGAAGGTGAAGTAGATCCATTTTTTGTAGTTGATTTTCTTGAAGAACTTGGAAATAAATGGCGCTTAATTGATGCTAAAGGAATAGATCATCATGTTACCTTTAATGGTTCTACAACCAAACCATATTTTACTCATGGTTGGAATGAGTTAGGAAAATATTATCAGTGGAATGAAATTCAACTTCTATCATTTTACTACTATGCCAATAATACTTTTCTCATGCTTAAATCAGAAAGCAAAATCGACAACACTGATTTTCCATCTTTCCATTCTATGAGTACTCAACTTTGCCATGATCATTGCTATTTGGTTATAATTACAGAGAACAACAATAACTCTTCTGAATTGGTTAGTAATTTTTTTAAATATCATGTTTAACAAATACATAACTTATATCTTCTTCATATCATTGTTTTAATTGATTCTCCTTTGTTACTTAATTAGGTTCTATCTCGACCATTTGGATATTTTCTTTCTGCAACAACTAAATCTACCTTTAAGCTTTGTGGACCATTGGGACACATTGTCAATTGTAAACTACTGATTGGTATTGATTACAAGCTTGCAGAAGGTTGGGCAACTTTTTGTGAACTTAACAATATTCAAACTGGAGATCGATTAACATTCAACATGGAGGAAACTTTGGAAAAAAATATCATTATTGTCAAACATATGTAATACAAAGCATAGTCTTTGATCTTTGTATTATTATCTTCAATATTTGTACTTCTACTAATTTTATTCAAGTCCCGTTATTATGTTTTTTATTGGTATTCTAAATTTCAGTTATTACTTTCAATTAAATAATTTTTTTTTCTATATCAAAAATCATGTTTTTTGTTCAAATTTGTACGTTGATTATATCGCTTCTATTCTAATAATTATATACATCTTCCATTAATGCATTTCAAGAATTATGTCAATTTTGATATCAATTTGTTACTAAAACAAATGGTAACAACTAAAAATAAACGCGTAACGTTACGACCCGTGCGATAGCACGGGTCTATCGCTAGTTTCTTTGTAAAATTTTTTTAAACAAAATTATATTACATTATAAGAATCTATTTTGAAAAAATCTATAACAAACGCACCCATAATTGAACTAGTATTATATATTCTCCATAGAGTTTGGGTCTATTTTTCTTCATGAAATCGAAATCCAATCAATGAATAAGTTAGAATGGCACAAAATGATATACCTATATTGGAGTGACGTATAAGATGAATGCAAATTTAAACAAAGATAACTGTAAGCTCTCAAATTGCTATTAAGTTATTATATAAAGAATAGGCACTTGTTTGTGTGTAAATGTGGGTTGTTAAAAAATATGTTTTATATACTAAAAAGAAAGGTAAAAAAACTTATTTCTTAAATGATTTTCGACTACTTAATGGTGGCCAACTGGCCATATACCATGTTCCTGGTCCTGCCAAGATAGTTGTTATATATATTTGGTATCCAAAATATAACTAAAACTATTAAATATTATGATGCTATCATAAAGTAATTTTGTTCTTTTCGAAAAGTATGCATGTCACATTCTTTCTTCTTATTCATTTTTATACCAAACATGTCATATTCTGTTACAAATTAAAATAGTGGTGAAGAAGGTAAAGTCAATAGCTAAGCAAGCAGTACTGGATCAGATTCATTCATGGATATTGTTGTGTGTGTCTTAGACAAAATGTTATTATAACTTGGTACAAGTTAATGTACAACAACTAGTTAGAAAAACAAAAATGTTACTATCTGCCGTTTTGTAGTTTGTTATGGTATCATCATGCATTGCATGGTATGGTACGATGTTAATCGAGAAAAAATAGTCAATAAATACAAAATATGAGTAGTCCTAGATGGAGAAATACCAAAATTATTAAATTGAACATTTTTATTTAAATTGAAACATAAAATTTTGCGGTAATACATAATATCAATAATGATATTCATCATTTTGTCAAAAAAATAATGAAATTCATCATTTTGTCTAAAATTAAAAGAGAAATGATAAAATATAAAACGTGTCTATAAAGAGTGTTGTATTTTATTTTACAAATTAATTTTATAATGATGATAATGAGATATAATAAACCGACAAATTTTACTCTTTTTTTTTTTTTTTACCAAACCAACATAAAAATTTAAGTACTAGTATAATGTAAGATATTATATTACTCATTCAAGGTCATCCACCAATTATTCAAGGTCACCCAATGAATGTGTGCAGTTAATTTATTTATTTACCTTTTTTTTTGAAAGGTCAATTAAATGTTTTATAATCTTGCCATATTGCTAGACCAACTCAATCAGTAAATAGGTTAAGAAAAAAATTGTTGTAAAGAAAATTTGAAAAAATAACAGCTATATTATATAGGGAAATGATTATTGGTTACAGAATTTTTATTTTTATTTTTAAAAAGTGTCGTTTGGATTTAACTGCATTTTTTTACTATGTATCAACCAAATAAATACAAATCATGGTTGAAAGAGATTCCCTTTAGCTTTTAACTGTGCATTAAAATTTGTAAAAATAGCAAATCTTAGTTTCCTTTCTTGCCATTCCAAAAAAAGTTTTCTTTCTTTTTTTCTAGTCAACAGAAAGAAAAAACATTTTGTCCCAAAATAAATGACTTAATTTGACTAAGTGGACTATTCATATAATTTACTCATCATATTTTTCCATTAATATATAAATAAAAATATTAACAAATACGATATTTTACTTTGTCTTGATGAATATTTTCTATTATTTTGGTCTAGAGAGGTATTTTTTAGAGGAAATTTTGTAACAGTTATTGGCCTTTGTTTTTTTTTTTCTTTTTATATCAATTAATACTTAATTGAGGTATTGAAATTGTCAAATGGACGATAGTTTAATAATTATTTTTTTTGACGAATTAATTATATTTATATGACATAGTGCAATTGTGCAACATATATATATATATATATATATATATATATATATATATATATATATATATATATATATATATATATATATATATATATATTATCTTTCATGAAAATATTTAAACCATTTACATCTCCATAGTAGAAGAAATTGAAATAAAAATGGGAGAAGAGCTGAAGAAGAACCTTTTGCAGCATCAAAATATTTTAGAGGAGGAGGAAGAAGAGGCACTAAACAAAAGGGTATGGAAAGAAAGCAAGAAGATGTGGAGAGTAGCAGGTCCAGCCATATTCAATAGGTTTTCAACTTTTGGTATCCAAGTAGTTGCTCAATCCTTCATTGGTCATATTGGTTCAACTGAATTAGCTGCTTATGCCCTTGTTATGACTGTCCTAGTTAGATTTGCAAATGGTATTCTGGTAAGTCAATTGTTCCATAATCTTTTAAATCGCAGTCGCAATTTAATCTGATTTTACAGAGAATGACGACCAAATATCATTGATGCGACCTCAATCACAATTTAAAACCTTTCTTCAACTAGTTATTGTTTAAGTTATATACATCGTGTAAGTATTGGGGTGTGTGCACATATAAATCTGTATCGAAGTTCAGTATTTTAGATTTTATCAATAATTAAAATTTGTATTGAAATTTGAACCATTTGATTTTTTATAGTACAATTTAGATGCGGCTAACTACTTGAGGAGTGAATTCACACGCACACAATCCAAATGCAAAATGTGAAATCTACTAAACTTTTATTTATTTTTTTCAAATTGAAAATTGTAGTTGGGCATGGCAAGTGCATTGGAAACTCTATGTGGACAAGCATATGGAGCAAAAAAATATGATATGCTAGGAGTGTATCTTCAAAGATCATGGATAGTTTTATTCATAACCGCAATTTTTCTTCTTCCAATTTACATTTTTACCACCCCAATTTTAGTGGCACTAGGCCAAGATAAAATTATTGCACAAGTTGCAGGAAGCATTTCAATATGGGCAATAGGTATCATATTTTCTTTTGCAGTCTCATTCACTTGTCAAATGTTCCTACAAGCACAAAGCAAGAACAAGATTATTGCTTACCTTGCAGCTTTTTCAATTGCAATTCATATTTATTTGTCATGGCTTTTAACTGTTAAGTTCAAGTTTGGGCTTAATGGTGCAATGACATCAATCCTTTTGGCTTATTGGATACCAAATTTGGGCCAACTTGTTTTTATCATGACAAAATGTCCCGAGACATGGAAGGGTTTCTCATTTTTGGCTTTTAAAGATCTTTGGCCTGTTATCAAGCTTTCTTTGTCTTCTGGAGCTATGTTATGGTAAGAGTTTGAGTAATTTTCCTAATATTTTTCTTAGATTATGTATAGTTTGTAATCAGTTTTTTTAATCACATTTAGCCATACACCAATATTTCTAGGCTATGTTGGAATTGTGGTCAGTTTGACAGAATTACGATGACCTACTATGATATGATGTACTGATTTAATAAAAATAGAGTGTAACTTTTGCAAAATCACAGTGGTAAATTGAGATTCTGGAAAGGCCGCCGTGATATAATAGTTATGTAATATTGTTGCAAAAATTGAGCTATGAGACTAACATGAAGCTATGGTGACTTTTACAGTCTTGAAATATGGTACAACACAGTATTGATTCTACTAACAGGGAACATGAAAAATGCTGAGATTGCTATTGATGCTCTGGCCATATGGTACTATATCCCTCACTCTTAATTACTTTTGCTTCAACATTTTTTTTGTCAAGTACTCTAGCGGCTAGAAATTCACTTTTTAAGGTGAATAAGTGGTCAAACTTAAAACTCCGGTCCCTGCATATTACATGCAATGTTCCTACCAACTGAGTTATGCTCACATCGACACTTTTGCTTCAACATTTAGTATTTTGGAATAATGAACAGTGACTTGATGAAATTATAATTTTTGCAGCCTCAACATTAATGGATGGGAAATGATGATATCCCTTGGTTTCTTTGCTGGAGCTAGGTACTTCATTAATATCACAATCTCATTTAACTATTTTTTTTCTTCTAATTTACACTAAAGTTTATTGAAAAGTTTCTTTTGAATACTATGTTAAGTTAAGTTACCGGTTTGTTTTGTTTTCTTTATATTAAATATTATTGTCTGATACAACTCAGATGATAAAAAACTAAAAAGACATTTGATATGTTGGAAAAAGGACTTAAACCCGCATTTTCCACCTCTCTACACTTACTGTGTATGAGTCTCGTTACTAGGCTCCTTGAAACCATAATGGAAATAAAATAAAATAAAATAAAATTATACAACACCAATTTTCATTTGCAAAGCAATAGATTGATGAGTATAAACTTCATCTATTTTTTGCAGTGTTAGGGTGTCAAATGAACTTGGAAGAGGGAGTTCAAAGGCAGCAAAATTTTCCATTGTGATAACAGTGCTCACATCATTTTCCATTGGATTTGTGCTATTCTTGATCTTTCTATTCCTAAGGGAAAATCTTGCATACATTTTCACCCCAAATCCAGATGTGGCTAATGCAGTTGGTGATCTATCACCTTTGTTGGCAATCTCCATATTGTTGAACAGTGTTCAGCCTGTACTCTCTGGTAAATCTTTACATCACCATTCATGATTAGTTAGTAGTATCCTTTTTTTTTTTTTTAAATCTCGTTTTTGGATATCAGTATCGTATCGCATCTGTATTACTTATGTCAAACATCACAAATGGCATGTTAACCATATCTAATTGACTTATTAGCTTACCTGCTAGTGCTGATGATGTTTGTGTGAGTAGGAGTTGCTGTAGGAGCTGGTTGGCAGAGCATTGTTGCATATGTAAACATAGGCTCCTATTACCTCATTGGTATTCCTTTTGGAATTGTGCTTGGTAATCTTCTCCATTTGCAAGTTAAGGTAATTAATTTATCATTTACATGACTTTAATTTGCACAAATGTGAAGACCAAACTATTAGTCGTATAACTGTATCTTAGATGGTAAAAAAAATACAAAAGCATTTGATATATTAAATCGCGGGTTCATGCTCACAAAACAATACTCCCTCTAGTTTTGTATATAAGAAAATTTTCAAAAAAACTCTTCCTTTAAGAAAGTAGGTAAAATACATTAACCGAGGAGAAAAAACACATTATACCTTTCTTGGAAAATGTAAAAACATTGCATTTATTGGTTGAAATTTGAATAATGTCATAAAACTTAATAATTGAAGTAGACTTTTGCATATATTTAAACATTTAAATTTTTTTATTTTGTTTCTTATATATGAGACCGGAGGGAGTATTTCTCGTCTCAGCTTAAACTCTTTTTTATTTTATTTTTTTTATAATTCAACTTAAAGTCTTTAAAACACCAATTTTTATTTTATTTTTTTGAAATTTTAGTGATATTATTCAATAGCATTTTTTTTTCACTACACATAATTTAAAATTTAGTAAACTATCGGTTTAATTACTTCAAAAACATATCTACCAAATAGTCAAAAGAGTTATGTTATATGAACAACTTTTATAGATAAAAATACAACATTCGTATTTTGCTTTTCTCTATGCACGGTTCTTGAAGCTTGTAGAAAGTATTGGGAAAAAAAAATCAAAAATTGGCATGGATACGCATATTTGTCTTAATTTTATTTAAAAATGGATGTTGAAATAATATTTTTCTAGTAGAAAATAGAATGCACATTAAATAACAAAAAAAGATCCACAAAATTTAAAGAGAGAGACGTTGGTGCTAAAATTGTGTCACTTTGCAGGGAATTTGGATTGGAATGTTGTTTGGAATTTTTGTTCAAACAATTATGCTTATCACAATCGCATTTAAAACTGACTGGGACAAGCAGGTATTTAATTTATTTAAGGGTAAATAGGTTTTTATTTCCTATAAAGTAAGTAATTTTTTTTTTTATCTTTTATAATTATTTTTTTAAATTACCCTATATAATATTTTTTTTATTTGATTTATCCCTTTGTAATATTTTTTTATTTGGTTTACCCCATAAGTAATGACGTGACATCATCAATGAAAGAGTAAATCAAAATTGGTTAATATTACATGGCCTAAATGACGGATTCTTAAGTCATTTTTAAATCAACATATTTCATTAGGGGGTAAATCAAATAAAAAAAAATATTATAGTGGATGATCTCAAAAAAAATAAAATTATAAAGGATAAAACAAAATCCATCTTCTTTGCCTATTTACTTTTAAGTATATGTATAATCTATTATTTGTGAAATGAATATTGGTTTCTTAATTAGTTTTTCTTTTTTTTACTAAAATATTGGTTTCTTAGTTGAAGCAACTAAAAGTTACATATGAATTTTATAGGTTGAGATTGCTCGAAATCGTGTTAACAAATGGGCTATTGTGGAGAATGATGAATCACACAACACATCAAGGATATCTAGTTAAAGAATATCAAGATATTTGTTTAGAAGAAATAGAACACAAGGAGAGAAAGTATCATATTTTTCCTATTAACTAAACAATAGAAATTTATATTCATTTTTCTTTTCTTTCTTTTTTAACTATTATTATATTGTTTTATTACAATTGATATATAATAAATTATTGAGTTTAAGTGGTTAATAAGATAGTTAAATTAAAGACAAGTCATTTGTTAAAGTATGCGTTTAATTATTGTTTTATAAATAATTTTATGGGCTACTAGCTCAAGTGGTAGTGGGAATGCATTGAATATATACTTGAATCTTAGGATATATGGTTCGATTCCCACGGAAGGAAAAAAACTTTATTAGAGAGGGGGTTGAAGAAGATCGTGAGGTGGTAGTGTTGGGACCATCTAAGATGGTGAGACCCGAGCTGTTACATATATCGATTATTCAATAAATCTGAAATGTTGACTTTTATTTATAATTAAGGATAGATAATAAAGTAAATCTTTATTATATATATTTTTTTGAAAATTCAATGAATATTATTAATGGATCATGTGTCCATGATAAAAAAAAAAAAAAAAAAAAAAAAAAAAAGGGTACAATGTTGGGGTGGGATTCTTCCAACCACGCTTTATTGGGCTCCAGGTGGGCCAAGGATGCTAAGCAATGGGCCACTCTGTTAGCTTTCTGACTAATGGACCTAAAGGAATTATTCTTGAAGGTTTCTCTCCCCACCCCCCGTCTTTCTTTTTCACCCCCTGAGTTTTCATTTTTAACCTTGGAAAAAAAACTTCGGTACACGCGTACTGAACTTTTTAACGATGTAAAACACCTATTTTTCAATATCGACAAACTTCGGTACGCGTGTACTGAACTTTTCAAGGGTAAAGTTGGATTTCTGGGGGGTGAAAAAGAACGATGGGGGGTGGGAAGAGAAACCTTCATTATTCTTAAACTTAATTTTGTTACAAAGAATAGCCCTAACAAAATTTTCAACATACGATATAGGAATTTTTCTCTTCCCACCCCCCATGACTCTTTCCCCCCTCCCCCCGGATTTTCGTTTTTACCCCTAGTTTTAAACTTCGGAACGCGTTTTCCGAAGTTTTTTTTGCCTTGAAGATCAACTTCAGAATGTATTTTCCGAAATTTTCGACAAATTTGAACTAAAAAAACTTCGGAAAACACGTTCCGAAGTTTTTGGACAGGGGTAAAATTGGAATATTGGGGGGTTAAAAAGAGTCATGGGGGGTGATAAGAGAATCTTTCACGATATAGGGTTCCTGCTAGTATTGTTGACGAGAGAGATGACGGAGGTATTATCACTTTCGAAGGTCACCGCATGGAATCCACAATCAACAGCTAGAAGGGCCGCTTTATAGAGAGCACATGCATCAGCTAAGGTCGGATCGTCAGTCCTAATACTTCTCAAGTCGCCTCTGTAAGAAGAATGCCCTCTAAGTCCCGATATGCATTTATATACGTGACAAAGTCTCCTATCTTAATCTTATCTTAATCTTAATCTTAATCTTAATTATAATAAAAGTAAGATTTTGCTTCATGTTAACCCTAATATTTTTCTCTTCTAATCACTCTCTTAATCTTTCAACCACATATTAATTACTATGGCCCGCCACTTATTAAATCTTCTTTAATTTGAATTTTGAATTGGTCTTTACTTTATTAGTTTTTTTTTTTTTTTTTGACAAAAGTCTATTAGTTTTATGCATTGAAAATAAAATATTATTAAATGCTCATCTAAAAAATAGTACAATAAAATATTATACCTATATGATTTGTTAATTGTTCCTACTTCTTAGGCTTACTAATATTATTTTGAAATGTAATTTTGATTGCTTTGTTTGTATTACTCCTTTATTGCTATTGTTTTTCATCTCATTTGATGGTGAGAACAAGTAACTATGTTGGCTTAAAGTAGTTTTATCTTTAAGAATATTGATATGCCCCAATAAATAATATGTAAGTAGCAAGTGATTTCTCACTCTATGCAATTTAAATTGAGTACTTGGTTAATTGATATTTTATTCTTTAACTTAATTTTGAAATTGGTGATTGAAATAAGCTCTAACTATTGGTGGCAATGTAATTTGTGCAAAAGGGATAAGTCCCTACCTTTTTGGTCCTGCTTAATTTTCTATAGTTATGATTTTTATGCTTAGTTTTTCAACATTTGGGTATAGCATATGTTACTTCCATGTGCTGCACAATTTTAAATAATGTAGGATATGGGCTGGTGTTGGAAATTCGTCCGTAGAGCAACCAATTAGGATTTCAACAAACAATCTCTATTATGGTGAAAAATTATTAAAAAGTATTTCATTGCAAATATATATAATTGATATTGTATGTTATAAAAAAACTACTTATGCTTAGTCTTTTAATATTTATGTTCTTTTTGTTCAAGTAAACGGTGATCTTTAATGTTTATTACAATGATGCTTGATTTGTGTTATATGTCATAGCCATACATACAATACAAGCAAGCGTCACCTTATTGGGCAATGAAATTGTCAAGAAGTGTATTGTTGTTATTTTGATTTTGCCATAGCTATAGCCATAGCCATACAATACAAGAAAGTGACTTTTGTTGATTATGAAGGTTGAAAAACACACAAGAAGGGGGGGGGTTGAATTGTGTGAGACTTTTTCTAAGTTAAAACAAATTGCAGCGGATAAGGTATAACACACACAATATATGAGGATAGGGTTAGAGAGAGATGCTCAGAATTTTTATACTGGTTCCTCCCACTAACAGGAGTAGTCCAGTCCTCTTGTCCTTCACAAGAGATTTCACTATAATCACTCAGATTACAAATGCTCAAGCACTAAGCAAGAGACTTCAAACTGCTCAAGCACAAAGCAAGAGACTTCTAATGCTCAAGCACAAAGCAAGAGACTTCCAATGCTCAAGCACAAAGCAAGAGACTTCCAATGCTCAAGCACAAAGCAAGAGACTTCCAATGCTCAAGCACAAAGCAAGAGACTTCCAATGCTCAAGCACAAAGCAAGAGACTTCCAATGCTCAAGCACAAAGCAAGAGACTTCCAATGCTCAAGCACAAAGCAAGAGACTTCTAACTGGTTTTAATGTTAATAAAGATAAGAGATTAACACTTGATATACAATCAGAGGTGTTTACAAAATACAACTCAGTTACAAGACTAACTTAGAAAATTATCACAAAGTTTCTAAGTGTTTGATAGCTTCAGAATTTGACAGAGTTTCAGCACGTTCAGAAGCTTAAGTCTTGATTCCATTTCTTCACAAATCTTCTTCCTTTTATAGATGATAAAATGAACGTTGAAGATTATAGCCGTTTGAAGAATTGAGACGCTCCTTTGTATAGTTCAGTGAGCTTATTAGCTGTTCTGATTTGCAGTAGCTTAGGAGCTTAACGTTTACTACAAAATGAGAGATTCCTTTTGGCTTTTGATATTTGAACCTTGGTGAAAGCCAAATAAGGAAATAATCGTTTCTGAAGCCTGACTTGAAAAGGACCTTTCCATGGTCAAACCTTTTCATTCTTGGTTTCTGCGTTTGGACTTAGTCAGGCACAGTCTTCAATAAAATTGTACTCTCAAATGTAGCTTAACACTTATATCTGACGAGCCTTCAGATTTTGATAGGCTCAGAATTACTTGTTTCAGATCTGGTGAGCTCAGATGTTCTTCAGATTTTGATAGGCTCAGAATTACTTGTTTCAGATCTGGTGAGCTCAGATGTTCTTCAGATTTTGATAGGCTCAGATTTACTTGTTTCAGATCTGGTGAGCTCAGAAGTAATTCCTTCAGAAATTCTAAGGTTCAGATAATAACTTCAGAGTTTCACAGGCTCAGAATTACTTGCTTCAGATCTGGTGAGCTCAGAAGTAATTCCTTCAGAAATTCTAAGGTTCAGATAAAAACTTCAGAGTTTCACTTGCTTCAGATCTGGTGAGCTAAGAAGTAATTCCTTCAGAAATTCTAAGGTTCTTTAGTACGCAAATTTTAACTTTTAATCCTGCACACTGAATTAAATTATTAGTATTCCAATTTAACCTTAAATACATTGTTATCATCAAAATCAATTAAGGAGATACAAAATCATAATTTTGTTCCAACAATCTCCCCCTTTTTGATGATGACAACTATATGTATTTAAAATCAATTGTTGTTGTTTTTATTTAACATCTTGACTTCAGGTTCTGAGGTTTGCAAGCTCCCCCTGAGTCTGATAAGCTTCAAAAGTTTATCAATGATAAATATAAAACAGTCTAAGAGTAATATTTAATGTCAAATATAATTTCATATATTCTACCTTCAGAATTAGAGGTTTGCAAGCTCTATTTCTTCAGACTGACAAATATAAGATATGGTTTGCAAGCGTATCTTATATTATATGAATTTATGTTGGACAAAATTTATTACTCCCCCTCATTAAAAGTTTAAAAGACTTTAATATAACTTAACAAGAGTAGAGTTCAGAAAATGTGATCTTTAGAGCTTCAGAAATAATTTCACTGCCATAGGAAATGAAATAATATTTTCTCCCCCTTTGTCATTATCAAAAACGGGTCAGTCAAAGCACAAGTTACAGGGTAGTAAATGCACACAGCAAACAACCACCAGCAGTAAATGCATTCAACGGTAAAAGGGAATTGTTAAGTACCATGGTGAAACAGGGAATTGTTTCAGAATGAAGACGAGTTTCTTCAAGATCTGAATCAGTTCCAGGAAAAGGTGGAGTGGTTTGAATGGATGAGGGGTTTGGTTCAGAAGTGGTTGGCTTAGGAGATGAAGTCTGAAGGGGTTCAGTTTGGGATTCAGCAGGGACTTCAGAATTTTGAACATTTGAGGGTTCAGATTGGTCTACGTCCATTGCTATTGGGGTAGACTCAGAATCTTTAATAGGAGATTTCTGAGGGGATTTAGGAGTGTCAGAAATGGTTATAGTGGAAGTTTCAAAATATTGAAAACGTGAGAAGTGATAGTGACTAGTGTGTAGTTAAGTGATTATAGTGGAAGTTTCAAAATATTGGGGAAACAAGATAGTGACGTAATGGGGGCTTGGCAGTTACTTTTAATAAAATCATCATTAGCTCTCCTTCATTACCCCGCGTTTACTAGACATGATGGGAAGTTACACAGATAAGTAGTGTTTTCAGAAGCCAGCTGTCAGTTAGAGAAACTGAGTGGTCAACTAACACTTAGAGTAGGTATCTGAGTCACAAGAAATCATATTTAATAATAAATAATTCTGATTGCTTCAGATGAGAGAGTGCTTCAGAACCTATATAATAGTTTCTGAGCCGTCCAAACTTCTGAGGCCCTTCAGAACCAGTTTATTCATTCAGAGTTAACAGCATTCAGAGATATCATTCAGAAATAAAAACCATGTTCAGATTTTTCTTGATAAAATTGAAACGATCAATAGCAAGAGGTTTGGTAAAGATATCAGCCCATTGATGCTCAGTATCAATGAATTGAATCTTAATTACTCCCTTCTGAACATAGTCTCTAATGAAGTGATGTTTGATCTCAATGTGTTTAGCTCTTGAATGCAAAATAGGATTCTTAGACAAACAAATAGCAGCAGTATTATCACAGAGAAGTGGTATACTACTTATCCTTATCTGATAGTCCTCCAACTGATGTTTCATCCAGAGCAATTGCGTGCAACACTTAGCAGCTGAGATGTACTCTGCTTCTGCTGTAGATAGAGCAATAGTTGCTTGTCTCTTACTAGCCCATGATATAAGGTTTTCACCTAGAAATTGACAGTTTCCACTAGTGGACTTCCTTTCAATTTTATCACCAGCATAGTCAGCATCACAGAATCCAATAAGCTGATAATCTAAGGATTTCTTATAAAGTAATCCAAGATTAGTGGTTCCTTTCAGATATCTAAAGATTCTCTTAACAGCAGTTAGATGAGACTCTCTAGGATCTGATTGAAATCTAGCACACAAGCATACACTGAACAAGATATCTGGTCTAGATGCAGTGAGATAAAGGAGGGAACCAATCATACCTCTGTATAATTTCTGATCTACTTTGCCTTCAGATTCTTCCTTCAGAAGACAGCTAGAGGGATGCATAGGAGTTGACATTGGTTTACAATCTTCAAGACCAAATTTCTTCAGTAAATCCTTTGTGTATTTGGTTTGATGCACATATACTCCTTCTTTTCTTTGATTGATTTGAATTCCCAAGAAGAATGTTAGTTCTCCCATCATACTCATTTCAAATTCATCCTGCATAAGCTTAGAGAAATTCTTGCAAAGAGAAGCATTAGTTGAACCAAAGATAATATCATCAACATAAATCTGAACAATCAAAATATCAGTTTTTAAGGTTTTTCTAAAGAGAGTGTTATCAACATGTCCTTTTTCAAAACCATTTTCTAGAAGAAATATACTTAACCTTTCATACCAAGCTCTTGGAGCTTGTTTCAAACCATACAGAGATTTCTTCAATTTGTAAACATGATCAGGACACTTTATATCTTCAAAGCCAGGAGGTTGTTTAACATAGACTTCTTCATAAATTACTCCATTCAGAAATGCACTCTTAACATCCATTTGAAATAGAGTGACGTCATGATTAACTGCATAGGACAAGAGAAGTCTAATTGCCTCAAGTCTTGCTACTGGTGCAAAGGTTTCAGTGAAATCTATGCCTTCTTGCTGACTATAACCTTGTGCAACCAGTCTAGCTTTATTTCTGACAACTTCTCCCTTTTCATTTGACTTGTTTCTGAATACCCATTTTGTTCCAATAATGTTCTTGTGTTTGGGTTTTGGTACCAGATCCCAAACATCATTTCTTTCAAATTGATTGAGTTCTTCTTGCATTGCAACAATCCACCCATCATCTGAGAGTGCTTCTTCTATGTTTGTGGGTTCAATTAATGAAATTAACCCAACTAGGGATTCATCCTCTTTGAAAGCAGATCTGGTCTTTCTTGGGCTATCCTTGTTACCAACAATTAGCTCTTCAGGATGAGATGATCTATACTTGAATTTACTCTTAGGTGGAGCAGGTGTCTGAGAGGGTTCAGTTTCTGAAGGGTCTTCAGAGATATCTTCATTTTGAGTCTCAGATGGATATACAGCAATGGAGAGATCTTCACACTCAGAATTTGAGGAAACTTGAAATTCTGCAAAAGTCTCAGCTTGCTCTGACATTTTATCGTCAGGCTCTTTATCATCAAATCTAACATGTATAGATTCTTCAACTGTGTGAGTTTCAGAATTATACAATCTGTATGCTTTTGAGCGTTCAGAGTAGCCTATAAAGATACCCTTATAAGCTCTAGCATCAAATTTCTTTCGATAGACCTTGTTGTCTAGAATATAACAAGTACATCCAAACTGATGAAAATAAGAAATATTTGGTTTTCTTCCTTTGAACAGTTCATAAGCAGTTTTGTTCAGAATAGGTCTGATGTAGATTCTATTCTGAACATAGCAAGCAGTACTCACGGCTTCTGCCCACAAGAACTTAGCTAGGTTAGACTCAAGCATCATGGTACGAGCCATTTCTTGCAAAGATCTATTCTTTCTTTCTACAACACCATTCTGCTGTGGTGTTCTAGGAGAAGAGAATTCATGGATTACTCCATGCTCTGAGCAGAAAGATTCGAAAGAGTCATTTTCGAACTCTCCCCCATGGTCGCTTCTAACCTTCAGAATCCGAAGATCCTTTTCACTTTGTATTTGTGTGCAGAAGTCACTGAACACCACAAGTGCTTCACTCTTAGAACGTAGGAATTTCACCCAAGTCCATCTACTGAAATCATCAACCATGACCAATCCATATTTTTTACCATTGATAGAGGCTGTCGAAACAGGACCAAACAGATCAATGTGAAGCAATTCTAAGGGTCTGGAAGTAGAGACAATGTTTTTAGACCTGAATGAAGTCTTAGCAAATTTTCCTTTTTGACATGAGCCACAAAGTGCATCTGAGTGATAATCAATGTCAGGCAAACCACTAACAAGCTTTTGTTTGCTAAGCTTAGAGATCAACCTCCAGTTAGCATGACCAAGACGCTTGTGCCATAGCCATTTCTCATCACCCAGAGACAAAAGACATATAATCTTTTGGTCAACCAAATCAGAAAAGTTTACTTTATAAACATTGCCAACTCTCATTCCCTTGAATACTACAGATTTGTCAGAGTCTTTTGATACAGTACATGATTCCTTATTAAATGTAACAACACACCCATTGTCACAAAATTGACTAATGCTCAATAGATTGTGTTTAAGTCCATCAACTAACCAAACATCTTTAATGGAAAGAGAAGAATTACCAACTGTACCTGTACCAATGATCTTCCCTTTTTGTTTTCCTCCAAATCCCACAGAGCCTCCCTCTTTCAGAGTTAGGGTTTGGAACATATGATTTTCTCCCGTCATATGTCGTGAGCAACCACTGTCCAGGTACCAGGGCTGCTGTTTTACCTTTCCTTGCATGAGCATCTGAAGCAAACATTATTTCAGATTTTGGTACCCATATTCTGATGGGTCCTTTAGAGTTAGTCTTCTGAATAGTATTCCTTCTTTGTTTTCTATGATCAACACAAGATCTAGAATTAATTAAGCTTTGACAAGAATGTTTAGGCTTAATTTGATTCTTGGATTTTGATCTGGAGTATATCACAGTTCCAAAGGTCAAGCAAGGATCTGAAGTAACTTTACCTTGATTTCTCAGAGGTTCAGATGACTTCTGAGCCTTAACTTGAGAACTTTTGGACTCAGAAATTTTAGGTTCAGAAGAACTTGGAACTTCTGAGTCTTTGGGTTCAGGTTCAGAACCTCCTTCAGAGTTGGATGCCTTCAGATCAAGTGTACCACTTTTAACAAAGGTAGAGAATAATTCAGGTGGAGTATCATCCTCACTATATGATTTCAGAGGTTTATCCCAGTTCTTAAACCGAGAATAACCAATGCCTTCACCATAGTTACGAGTCATATGATAAATCATGGAAGCCATTTTACTCCTATTGAAGGTACAACGAATAAATTCGTGAAGAGCATCTTCATGATCATCATTGAGCTTGTCTGCCAAGACATAGTTAGATTCAACATGACAAATACGAATGTTTAACGATTCATTTTCATCATAAAGAATCTTGGCATCCTTTTTCAATGATTCATGAACATTCTTCAGAATTTTGTGTTGACTTACTATACGAGAGTAATGTTTCACGGCAATCTTAAGAGAATCAATTAATTCAGATTTAGTCATGTTAGAGTATACCTCATTTTCATCATCTGAGTCATCTTCAGAATCTCTATCAGAGTTGTTACCTTCAGAAGTTCTTGCCATTAAAGCCAGATTGCCTTCTTCATCATCTTCTCCTTCAGAGTCATTCTCAATGGTCTCCCAAGTGGCTAACAAACTCTTCCTTACCTTTTCTTTGTACTTTTCTTTCCCAAAGCTCTTATTCTTTCCTTTGTCCTTGGATGACATTTCTGGACAGTCCGCAATGAAGTGTCCAGATTTCTTGCAGTTATAGCAGTTGTTCAGTTCTTCCTTTTTGTCCTTTGAAAAGGAACTTCTTGAGTTGTTTCCTTTGTTTGGAAACCTTTTGTATTTCTTGTTCCATTTCTGAAACCTTCTAACCATTAGTGCCATTTCTTCATTCTCAGAATTTTCATCCATCATATCATCAGAGGTTTCTTCCTCTTGTTCAGACACTTTGATCTTTGCAGCTTTTGAGGAAGTCTGAACAGAGCTTAGAGCCAAGGACTTCATCTTCTTGACAGGTTCATCTGACATAAGTTCTAGCTCATGACTTCTGAGTGAGCTTATTAAATCTTCAAGAGTCACATTGTCCAAATCCTTGGATTCCTGAAAAGCTGTAACTTTTGGTCTCCATTTGGAAGGTAAGCTCCTCAGAATTTTCTTCACGTGATCAGATGCAGTGTAGCTTTTCTTCAGAACTTGAAGACCAGAGACAAGGGTTTGAAACCTTGAATACATGGTTTCAATATCTTCATCTTCCTTCATTCTGAACAGCTCATATTGATGAACTAATAAGTTTGCCTTAGCTTCTTTGACTTGCTTATTTCCTTCATAGGTGGAACATAGAGAGTCCCAGATAGTTTTGGCACATGACTTGTTGGATATTTTTAAATACTCAGCATGAGATATTGCACCAATAAGCATATTCTTAACAGTATGATGCTTCTTATACTGTTTCTTCTTTTCAGCATCAAAGAACTTTCTGTAGGTATTTCTTACAACACCTTCATCATCCATGTGTTCAAAATGTATACCATCTTCAATGATATCCCATAACTCATCATCGGTCCCAATGATGTAACTATACATCTTGGTTTTCCAGAAAGGAAAAGTAGTAGGATCACTGTTGAAGTAAGGTGGTTTGTCTCTGTGATTATCACTGTTCCTTTCCCTATCATAGTTGTGAGGAGGTGGAACAGCAGAGTGATCAGGTCCAGAGGAAGCAGAAGGAGAGGTAACACCAGACATGTTTTTCAACTAAGTACCCCTAGATCTTTTACTGTTTCACTGTTAAGTGAAGAGCAACAGACCGGAGCTCTGATGCCAATTGAAGGTTGAAAAACACACAAGAAGGGGGGGGGTTGAATTGTGTGAGACTTTTTCTAAGTTAAAACAAATTGCAGCGGATAAGGTATAACACACACAATATATGAGGATAGGGTTAGAGAGAGATGCTCAGAATTTTTATACTGGTTCCTCCCACTAACAGGAGTAGTCCAGTCCTCTTGTCCTTCACAAGAGATTTCACTATAATCACTCAGATTACAAATGCTCAAGCACTAAGCAAGAGACTTCAAACTGCTCAAGCACAAAGCAAGAGACTTCTAATGCTCAAGCACAAAGCAAGAGACTTCCAATGCTCAAGCACAAAGCAAGAGACTTCCAATGCTCAAGCACAAAGCAAGAGACTTCCAATGCTCAAGCACAAAGCAAGAGACTTCCAATGCTCAAGCACAAAGCAAGAGACTTCCAATGCTCAAGCACAAAGCAAGAGACTTCCAATGCTCAAGCACAAAGCAAGAGACTTCTAACTGGTTTTAATGTTAATAAAGATAAGAGATTAACACTTGATATACAATCAGAGGTGTTTACAAAATACAACTCAGTTACAAGACTAACTTAGAAAATTATCACAAAGTTTCTAAGTGTTTGATAGCTTCAGAATTTGACAGAGTTTCAGCACGTTCAGAAGCTTAAGTCTTGATTCCATTTCTTCACAAATCTTCTTCCTTTTATAGATGATAAAATGAACGTTGAAGATTATAGCCGTTTGAAGAATTGAGACGCTCCTTTGTATAGTTCAGTGAGCTTATTAGCTGTTCTGATTTGCAGTAGCTTAGGAGCTTAACGTTTACTACAAAATGAGAGATTCCTTTTGGCTTTTGATATTTGAACCTTGGTGAAAGCCAAATAAGGAAATAATCGTTTCTGAAGCCTGACTTGAAAAGGACCTTTCCATGGTCAAACCTTTTCATTCTTGGTTTCTGCGTTTGGACTTAGTCAGGCACAGTCTTCAATAAAATTGTACTCTCAAATGTAGCTTAACACTTATATCTGACGAGCCTTCAGATTTTGATAGGCTCAGAATTACTTGTTTCAGATCTGGTGAGCTCAGATGTTCTTCAGATTTTGATAGGCTCAGAATTACTTGTTTCAGATCTGGTGAGCTCAGATGTTCTTCAGATTTTGATAGGCTCAGATTTACTTGTTTCAGATCTGGTGAGCTCAGAAGTAATTCCTTCAGAAATTCTAAGGTTCAGATAATAACTTCAGAGTTTCACAGGCTCAGAATTACTTGCTTCAGATCTGGTGAGCTCAGAAGTAATTCCTTCAGAAATTCTAAGGTTCAGATAAAAACTTCAGAGTTTCACTTGCTTCAGATCTGGTGAGCTCAGAAGTAATTCCTTCAGAAATTCTAAGGTTCTTTAGTACGCAAATTTTAACTTTTAATCCTGCACACTGAATTAAATTATTAGTATTCCAATTTAACCTTAAATACATTGTTATCATCAAAATCAATTAAGGAGATACAAAATCATAATTTTGTTCCAACAGATTATGTAGCTACATTGATGAGGATTATTATCTAACATTTTCTTCACTATAGTTGCAAGAAAAACCCATATATGAGGAAATACACTATCAAGAATTGTCATTGAATTATCATTGCAACAAAGGCACTATCAAGAAATGCTCTCACTATAATTTCAAAGACCTTAACTTTGGTTTTCTTCTTTGATGTGTATTTGATTGTAATGTATATTTTGCTATCAAGAGACTATTATCGCATTACCATTGCAACAATTGTTGAAAGATCTACTATTTATTTTATTTATTTATGTTGCAATTTTTATTACAAAAAACTTAAATTATATATCTATCACTCAATCAAATCCGTGCAATGCAGGGGTCAAAGACTAGTGACATAAAAATAATAGATCAAACAAAATCCAATTTAATATAATACTACCGGTACAATTTATTTATTTACTAATTAAAAGAAATTTTGAAATTTGTATGGTAGCCTTATAGTATATATGTTCTCCTGACTCTATTTGACTACAATTTTATACAAACCAAAATTTGGACTAAATATTAGTTCAAGTTCATTCATTGGATTGTGTAATTTTTTTTACTATCCCTTTCATTTTCTCGAACCAAACGACGCATAAGTGTAGTATCTTCTATCTCCTTGACAAACAAAATAATCTTCTATCTCAATCAATGTAGTAAATTTCGTGATTTAACTTTTAGAGTCATGTTAAACAGTGTATCCGGTATATTTGTTAAGAGCATCCACAATGGAACTCTCAATTTTACGCATATTAAGAAAATGGTGTATAAATTAGGCATGGCAAAATAACCCAAACTCGCGGGTACCCGCCCCGCCCCGATTTTGACGGGGAAAAACCCGAGTTGACTGGGTTTGGGTTCGGGTTTTCTCTGATTTTAATAGTTTGGGTTGGGGCGGGTAATGGGGATATTGATACCCAACCCGAATCCGTCCCCGAACCCGCCCCGTTTATATCGAATTACATTTTATCATTTATAAATTAAAAACTCTTAAACAAAATCTATATTGCATTCACATTTTAAGTTGAATATTAATCAATTTATTTTTTCTATTTATTTTTTATGTATAAATATTGTTGAAACAAAATAATTTTCTACTTTTAACTATTTTTTTAATAAAAAAACAACAAAATACAACTCAAATTCATATGGAGGTAGAGTGAAATGGGTATACCCGAACCCCGTTGGGTATGGGTTTGGGGTTTTAGTTTTCATCCCCGTTAAGAATTGAGACGGGTTTGGGGATACCCGAACTTTATGGGTTTGGGGATGACAAAATCCGTCTTCGACCCACCCCATTGCCATGCCTAGTATAAATGAATGAGAGATATTATTCATTTTACAAAATTATCTTTGTGTACTCCCTATGCACTTTTTAAGTGCAATAATCATATATATATTTATATAAACAAGATACATGGTAATATACCAATATACCCTCCAATAATTTTTTAGAGATAACATATTTTTAAGGGCATTTGTGGTCATTTTTCACCATTTTATTTTTGTCTCTTATGTGATCATTCTATTACACAACGAATTTTGTTATTATACAATTTGAACTTAAAATTTTGTACATGATTTTCCACTTTTATTATACGTTGGTTATTGTCCAACAGATCAAATGAAGTTATGAGCAAACCAAGTACCTATGTCATGCTTTTCTCAAAACACTCCAACTTCATTTCTCAAAACAGCTTTTCTCTCTTCTTCCAAGTTCATCTCAAAACAGCTTTTCTCTCTTCTTCCAACTTCTATTGTACCATAAACCACTTTCAACTTCAAGATAGAAGCAAAATACCACTTTGAAGGTAGAATGCAAGAAATCATTTTTCCATTTTCTCTTCCAAACTCTTATATTCATAGCAGTAAGGTGAAGCAGCATGAGGTACAACAAAACCCCTTTCTCTTTCTTTTTATTTTCAAGTTTCTTACTCTTTTATTCTTCTCTCTAACAGTGATTTAATGATTTATTTTTTTTTTGATGACATTAATGATTTGTGTTGTTTTGATTTTTTTAGTGTTGTTGGAGTTGAAGCAATGGATTTGCGACAGTGCTTTTTTTTCTTCTCTTGATCTCTTATAGTTATTTGATGATTTATCTTTTTTTTATTGTTTTGTGTTGTTGAAATGAAGAGCCATGATTTTTGTTTTTTTATCCCTCAACTTTTGAAGCTTTCACTTCATCTCTAATGGTGATTTGTTGATTTGTGTTTTTTTATTATTATTTAGGATTGTTGAAGACAATGAGTTTGACACACTTTTTCTATATATCAACAAAGAGGTATAATTTTCTCTTTTTCTTCTTCTCATGTTGAATTTGTTAACTAAAAGAAAAATAAGTTATATTATTTTTGTTGTCATTTTAAAAATTAAAAGGTATGCAAATTCTTTTTTCCCATCATATATGTTAAAAAATTTTGTGGATTTCAAATTTTTTTTTTTTTTGAATTTTGTTGCTCTTTTTCATCTTCATATATATTCATCTTTTTGAATTTTATGTTGCTCTTTTTATGATTTTGTATTTTATGATTCTCTCTTTTGTGTTGTCTTTTGTAAATCCCTAAATAATTAAAATTATTAAAAGAAAAATAGATATGAACATGATATGTCTTTATTATTATTATTATTATTATTATTATTATTATTATTATTATTATTATTATTATTATTATTATATTTTTGTGATACATTGTCTTTTTACAACAAAATTTTTGTCAAATATTAGTTTAATATTCCACTACACATGTTTATTTGCTGGACAATAATATTTTTTAACTTTAGAATAGAGTAATAAGTATTACCCATTGTTTATGTCAGAAAAAGAAGAAAAAATTGTTCATGACATATTCACTTTAATTCAAAATAAAAAGTAACTCATTTTTCCCTCTGTTACCGACTCATCTCTTTACCACTTCTTATCATTTTTCTCTAAGTCTTACTTACATGTGTTTTATTTTTTTCTTTCTTATTGATCCATAATGTTGCTCGAATTTACATCATCTTCATGCTTACAAAATTCTAGCATTCCCGCTAAGACGGTAAGAACATCGGTAAATAAAAAATGAAGTCATGGGAAGAACACTGATAATCAGATATGTCCTTAATAATATTGTTCTTAACATTTTTTGTAAGCAAATTTAGAATATTTATATTTTCCTACTTTTTTGATATACAAAAATTTTAAAATATATTTTAGTTGTTCTTTCTCACTCCTATAATATACTAACACAACAAAGGATATTGACAACAATCTTCTTTTATAAATTAATAGATGACTTTTATACTAAATTTCATTTTTATCAATAAATTAAATAACTAATGAAAGAAAAATATAAAATAAACTTCTTTTGAGCTATTTTTTAAGATTTAAAAAAAAAATGTGAAACTAACATTTTCTTTTTTGTACTGATGTTTGCAGATCTGACGCAAGAGACTAAATTTGGTGGCTCTTCCTTTAGAAAGTTCAACATAAATAATCTACTAATTTATAATTTATTTAGATGAAATAAAAAGAGAAAATTAGAAATTTTGTGGGTTTGTAGATGACAAAGATCGCAAGGTGTTTGTTTAAGGTATGGAAGGTGGGTTGTGATGGTGTTTTAAAGTGAGAAAGGAGAAGTTCTAACTTTACGAGAGAAGGAAAAAAAAAATCAAAAGAGAAATTGAAAGGTGGTATACAGAAACAATAATGAAGGTAGTCATATACATTGACATAGGCATAGCCTCATAGCCACCCACCAGACTTCAATAAAAAATTCAATATAGTTTTTTTTCTTCAAAACTTGTGTTTATACTTTGTGTATCATACTGAATGACACTATATTTGATTTGCCATTAGCAAGTATCATATATTTCTACTCATATCTTAATTAATATAGTGGTCTATTTATTTAATCTCTACGGGAACCTATTTTTTGTAATTTGTACGGAGTTCTATATTTCTACTCATATCTTAATTAATATAGGGGGTTTATTTTTTTTAATCTCTACGGGAACCTATTTTTTGTAATTTGTACGAAGTCCTATATTTCTACTCATATCTTAATTAATATAAAGTGTGTATTTTTTTATTCTCTACGGATACATATTTTTGATAATTTGTATAGAGTCCTATATTTGTACTCACATCTTAATTAACATAGGGGTTTATTCTTTTAATCTCTACGGAAAACTATTTTTTGTAATTTGTACAGAGTCCTATATATCTACTCATATCTTATCTTAATTAATATAGGGGTTTATTTTTTTTAATCTCTACGGGAACCTAATTTTTGTAATTTGAACGGAGTCATATATTTCTACCCATATCTTAATTAATATAAGGTGTCTATTTTTTTAATCTCTACGGGTACCTATTTTTTATAATTTGTATGGAGTTTTATATTTATACTCACATCTTAATTAACATAGGGGTTTATTTTTTTTAATCTCTACAGGAACCTACTTTTTGTAATTTGTACGGAGTCCTATATTTCTACTCATATCTTAAAGATATTAAAATAATTATTACAATTAATCATAAAAATATGCATGTTTCCAAAAAACTTTATTAATTTCTAATTTTTTTTTAACATCATTTTTCAATAACATTATTTTTTAACATTATCAATTTCGAATATTATTTTAACATTAATATTTTGGAATACTACATTAATCATTTCATGTATCAACTTAACAAGTAAATCATCTCTTTTAAATATGATGTTATGGAGTAATTAAGTACAATGGGAGCGGCGACGCCGCTCTCCCCGTGCGAGCACGGGTATCTCGGCTAGTGATTACTCTAAAAAGTAAATTCTGTAGGGGTAAAAATAGAAATACAAGTAGAAAATTGTAAATGACTCAAGTGTTTTGGGATAATTTCTTTTTGCAAATGGCTCAAACAAATTGGGACGTCCAGTAGTACTTAAATGGGTCATATGTGTAGACATCACAAATTTATAAACTTTAATAATAATATCTAATAAACACCAGATCTCTCCAACCAAACACATTTTAAGAAGTTCTAAATAGGTCCCACCAAAAACACATTTTACTAATAACTCTACCTAGTTATAAATGGATCCCACAAAAATAATATATATATATATATATATATATATATATATATATATATATATATATATATATATATATATATATATATATATATATATATATATATTTATCACTTCTTATTGTAACACCAATACCTATTAGCTACTCATTTAAGTTTTTCTCCAATGAGGGTACCTATTAGGTACCGATTCTTAAAAAATAGGTACTTGCCATTGAAGATGGTCTAAGCATGTTAAAAAAGAAATAAAGACTAAAATAATAGTGATAAGATAACTTTTTATACTTTCAAAATATTGAATACACAATTTCCAAAAAGAGTACTCCATCCGTCCCAAATTATAAGGGAAAAAAACACACTTATTAAAAAAACAAAATATAATAATTTGAAATATGTTTATTTGTATTTTTCTTGAAAATAGTTGCATGGGAACTGGGAAGATGTAAAATCAATTTTTAATGGTTATTTATTATGGAAAAGATAAGAGAGAGAGAGAGAGAGAGAGAGAGAGAGAGAGAGAGAATTAAATGCAGATAGAGAGAATTAAATGCAATCTGCATTTAATTTCATGAAAATAAACAAAAAAATCTTGAAAAAGAAAAATGTCTGTGTTTTTTCTTTATAATTTGGAGAGAATAAAAAAAGAAATTTGTCCCTTATAATTTTAGACGAAGAGAGTACTTTTTTACACGGATACTAGTATGTCACTTAACTAAGAAGAGTACTTAAAAGTTAATTGATACAATTAACTAACAAGAAAAGTTAATTGTTTAGTAGGTGCCCTTTTTTTTTTTGAAAAATTTAATACGTGCCCTTTAGGATGCACATATTTTTTAATTGGGCCAAAATACTCACTTGCCAGTTGCTAAATGATATCTTTGTCAATTTCATTTTTTTAAGAGTGAATAAGTCTTTACCCTCTGCAAAGTAGATAGATTTTGTTTTGCCCCCTGACTGTACACTTTGACAGCTAACTGGGACAAAATCTTTTTCGTGACACGTATACGTGATTTTTTTATTATTTTTAATTGTCACGTCAGATAAAAAAATTAAATATTTTTTGTTGAAAAAATTAATTAATCTTTTTTTAAAAAAATTATATTTTTTATAAATTTTATCAAATAAAAAAGTAATAATAAATTTTTAATATTTTATTAAATTATTTTTTTAATGGCTAAATAAGGTTTTTATTTTTTAAAAATATTAAAACATTTTAATTTTTAGAAATTTATTAAAATAAAAAAGTAATAATAAAAACCTTATTTATCCATTAATTTTTTATTTTTAAAAAATATTAAGAATTTTATTATTAATTTTCAATTTTAATTAAATTTATTAAAAAAATTGTGTTATTTTTAAAAAAATTAATTTAATAATATTAAACAATTTATGATTACTTTTTAATTTAAAAAAAATTATAAAATATAAATTAAATTTTTTTATAAAAATAAAAAAAAATTATTTAAAAAAAATTAATTTTTTATCTGACATGGCAATAATAAAATCCACGTGTACGTACCACATCGAATATTCTATTCCAATCAACTGCCAAGTAGCAAGTGATTTCTCACTCTATGCAATTTAAATTGAGTACTTGGTTAATTGATATTTTATTCTTTAACTTAATTTTGAAATTGGTGATTGAAATAAGCTCTAACTATTGGTGGCAATGTAATTTGTGCAAAAGGGATAAGTCCCTACCTTTTTGGTCCTGCTTAATTTTCTATAGTTATGATTTTTATGCTTAGTTTTTCAACATTTGGGTATAGCATATGTTACTTCCATGTGCTGCACAATTTTAAATAATGTAGGATATGGGCTGGTGTTGGAAATTCGTCCGTAGAGCAACCAATTAGGATTTCAACAAACAATCTCTATTATGGTGAAAAATTATTAAAAAGTATTTCATTGCAAATATATATAATTGATATTGTATGTTATAAAAAAACTACTTATGCTTAGTCTTTTAATATTTATGTTCCTTTTGTTCAAGTAAACGGTGATCTTTAATGTTTATTACAATGATGCTTGATTTGTGTTATATGTCATAGCCATACATACAATACAAGCAAGCGTCACCTTATTGGGCAATGAAATTGTCAAGAAGTGTATTGTTGTTATTTTGATTTTGCCATAGCTATAGCCATAGCCATACAATACAAGAAAGTGACTTTTGTTGATTATGTAGCTACATTGATGAGGATTATTATCTAACATTTTCTTCACTATAGTTGCAAGAAAAACCCATATATGAGGAAATACACTATCAAGAATTGTCATTGAATTATCATTGCAACAAAGGCACTATCAAGAAATGCTCTCACTATAATTTCAAAGACCTTAACTTTGGTTTTCTTCTTTGATGTGTATTTGATTGTAATGTATATTTTGCTATCAAGAGACTATTATCGCATTACCATTGCAACAATTGTTGAAAGATCTACTATTTATTTTATTTATTTATGTTGCAATTTTTATTACAAAAAACTTAAATTATATATCTATCACTCAATCAAATCCGTGCAATGCAGGGGTCAAAGACTAGTGACATAAAAATAATAGATCAAACAAAATCCAATTTAATATAATACTACCGGTACAATTTATTTATTTACTAATTAAAAGAAATTTTGAAATTTGTATGGTAGCCTTATAGTATATATGTTCTCCTGACTCTATTTGACTACAATTTTATACAAACCAAAATTTGGACTAAATATTAGTTCAAGTTCATTCATTGGATTGTGTAATTTTTTTTACTATCCCTTTCATTTTCTCGAACCAAACGACGCATAAGTGTAGTATCTTCTATCTCCTTGACAAACAAAATAATCTTCTATCTCAATCAATGTAGTAAATTTCGTGATTTAACTTTTAGAGTCATGTTAAACAGTGTATCCGGTATATTTGTTAAGAGCATCCACAATGGAACTCTCAATTTTACGCATATTAAGAAAATGGTGTATAAATTAGGCATGGCAAAATAACCCAAACTCGCGGGTACCCGCCCCGCCCCGATTTTGACGGGGAAAAACCCGAGTTGACTGGGTTTGGGTTCGGGTTTTCTCTGATTTTAATAGTTTGGGTTGGGGCGGGTAATGGGGATATTGATACCCAACCCGAATCCGTCCCCGAACCCGCCCCGTTTATATCGAATTACATTTTATCATTTATAAATTAAAAACTCTTAAACAAAATCTATATTGCATTCACATTTTAAGTTGAATATTAATCAATTTATTTTTTCTATTTATTTTTTATGTATAAATATTGTTGAAACAAAATAATTTTCTACTTTTAACTATTTTTTTAATAAAAAAACAACAAAATACAACTCAAATTCATATGGAGGTAGAGTGAAATGGGTATACCCGAACCCCGTTGGGTATGGGTTTGGGGTTTTAGTTTTCATCCCCGTTAAGAATTGAGACGGGTTTGGGGATACCCGAACTTTATGGGTTTGGGGATGACAAAATCCGTCTTCGACCCACCCCATTGCCATGCCTAGTATAAATGAATGAGAGATATTATTCATTTTACAAAATTATCTTTGTGTACTCCCTATGCACTTTTTAAGTGCAATAATCATATATATATTTATATAAACAAGATACATGGTAATATACCAATATACCCTCCAATAATTTTTTAGAGATAACATATTTTTAAGGGCATTTGTGGTCATTTTTCACCATTTTATTTTTGTCTCTTATGTGATCATTCTATTACACAACGAATTTTGTTATTATACAATTTGAACTTAAAATTTTGTACATGATTTTCCACTTTTATTATACGTTGGTTATTGTCCAACAGATCAAATGAAGTTATGAGCAAACCAAGTACCTATGTCATGCTTTTCTCAAAACACTCCAACTTCATTTCTCAAAACAGCTTTTCTCTCTTCTTCCAAGTTCATCTCAAAACAGCTTTTCTCTCTTCTTCCAACTTCTATTGTACCATAAACCACTTTCAACTTCAAGATAGAAGCAAAATACCACTTTGAAGGTAGAATGCAAGAAATCATTTTTCCATTTTCTCTTCCAAACTCTTATATTCATAGCAGTAAGGTGAAGCAGCATGAGGTACAACAAAACCCCTTTCTCTTTCTTTTTATTTTCAAGTTTCTTACTCTTTTATTCTTCTCTCTAACAGTGATTTAATGATTTATTTTTTTTTTGATGACATTAATGATTTGTGTTGTTTTGATTTTTTTAGTGTTGTTGGAGTTGAAGCAATGGATTTGCGACAGTGCTTTTTTTTCTTCTCTTGATCTCTTATAGTTATTTGATGATTTATCTTTTTTTTTATTGTTTTGTGTTGTTGAAATGAAGAGCCATGATTTTTGTTTTTTTATCCCTCAACTTTTGAAGCTTTCACTTCATCTCTAATGGTGATTTGTTGATTTGTGTTTTTTTATTATTATTTAGGATTGTTGAAGACAATGAGTTTGACACACTTTTTCTATATATCAACAAAGAGGTATAATTTTCTCTTTTTCTTCTTCTCATGTTGAATTTGTTAACTAAAAGAAAAATAAGTTATATTATTTTTGTTGTCATTTTAAAAATTAAAAGGTATGCAAATTCTTTTTTCCCATCATATATGTTAAAAAATTTTGTGGATTTCAAATTTTTTTTTTTTTTGAATTTTGTTGCTCTTTTTCATCTTCATATATATTCATCTTTTTGAATTTTATGTTGCTCTTTTTATGATTTTGTATTTTATGATTCTCTCTTTTGTGTTGTCTTTTGTAAATCCCTAAATAATTAAAATTATTAAAAGAAAAATAGATATGAACATGATATGTCTTTATTATTATTATTATTATTATTATTATTATTATTATTATTATTATTATATTTTTGTGATACATTGTCTTTTTACAACAAAATTTTTGTCAAATATTAGTTTAATATTCCACTACACATGTTTATTTGCTGGACAATAATATTTTTTAACTTTAGAATAGAGTAATAAGTATTACCCATTGTTTATGTCAGAAAAAGAAGAAAAAATTGTTCATGACATATTCACTTTAATTCAAAATAAAAAGTAACTCATTTTTCCCTCTGTTACCGACTCATCTCTTTACCACTTCTTATCATTTTTCTCTAAGTCTTACTTACATGTGTTTTATTTTTTTCTTTCTTATTGATCCATAATGTTGCTCGAATTTACATCATCTTCATGCTTACAAAATTCTAGCATTCCCGCTAAGACGGTAAGAACATCGGTAAATAAAAAATGAAGTCATGGGAAGAACACTGATAATCAGATATGTCCTTAATAATATTGTTCTTAACATTTTTTGTAAGCAAATTTAGAATATTTATATTTTCCTACTTTTTTGATATACAAAAATTTTAAAATATATTTTAGTTGTTCTTTCTCACTCCTATAATATACTAACACAACAAAGGATATTGACAACAATCTTCTTTTATAAATTAATAGATGACTTTTATACTAAATTTCATTTTTATCAATAAATTAAATAACTAATGAAAGAAAAATATAAAATAAACTTCTTTTGAGCTATTTTTTAAGATTTAAAAAAAAAAAATGTGAAACTAACATTTTCTTTTTTGTACTGATGTTTGCAGATCTGACGCAAGAGACTAAATTTGGTGGCTCTTCCTTTAGAAAGTTCAACATAAATAATCTACTAATTTATAATTTATTTAGATGAAATAAAAAGAGAAAATTAGAAATTTTGTGGGTTTGTAGATGACAAAGATCGCAAGGTGTTTGTTTAAGGTATGGAAGGTGGGTTGTGATGGTGTTTTAAAGTGAGAAAGGAGAAGTTCTAACTTTACGAGAGAAGGAAAAAAAAAATCAAAAGAGAAATTGAAAGGTGGTATACAGAAACAATAATGAAGGTAGTCATATACATTGACATAGGCATAGCCTCATAGCCACCCACCAGACTTCAATAAAAAATTCAATATAGTTTTTTTTCTTCAAAACTTGTGTTTATACTTTGTGTATCATACTGAATGACACTATATTTGATTTGCCATTAGCAAGTATCATATATTTCTACTCATATCTTAATTAATATAGTGGTCTATTTATTTAATCTCTACGGGAACCTATTTTTTGTAATTTGTACGGAGTTCTATATTTCTACTCATATCTTAATTAATATAGGGGGTTTATTTTTTTAATCTCTACGGGAACCTATTTTTTGTAATTTGTACGAAGTCCTATATTTCTACTCATATCTTAATTAATATAAAGTGTGTATTTTTTTATTCTCTACGGATACATATTTTTGATAATTTGTATAGAGTCCTATATTTGTACTCACATCTTAATTAACATAGGGGTTTATTCTTTTAATCTCTACGGAAAACTATTTTTTGTAATTTGTACAGAGTCCTATATATCTACTCATATCTTATCTTAATTAATATAGGGGTTTATTTTTTTTAATCTCTACGGGAACCTAATTTTTGTAATTTGAACGGAGTCATATATTTCTACCCATATCTTAATTAATATAAGGTGTCTATTTTTTTAATCTCTACGGGTACCTATTTTTTATAATTTGTATGGAGTTTTATATTTATACTCACATCTTAATTAACATAGGGGTTTATTTTTTTTAATCTCTACAGGAACCTACTTTTTGTAATTTGTACGGAGTCCTATATTTCTACTCATATCTTAAAGATATTAAAATAATTATTACAATTAATCATAAAAATATGCATGTTTCCAAAAAACTTTATTAATTTCTAATTTTTTTTTAACATCATTTTTCAATAACATTATTTTTTAACATTATCAATTTCGAATATTATTTTAACATTAATATTTTGGAATACTACATTAATCATTTCATGTATCAACTTAACAAGTAAATCATCTCTTTTAAATATGATGTTATGGAGTAATTAAGTACAATGGGAGCGGCGACGCCGCTCTCCCCGTGCGAGCACGGGTATCTCGGCTAGTGATTACTCTAAAAAGTAAATTCTGTAGGGGTAAAAATAGAAATACAAGTAGAAAATTGTAAATGACTCAAGTGTTTTGGGATAATTTCTTTTTGCAAATGGCTCAAACAAATTGGGACGTCCAGTAGTACTTAAATGGGTCATATGTGTAGACATCACAAATTTATAAACTTTAATAATAATATCTAATAAACACCAGATCTCTCCAACCAAACACATTTTAAGAAGTTCTAAATAGGTCCCACCAAAAACACATTTTACTAATAACTCTACCTAGTTATAAATGGATCCCACAAAAATAATATATATATATATATATATATATATATATATATATATATATATATATATATATATATATATATATATATATATATATTTATCACTTCTTATTGTAACACCAATACCTATTAGCTACTCATTTAAGTTTTTCTCCAATGAGGGTACCTATTAGGTACCGATTCTTAAAAAATAGGTACTTGCCATTGAAGATGGTCTAAGCATGTTAAAAAAGAAATAAAGACTAAAATAATAGTGATAAGATAACTTTTTATACTTTCAAAATATTGAATACACAATTTCCAAAAAGAGTACTCCATCCGTCCCAAATTATAAGGGAAAAAAACACACTTATTAAAAAAACAAAATATAATCATTTGAAATATGTTTATTTGTATTTTTCTTGAAAATAGTTGCATGGGAACTGGGAAGATGTAAAATCAATTTTTAATGGTTATTTATTATGGAAAAGATAAGAGAGAGAGAGAGAGAGAGAGAGAGAGAGAGAATTAAATGCAGATAGAGAGAATTAAATGCAATCTGCATTTAATTTCATGAAAATAAACAAAAAAATCTTGAAAAAGAAAAATGTCTGTGTTTTTTCTTTATAATTTGGAGAGAATAAAAAAAGAAATTTGTCCCTTATAATTTTAGACGAAGAGAGTACTTTTTTACACGGATACTAGTATGTCACTTAACTAAGAAGAGTACTTAAAAGTTAATTGATACAATTAACTAACAAGAAAAGTTAATTGTTTAGTAGGTGCCCTTTTTTTTTTTGAAAAATTTAATACGTGCCCTTTAGGATGCACATATTTTTTAATTGGGCCAAAATACTCACTTGCCAGTTGCTAAATGATATCTTTGTCAATTTCATTTTTTTAAGAGTGAATAAGTCTTTACCCTCTGCAAAGTAGATAGATTTTGTTTTGCCCCCTGACTGTACACTTTGACAGCTAACTGGGACAAAATCTTTTTCGTGACACGTATACGTGATTTTTTTATTATTTTTAATTGTCACGTCAGATAAAAAAATTAAATATTTTTTGTTGAAAAAATTAATTAATCTTTTTTTAAAAAAATTATATTTTTTATAAATTTTATCAAATAAAAAAGTAATAATAAATTTTTAATATTTTATTAAATTATTTTTTTAATGGCTAAATAAGGTTTTTATTTTTTAAAAATATTAAAACATTTTAATTTTTAGAAATTTATTAAAATAAAAAAGTAATAATAAAAACCTTATTTATCCATTAATTTTTTATTTTTAAAAAATATTAAGAATTTTATTATTAATTTTCAATTTTAATTAAATTTATTAAAAAAATTGTGTTATTTTTAAAAAAATTAATTTAATAATATTAAACAATTTATGATTACTTTTTAATTTAAAAAAAATTATAAAATAT